>JAQQSE010000246.1:0-316750 GCA_035772565.1 Antheraea assamensis
GAGTCCTCGCGAAATATAAATCGGAGTCATCGGCGAGGAAAACATCGTGGCGAAATCATAGCTGGTGGTAAGGCTTGTCCTAAATTAGCTGATTAGCTACCACAGAGTAAGTTGAAACTTTGCCGCCAAGGACATATAGGGTGTCTCGGCAGCTGCATTTGAGAATCAATCCTTCCCTACGTTTTAGAGTACCACCATCTTAGATCACATAATAAAAAGTCTTTATTTAAAAAAATAATGTTCCCTGATACAAAAATAAACTGTAGATCCCCGCACTAGGAATCAAATCCTGTGTCGCGGGTAATCAACCAATACCAGGTTAGGTACAAAATTTATATGGCGGCGACGACCTAATTTAACACCTGCCCCCTCCTGAGGAGTCTACCATCTTGACCTCTCAGACCGCAGACGGGGCTCCTGATGAAGGGCCGATACCAGCCGGGGATGCAGAACTAGTGCCATTGGCAGTTCCTGCTTCCCGGCCAAATAGGTGTGAGAAGGCACCATGGGGTTTTTAGTTCGTGGGAATCGGACATATAGAGGGGATGGGTATCCGTTACGGATTTTCCCCATGTAAAAAAAAAAAAATGGCACAACATTTATATAGTGCAGTCAGTGCCGTAAGCGGCGGTTATCTTTGTACATCAGATAAGACTGTGATAAAACTATAAAAATGGCATACAGAATATGATTTGTTGAGAGAGAGAGGAGGGGGGAGGGGGGGGGGAGAGATCATTTGAAATCTGTAAACCGCCGCCATTTTTTCTTTTTAATTATGTCGAAATGACTGTACTGCGTCTAATAGTGAGCTCATTATTACAGTATAAAAGCAACAACGACCATCTAAAGATCAGCACCTCTTGGTTCGGTTTTGTACACTAGTTAATAATACCCAAAACGCGATAAACTAAAAAAGAATCATCACTATGTCGGCTTTATCAGCACGTTATTGTGACCCATTTTGATACACATACCAACCCGCTTGGACCCTGTATATATATAATATATATATATATATATATACGTGGTTTATCAAGGAAAGTGACACACCTAGGCGTTACATATTGCGGATTTTACACTCTATGTATTGTAGTCGCGATCTAGGAGGAAAAAATTTTTGGTCGCCCTGAATATAGGCATAAGCTCGGAGTTGCGTGTAATATACTCAAGTGCTTAATATAAAACACAGTTAAAATATTATAGGAATCTAAAATTAGCATTTATTAATCGTTGTTTCTATGTTCATATAATATAGTACATATCAATACATATTATAAAACAAAGTCGTCCGTCGCATCTGTCTGTCTGTCTGGATGTTCGCGATAAACTCAAAAACTACTGAACGGATTGTAATGCGGTCTTCTTCAGTAGATAGAGTAATTCACGGGGAAAGTGGTTTAGGTATATAATTTGTCAAGGTTTTTTTTTTTGTAAATTGCTTGAAATATAATGATAATTGTTGAAAGAATCGGAAAAGTCAAGCCGCCTTAAGCGTTTCACGCACATAAGTATATTTTTTTTTATTATCGGGGCAGGACAACGTCCGCCGGGCCTGCTAGTTTATATTTAAATTTGTGTTCTTCGGTACTATATTCAGAACGATCAAAAAATTGGTCGAGGTCTGTATACAACAGCAAATTTATTTTACTTTCTTACATCTGAAGTTCTAGCGTATAGCTACATGAAAATACACAGATACTATGACAAGCGTCGCTTCAAATAGGCAAGATTATGGAGAAGATATAAGAAACACGAGTGTTCTTAAATACTATGTATATGTAATGCTAACCGCTCGCGCCAGTCTGTTTTAACATCTGTTTCTGGCGAAACTCCTCCTGCGCCAGTCGCTGTCTTCTCTTACGTTCTGCCCGCGCTTCCTCTTCGCTCATACTCTCCAATCCGGCGTTGACAGCATCCTGTTCATACATTACAGCCGTCAGCTATACTTTTGTTAATTAAATTGTAGCATTTATTTTTAATTGTTGATTGATTTATTATTGATTGTAGTTTTCCAAAAGACTTAAAACCTAAACATATTTGTAATAGTTGCCATGTTTGTGATTACATAAAAGAAATAGTATGCGTACATAACATAACCTCAAAAAAGGACACCTCTAGGGATTGCAATACGAATGTTTAATGTAATATAAAAAATTTGGGAAATAGGGTCTTAATTATTATCTTGACGGCATAATAATGTATGTAGTAATCATTATTTATTACATTACGTACATATCATTCGATTAATAAAAAACTATCGATATCTAATCCGCCGTTCATTTCATCCGCCAATATTCTCTGGTCACGTCCCCGTTTCTTATCAAATAAAAATGGCGATGGTTAGGTTTACTGCAAGGATTAATAAAAGAATTAAATAAAAAAAACATAATGAAGAACCACTAAATCGTTCTTTCTAGATAGATGCGAATTTTTATCGTAAAATTTAATAAATCAAAAAATTAAAAAGTTAAAAACAAACTAAAATGGAATCAAACATTACGATACATTTTCATAGACTTTATTTGTTATAAAAACATTTAGGTAATAATCAGTAAAATCACACTACATTTCGATCGCTACCAATAATAATACAAAATACACTTATGTACTAGGGATGTTCCATTTCAGTAAACGGTGTAACTACTGTAATATTAATAAGAATATAAATAAAAGTGATATATACATATATTTTATATATCGTCACTAATCTTCAAAACGGCTTAACTAAATATGGCAAGACTTAAGCGCTGGCAGATGGACGATTTTTCAGAGTAGTATATCACAGATACTAGCCGCTTTCCTATGGGGGAACTGAGCTATAACGATACAACTATAACATAGATAAATAAATATAGAATCGTTAAATTCAATATCATATAGTTACGATGAGATAGTAAAAACTATTTTCACTACAACCAAGTAGCAATCATTAGTTAGTACGAAATATTAAAAAAAAAAAACGGGTAATTTATCGATATATATATTTTCGACGAATTAAATTTCGATATTAATATATGATATTTTATATCAAAACTGTAAACTACGATTAAAACTTCAGAATATCGAAAAAATCTCCAAAATCGATATTGAATATTCGGAACATCCCTACCATGTACATAATAAGATAATACTAATAAAAGTGTATACCCATCACTAGTCCAATTCCTAATGCGATTCTAAAGTAGAATTATTGGGTAACTTAAATTAAAAAAATTATACAAATTTATTAAATTCTAAGTAAACTGTCTTTAGCATCAGTTACAATGAAGTCTATAGAATCTTAAATGTGTAAAAGGTTAAAGTCAGATCCGACGACCGAGTAAATAAGGGGCATTCCATGTCAAATCGACCACTTTTAAATCCAACCCCTTTCGATATGGCTGAAAATGTGTATTCGCGCTTTCAAAACCAAACTCTTATTTTCCCCTTTCATAACCGTTTTTCAATGAATCATCAATTTGTTTTTTGCGCATCCCCAAAATGTTTATTAATACCCAAATAGTTATTAATTTTATTACCCCAAAATAGTTATTAATTTCTTCGTAAATCGATATAGCTGAGGTTATTTCACAAAACACTACCCTGAAAATTTATAAACATAAAGGACATCCAAATTTGATATACTGAGAAGAAAACGAAATTTCGATGAATGTCCGAAAAAAATTTTTTTTTTTAAGATAGAACGCCTATAAATATATTTTTTTGAAACTTTTTTTTAAAAAAACGAAGAGAATAAAAAAATATTGCCCTTTTGGTCTTATTTTGACGAAGCCACAGACTTTTGAAAGAGACATCCATCGTAAGCCCGTTATGTCTTGAATTTTAGCCCGGCTTCGTTTTCTGAATTTATTTTAAAATGTTTTTTCAGAAAATACATTTACAAATTTAAAAAGACGTTAAACATATCAAAAAAGCCTTTTTTGGAAATTTCTTAACTGTTTTGGGGTCGGTAAAAAAAAAACTCCTTCATGACATTTTTAATAAGGTACAAAAAAATGTTCAAATCGAAGGAGATCCAGTTTAAAAGTGGTCGATTTGACATTGATTGAGCCGTAAACAGGCGTAAATTAATCAAAGCCCATAAAATAAATAACTTTAATTTGACATCGTACATATGTGTAATATTTAAATGTAATGTCAAATTTAAGTTGTGTTTTAAGGGACTTACGACACTCTACTTAAAATGCAAAGTAGATATAAAGAAAGTACTTAATCGAACGTCAATAAAACGTATCTAATAATTTATTTAAAAACGGTGCAATTATGCACAGACCTACATACAAACTACAGCCATAATCATGCAAACGCTTACATACTAATAAGTCAGCAAAAAAAAACCGTTTATAAAATAGTTATAGTTTCCTTTGAGATTTCGAATAGTATATATAGCTTGTGCAATATTTTAAATAAGACGCCAATTCGAGTTTTAACGATTCGTTTTTTTTTTCAAATAAACCATAATTTTTTTTTTTTTAATTCTTATCTAATTATTAACCAGTTTCAGGGCGCGATTATTTTGCCATGTTACATTTGCACAGAAAAAAAAACGACGATGCTGTGGATTATTTTCACAGATTAATTATGACATTTATTGTAATGTCTATGACACACAATTACTAATTTTTATTTAATTAATGACATTGACAGTTACACAGAATCTCAATGGTTTAGCTTAATTTCGCAACATTTTTTTTGTCGTATTTACAGATCTGTTGGTTGTTTGTGTTAATTTTGATCTTAATTCAAGTCTACGTAGTTTAGTCTTCAAATATTTTATCGACTCCTTCAGTTTACCTTGGCTAAGAATTAGCATTATACTGGCAAAATTATGGAAAAGGGAAGCCATAGACTAAACAAAAAATGCGTCAATACGGAAGCTTTCACGGTGGCAAAGTAATTTCATATAAAGATATCTTGTATACGTAAAAGTGTTACTATTTTTGGTTCGCTTAAAGCAATAATTTAGGGTACACATTGTATATTTCGATTTATAAACAATTATCATTTCCATTTTTACTATATATAGTATCTCACAAGTGGAATTAGTACAAATGTAACACAGAAAAACAATCTATTATTGATTCGATTTTTACTTGAACGACATTTGCCTTTTAAAAACATCGTCCCGGAAAAAGTTGCTTACGAAAATGACCACTAGACAACTAAAGGCTTTCATATTGGAAATGTTTGAAATTGTATTATTAATATGAACGTGTAGCTAGAGATAAAATACGTATGTGTATTAAGGTAATGTGTAACACACGGTTTATTACTATGTTGTATTTTCGCCTTCGCCTCCATCATTCACAAGATCGAATGTATGGAAATCGACAATGACTTATACGAGCGAGTAGTATCGAACGTTCAAGAGCGGTTCGAAACGTCTAGAAAGGACCGGGCGCGTCTGGCGACGGCGACGGCGACGACTTCGACGACGGTTCCCCCCCTCCCGGGAACCTTTTCTCGACCTGTTCCGCGACCCAACGCCTCACCTTCTGCTCGGTCCAGAACCCGTCGTAGAAAATCGTCGGTTTGATCCAGCACCCGCGCGCGGACTGCGGGTGGTGGGGACCGTGCGCGTATGCGTGCGGATGCGGATGCGCGTGCGGACCCACTGCACCCTGGTCCTCGCGGGGCGCCATCGTCGGACGCGAGGTGGACGCGTCGCACGAGTAATGCCAAGGGCTGGGGCATTCATAGTACTCGGGGTAGACGGGAGGTGCGGGTGGGGCGGGAGGGGCGGGAGGCGCGGGGGGAGCGGGAGCGGCGACCCGCGGTGCGTACACTCCTCCCACCATACCACTTATCACCGGTTGCAGCACGAAACTCACGGTCTGGTTGCGCGGGCCGACGCCGTGAGCGATTATCGGGGCTGGAATCGAGGCTCCGACCGGCGTCAAGACAGAGGGCGCTGTCACCGGAGACGGCATCGCCCCGGGGGATACGCGCGGCATCGACGGCAAATTCACCGGTATCGGTTGAGCACGAGCGACCGGTGGCGGGGCTCCGACACGCACTCCGCCTCCGTTCAAATCCTTCCTTGTTGCTGGCAGTGATAGATTCTTGGGTTCAGTTGGACGTGGACCGGGTGCCGCCTCAGGCGTGGTCTCCGGCGCCGGGTTCACAGCATTGTTCACCTCCGTACGCTCACTGTCCGTAGTCGCTTCCATCAGTTCAGTCGCCACACTACCCCCAAAGCTGAGGAGAGTCTCTCGCAGGGCATTAGTTACTGCACCCTGTTAAACAACTTATGTTAAAAAACAGAACACGACAAGTTTACTGAGGTTGGAATAATCAAAACATACTTTTCTTGATTTATAAATGGCCATGCCTTTTGTGCTAGCAACTGATGTTGCATAACCAATATTCTCTCTGTGCAAATCCAATGATTTTACAGTGATGGAGACGAATGCGACGACGCCCACACAGTATTTGCCATTTGCAAAATCAACAAAATCTGTAATGGAAATAAATTTATATCAAATATAAACTTAGTCCACTTGAATAATAATAAACTCAGAGGGGATTGTCTCTCAAATGTAACTGCTGTAACACACCTATAGTTGTTTAGCAACAGATTTTCAATTTGAGGATGGTAACAGAAAACCGACGTGAAGTAACAGTGGTTGCACTGTTGCGTTTTGTTCGGTCAGTGAGAGCGCTGGAGGCCCACATATCTTAAAAGGCCGGCAACGCACTTGCGACTCCCCAGGTGTTGCTAGTGTCTATGGACAGCGGTGAGCATTTACCATCAGGTGACCCACCTGTTCGTTTGCCCCCTATAATATAAAAAAAAAATTAGCCAGCCAAGCTTAGAAAAACCCACAACTCTTCAACATGATGCTTTCCTAAATGGGGACAGCTCTGACTCATTACAGTAATCGCACCTACGTCCAAGCACAGCACCACTGAACCATCATCATTTAAAACACTGCTGACAAACAAATTAACTGAAAGAACTTGCCCATATCTTGTTTTGTGACACACCAATTCCAGTTGTTGAAACCCCACTGTGAATGACCAAAGTTGATGAGCTGTTGTCTTATATGTTGCTGTTCGTTTTCATCTTCATTAAGTCCACCTTCCATGTTTGGCAAGCAGTCAGGCTGAAATCCATTTTTTAAGACTGAGAGAGAGATATTAAATGGTAAATACACTATCCTTAAGCCCTCAAGCAGGAACTGTAGGTCTTGGATAGCAGACATAATTTAAATTCAACTTATGGTAATAAGTAGAGTACTTGTCACCACTGAGGATAACATATTTTTTTTTAATATAAATTATCGGTTTTAGATATTGACTACAATCTCATCTAAAGGTAAGATCCAAAATGGTAAACACACTATTACTAAAGGGACTAGCTCTCAAGTGCAGATGCTGCCTGAACAGACACATAAGGGCTTGGCAACAGATTTTCAACTGAAGAGTGGTAGCTAATCAGATGGGCTTTGAAAACGCCCTACAACCATGTAGATTCATGTGATGTTTTTTTTTAATTAGCATGATCAACTTTATTAAATATTTCTTAAGGTTCTATAGTTAACCAGCTAATTATATTAATGGAACTTACCTTTACTGTGTGTATGTGTAAAATGGAACATGTGAATGCGTACCTTACACATTTTTTAGGTTGCCATGATTGGTTGATGGTTATGTATTTGGATGACAAATCAAAAGATATTAATATGGCATGTACTGTGTAAATGGAAAAACTGTATTTGAGCTTAGCCTTTTATAAAAAAAAAAAATGTATGGAACTTACTTCAATCAACTAATTTATTATAAATATTAGATTTATTTGTACATCATAACTCTTATTAAAATAACTTCAATTAAAGTTTAATAAAATACCAATGTGAAACCTACTTTAATAAAAAAAAAAACTATTTAAATAAAACCCCTGGATTTATAAAGTTAACTAGACTGGGGCTGAAATAGTTACAGCTATAGTCTTTATTCTAAATATTATTTCTATTTAATTCTTTTTTACTTAGTACATTTGCTCCTAAATATCACCCAATCTCATTGCATTGAAGACAATAGATTCGAAGATATTTATTATGTATCTGTAATAAAGTAGAAAGTAGAGAGTAATGACTACAGTAGTTTAAAACATTTGTTTAACTGCAGTCTGTAACAGTATATTCAGTATCACTTTTATTAGATGAAGCCAGGATGCTATACAGTATGCAATATAAATTTTAAATGGTAGGTAACCTTATAGTAAAGTGTTGTGCATCAATTGTATGCATAAAAATAAAGATAGCATAGTTAATTCACAATCGAACCTTTTAATAAATAAAGAGAAAAAAACAACTACATATTTTAATCAGCTATCCAGATTACAATATGAACTGACTGTCGACTATATAAGGTTCTCGTATGAATTTATAATCCAGATTACAATATGAACTGACCGTCGACTATAAAAGGTTCTCGTATGAATTTAATATAAATTCATATGAGAACCTTATATAATATAAATTCATACGAGAACCTTATATACTCGACGGTCAGTTCATATTGTAATCTGGTATAGTCGACGGTCAGTTCATATTGTAATCTGGTATAGTCGACGGTCAGTTCATATTGTAATCTGGTATAGTCAACGGTCAGTTCATATTGTAATCTGGATAGCTACATTCATACGAGAACCGTATATAGTCGACGGTCAGTTCACATTGTAATCTGGATAGCTGATTAAAATAAACATAATGGAAATGAAAAAGCTTTATTCAATTGTAGGCCCTGAGAAGGCGCTTATGAACATCAAAACTACCACCAGGTTGATTACAAACATAGATAGTTATACATTCGTTTCGGTGGTAGCACAAAGAGGAGCATAATTTTCAAACATTACCATCGCTCATATATTGATCCATCCCCATAATAGCTTTAGCACATTAAACCCCCTTATCTATCCAGCAAATCGATAAAATGCTTTGGGGACTTTGTTATAAAACATAACACTATTACCGTAAAAAACTGTTACTGGTCTTAGTTTACCTCAAACGTTGCTAATGTTTATTGTATGTTGTATGTACACAACGAATAATTATCGCATAAAGGTAAAATTACATATTGTTGTTAATTGTAACATAAAATTACAATGTAATTATTCAGGCATGCATGATGACATTCATATATATATATGAACCTTATAGCTTTAATCTACTAATTTGATTGAATATAATAGACAGAAAAACTAATTAGATGCTATAGAGGAAGTAAGTAAAAGCAATTTATTATGATAACCAAATAAAAGTAATAAGTATATAAGTACACGTAATCGAATTCAGTTATATTTTATTGTGGATTTTTAAGTAATAAATTTAGGTATGAACCAAACGCATCAGAAAATATATCTATGTTGTTCATTCTGCTTAACATCTTATTACGTAGTCTTTATATCACTGTAAATCATAGTATTGAATATATTATTTGCCTTCAGATACAAGTTGTTGTTTTTTCTGTTTACCCGAAAATCTAAATGGGCGACAATCATTAAGCTGAAAAACTTTCACTGGACACTAGTTATTATTCTGACAACAATATTTGCATATCTAGGGTGAGCAGAATTTATCTTTAGCACTTCATAATATCTATTAAAAGTATACATGAACTCCTACAAATAGCTTATCTAAATTAATACCTACCTATCCAAAGTGTTAGGCTAGACTATCACTTCAGAATAGAAGTAGTAGTGATATATATATTTAGGAATAATCTCGCATGAAATACAATCCAAACAGTGGTGGGTTAATCTAAGTATTAGATAAACGATTTCCTAGCGGTGGAACGTCACAATTGATGATAGTAATTATATTCTGATTGCATCCATGACTATTATTGATTTTATTTCAAAAGGGCGGCTGCGCTAAATTGCTTTCAACAAAAATCCTAAATGCGTCACTGCCAGCAACAGTTGACGTTAACACTTATAAAGCATTGTTTTTAGAATATTCTGTAGCAATTGAACTTGTAAATTTAATTAAATCAATATTATATTACATGGGCATTTACCATTTTTATATTGCAGTTAGCGCCGGGAAAGCTGGGTTTCCTTTGCATTTTTCGAGAAGTGTAACAGCCGAAAACTGATACGTATTCGTTTAGTTACAGTGCCATGAATATTAATATGTAGAGAAATAAGTTGTATCTTTTAGCTTTAGTTCGCCTTCCAAGATATATTGAAAAATAAGGCAACACAAAGAAGCTTTTAACCACTTACCACAGAGTAAACAGGAAATATAATTGGGAACCACAAACTACAAAGAGGAGACCACAGAGGAGGAGACCTCCTATATATAAATGCACTCTGTGGAGGAGCTACGTATTTGGGGACTCGAAAAAAGTAAGGTACTGATAATATGTAGTATTAAGTAGTTATTTTTATCTTTCAATAGTGATGTTTTTAAACTTAATTCTTCTAATTTGATACCATTACTCATATAAGTACATTTTTACAAGCATCGAATAGGCACTTATCTAGTAAAAGAAAATAGAATTTACCAAATGCTACTCCCATATCTGCGTGACGAAGCTTCGACTACTTGTCGCATTAAAATTAACATCAAAAATCATTCCGATAAAGGCACAAAGTTCCCGTTCCAACACCTGTGTCTTTCTAATAACTTGAAATTAGCGTCCGATAAATTCCTTAGATGTGCGTAAAAACCGCCGGCTCGGTTATCGTGCTGCATGTATCGTTACGCAATCCAATAGTTCGTAACGCATAACGGTAATATCTGCCCACATCTGTATTTAGTGTGACCATAGACAAAACTTCGTGCCGATACACGTAGGTATGGGAGTAGCATTAGTATTATTTATATTTATCGGGCGCTAATTCCAAATTATTGGAGAGACACATGTGTTGGAACGGGAATTCTGTGCTTTTATCGAAATGATTTTTGACGTTAATTTTAACATAAGTAATCGAAGCTTCGTTACGCAGATATGGGAGTAGCATAAGACTATATTGTTCTTTATTCGAAACTATGGAGCATAGATCTAGAAGAACTATCTATCTATGAAAATATGTTTGTTAGATTATGGTGGCGCCACTTTAGCAACAGGATTCATTATTGTTGAATTATCTTAAAAAGTTTAAAATCACTAAATTTTTTATATAACGTTCAAAAAATTCTATCAGTCTTAAAGTTTTCTCACAGCAGTTCTTTTAATTGTATTTACAAATTTATTTCCGACTTACTATACCCCTTATCTATGGTAGCGTCATTTTGGACAGTTTTGGGACTGTTATTTAGTGCTTAGAGATTCAACATGTTCCACTTTTGAGATGGTTCTCCTTACCACTACATTCTATACTCGCAAATTGCCACGAAGGATCAAATATATAAAGAGCAATCATTAAAAAAAAGACCTTACCTTAACCATGCTCCGAAATTAGGTACATTATGATATAGTCATGAAACTAAAACGTACGACATTCACCACCTCCAATATATATGAAATAACTAATATAAAAAAAAAACAGTTATGATGGATCATGACAACTGTGGATATGGTAAAAGTTACCTACGTTTACTAAGTTATTAATATATGTTAATTTAGAAAGTAATATACGCTTGTTTTATCATTGAAATACGGTGTAGTTGATATACATGGAGTTATTAAAATACGGAGTCAATAATAACTCAATATCGATATAGGTTTTATTTCGATATATATTAATTAGTTATCGATTAGTTTTTTATTTATTTAAACAATTTCACGTTATACCATTATTACGCTCCGTTGTAAACTGAGCACATGGGTGAATGTGATTCCATTAAGTGTATGTGGTCGGTACTTCTCTTAATGGAAGCGATTCGGATATACAAATTGCGTCAATACTTTAATTTTCTGATATTACATTCAGAAATATAAAATCGTATTTGATAATTTCATAGCATTTATAGATAAAATCAGACGACATTTATTACATAAAAATGTTTTTATTGAGAGCTTCTTTTGTCCAATAACTTATTAAAATGATTAACAGGGAAACAAAATTAAATATCATTGACATCACTTAATAATTAAATTAAAAATATATGTTACCAGGCCTGGCTGAAGTATATTGCATAGCAAATAAACTGTGTAAGCACAATCCTATTTTTTTTTGTATACACTGAGTTCATTTCGCTACAAAAAATGGATTTACTTTTAATGAGTCTGTATGGCAAGTGGCCATCGGCAAATTAATAATTTTGGTTAATATAACATTCCTTTATAGGCACGCCTATGAGCTCTGCCTAAAAATGATGGATCTGCATGTTATGTAATTAAATAGTTAATTACATAAATTGTTGTACTTGTTACTTATAAAATACATTGGCACTTACTAAAATGATAATATAAAAATCTGTTCCAGTTAATTTGTCTGCATACTGTCAAAGCTTAAATTAAAAAAAAAACTTTAGTTTCACATGCAATCTACAAATTCAAAGAATTAAGTTACCAGGAATATTTTAAATTACGAATAACTATTTTTATTATTAAAATGTGACTATGTGAAATTCAAGAGTTAATTGTAAAATATGAACATTTCATGGTTAAAACAAGAACAGATAATGTTATTTTTTGTTTTAATAATTAAATTTTTATATCCAGCACTCAATAATTTTAGAATATCTAGCTAAACACCATAATTCCTTTATGCAAGGTTATTGACTGAAATTATTAATGTTTCTCTGTATACAATGACAAAACTATAATTAATATTAAAAACTGAGAGATTATTCAACATTAATTGTTTATTTTAATTGGATAGGTAGGCTCACTTTTGGCAATCTATTAATTTCAATAATACACTTTCATTTCAATTAATTACAATATTTGTGTAAAAGGATTTTATACTTTATCACTATGTACAATACCTGACTAAATAACGTAGTTGTAATTTCTTTGTACCTTATAAATTTTCAAACAAGTCTAAACTGGCAACACTTGAATGTCTTATATAAGCACCATCAACGTCGTCAATCATATCATATCTTATGGCAAAATTCTATCTAACTTTAATCTCCATACTGAATCTTAAAATGTGATATCATTTCGACAATAGTATCCAAAATTTATATTAATCTATGCATTTCATAATTCATTTTTATATTGGGGCTTTGATTCCTAAACTTAACAATAAAAAATAAATATGTTAATATCACGGAAACATTTCGATAGCTAGCAACACAATAACATATCTTACCAATATTACAACAGACAAACATATTGTATAACATAATTTCCGGTTAACTCATTATCTAAGATATTACATAAATGATTTTTTATTTGTTCAGTAAAATAATACACATGTATTTAAAATTTTACACATAGCCCTTAAAAAGTGTTAATATATATTTTGTCTCGCTTTTAATAAATCAATTTCTAAAGCTAACTTCCTATTGGTTTCTAATAACGCTTCTTGGTTGTTCGTCAAATTCTGTACCTTCTCATTTAACCCAGATAATTGTTTCTCCAAATATAGCTTCTGCTTTGTCAATGCCATCATTATATGAAGAAAATAATTTCTATTATCCTCAGCTACATCAGCTAATGTTAATTTGACAAAGTCTTTGAGCTCTTCAACTGCTTTACCTTCAATATTCATAACACAGTTACTTGAATTTGAGTTTTTAATATTTGATATATTTATATTTGAACCTCTGCCATCATCTGGTACCCCATTTAATATAATAGGTGATGGAAAACGTAAATTCTCTGTTGATTTATTATTCAATGGTGTAGATACTTTAGTTATGTTTTTGTCAATGTCCAATTGCCTGTATCTTGCTTCCTGTTGACTACTTTTTCTTTCATATTCTGATGATTTATTTATATCATCATCAAAATCATTGTTTGTTTTGTCCAAACCCATCATGATTAAAAATGAGTCCTGTTTCATTTCACTCTGATTCGGTTCATCTAATTGTAATTTAGGTGGAGTATCATTAATGAAAAACATGTCCGAAGTTCTGGTTCGTATTGGTGAACTGACTTTCGTAGGTGATAGGTTACTATCTATATCTTCTTTTAAGCTTATATCTGCTGATATTAATTTCCTTCTTAATGGTTGGAAAACTACTTTGCATACTTCTTCATCATGTCCTTTCAGCATTTTAAGTGGACTCGTGAAATCTCTTAAATCATATATCAACAAATTACCATTTTTTGTTCCAAGACCTACAAGGTTTTCTGTGTTAATTGCAAGGGACGTCAATGTATATGAGGTTCTTATAGTTGACACAGTATTCTGTAATCTGATATCATAAACATTCATAATTTTATCATAACCACAAGAAAGCATCACATCTTTATTTATAAGGGAATATGTGAAATCGCTGACTGGAGATGCGTGTACATTTTCAAAAAATACTCTATCTTTATTAGCTGTTACATCTCGAAGTACTATATGACCTTCATCAGTTGCTAGACCCAACAATGCTCTTGATTCTTGATGGAATTTCATAGATGAGATACTTTTGGAACAATTCAGTTTTATGGTTAATATAGGGATGTTGGACACTAAACCATATATAACTGTATCACCATTTTGCATTGTGGCTGCTAGACTTGTATTTTTTGTGTTGTAACTCACAAAATTTACAGGACATTGGTGTGCAGGCATGGTAAATGTTTTTGTAACACTTTTATTTTTTGTATCCCATATCATTACATTTCCACTTTTAGTACCCACTGCAATATTACGGTGTCCATCACGGTGAAAACATGCTGACCACGAATCTTTTATTGGAATATGTTGAAGACTTCGTACATCATAATCAGCTGCAGTCAAAACTTCTATTACACCTTTTGAATTAACCTGGAATTATAATAATTTAAATTATATTTTGTGTCTATAGTGTCTAGCTTGACTCTATATTTGACAATAGAGTGATGTTATGATACCTATCCATACATATAATAAGAATGTAAATCTGACGTGTCTGTTTTTTGTTTTATGAGAAAAAAATTGTTGCAGGTGTCTTGGAATAAGTAATAGATTACATTTCAATCATTTTTAGAAATAACTGTCTGTCTGTTTGTTTGAACAGGCATCACTGGTAAAGTACTAAGTTTCTGATAAAACATCAGCAATAAAATTATCAAGCATATTCTCGAGCAACATTTAGTCTTTGTTTCATTAAAATCGGTTCACTCTATCAAAAGTTATTGTAATTTTAAACGACTTAAGTACAAGAGAAAAGTATATAAGTGAATGGACTTCAACCTCATCCACAAACCAGGGTATCTTATAACAAAAATAAACATTACTACAGTACTACTAAGTAATGTAACTGTAAGTACAGTATTACTAAGGCATAGGTTGAAATAAACATGGTTAATATATTATTTTCACACAGAATAAAAAAATAATACTATAAGAAGTTCACTCATTGATTATTCATTAATATGCAATAACGCTAATAGATGGTGTTCAATAGATTTTCTTATAATTGAAAAATTTGATAATTTCCTACAATACTTATTTCTATTCATTTAAAACATGTATATAATAAAATAGCCAGATTATTTAGTCAATCCTAAAATTTCCAAAAATCGAAGACTTATTATTTAGAATAGTATTAGTTAATAAAAATAAATATTATTAAAGAGCATGTCATTTCAATCCGGTATTCTATCTGGCAGGTGATCTATATATCCTATATATCTATAATTATGATATATAGAATATAATTATGCCCTAGTGAATAATAGTATATTTTAATTAAATAAAGAATATTCATTGAGAAAAAAAAATTAAGTGTCTGCTAAGCTTTTAGCCAGGTTTGCTGTTTTGTTTACATATTATGAAAAAGTATTATTTAAGTACTCAGGCTCTCCCTAGTAGTTATATAAAAAAATCTATTAAGTTTTCCACTAACTAGGCAGGTGTTACAGAGCACTAATATGCTTTCCTATTGAGCTAAGGAGTTACAAGTTGTCCCCTCACAGACTTGATGATTATTAAAACAGTATTTATAAATCATGTTTGCAAGTGTTAAGTCTATGTAAGAGTTATTTTTATATATAGAGTGCGCTGTGCTTAGCTTTCCATTGACGTCCGTCGAATTGGGGGTTGATATACTTTTTTGAGAGGTTACATTATTATAAGTACACACACAAAGTTTCAACATGCGAAAACATGTAGTTTTTGAGAAAAAAATAATCGAAAATCAATTACTTTTGCAATATTTACGCAATTTCTACAACATATTATATAGAATTATCGCTATTGAACTTTTTTTTACCTACGGTTATGTTGCCATTGTTAGGTACATTTTGTTTTATATAAATTTTCATAAATAATAATATTTTGTACTCCTTTCAATCGTTTTTATGCACACATATATTTAACTGTTTATGTATATTCAATTACAGCATTATTTTCATTACGAGCTATTAAAATGAAAATGTGTAGTTTACCCTCTTTCGCCGGCTGTGAAACAAAAACATATAACTGATGCCATTTATGTTGTTATTGAGATTCAACTTATGCCAAAGAACCTGTTTGATTGACCCTGACTCACCCTGGGACGAGTTTGTTCTACCCCTAGAGTGTTTTTATAGACCTAGAGGCATATAAGAAGAGCAACCTTCGTCTGCTATAACAAATCGTAGGCATTGGGAGAAAGCGGCCAACAAGCCAAGGCTGCTGAGGCGAGGATAGATGCTTGAGATATGTTACGCAAGGGCGTAGAAGCGGCTCTTCCCGCAGCACCGGAGACATTGCAATGTCAAAACAGATACAGAAATCTGGCAAATTTCCTGATTTAAAAAACCCGAAAAGGTGTGGCCTCCACAACTTATCATTTTAAGAGGGGTTAGTGTACAGATCCCCCTTCCTTCCAATCCATCTCCCCACCATCAGTTCGACGGACGTCAATGGAAAGTCGTACCGTAAGATGCCGCATCTGTGTGCATAATCGTGACTTAAAAAAAGATTTATTTGTTTTATTCACAAAATTGGTGTAAATATATTTCGATTTTAAAACAAAAATATGTAACATAATTATTTAAAGATCTATTTATAACAGACAAAAGAATCGTTTGTTTAAACGATGTTTATTTTGTCGTAAAAAACAGAAATTATATTTGTACTCGAAATATTTATGTACCATTAAACATATAATGGTTAGTTTATAAAGTAGAAGTTGAAGAAAATTGCTTTATTTTTTAATATAATAATTGTTATATATATATATGAACGATATCACTCAGTTGAATTAATGGTGTCACTTATTTTGAACAATGGGTGTTTTGGCGCACCTTTTACAGTGTTCTATTTACCAATAGCCTTAAAGTGTTTGATATAAACTGTGTTTATTCAATTTGCTGGTTTTTACCTGCAATAAGTATTTACTGTCGTCACTCCACGATACATCTCGTAACAGACCGTCATAACAGCTGTACGACTTCTTCAGTTCCCAGTTATTTGTATCGTATAGTAATAAGCGTGAACTTGCTGAAGTAAAATACATTTTACAATTTATTTTTAATGTGTATACAAAGATTTACGGCTTATTATTGATATAACAACTTGTTATTTTTAAATCTAAGCACAAAAACGAGATACATTAAAAATTAGGAAAACAGTCGTAAACGGTAAAAATTTGACATTATTGCTCACTGTCAAAATTTGAATGAAAACTGAAATGTTGACCTATAGAAAATTATCAAAATCTGTGATAGAATATTGAGGAGATAAAAGATAGTGCCATTTTTGGTTTGTTTTATTCATCGATGAATTTAATAAGTGATAAAAAACCGATAGTATTGCTAAGTCTGAAGTTGTGGAGTGTATATACCAGAAAAAAATTATGTTACCATATTAATTCTAATATGCAATAAGAGTATTGTAAATAAATGGCTGATTTTTAGTGTAATTAGTTGCCATGCACAGTATTATGATCAAAAAACATATATCATCATCATCATCTTACCCTTATCTAAAGTAGGGTCGGCGCAACATGTTTTCCTTTTCTACTCTCCCCTGTCAGATGTCATCTCAGCATTCACACTTTTTATATACATATCATTTTTCACACAATCCATCCACACCTTTTTCAGTCTTCCTCTACTCCTATATCCACGGAATAAAGAATGAAGAGAAGAAGAATCTTCTCTTTCTTCCGTGCCTATATCCGTCCACTTTTAAATTCAAAATTTTTCTTGTTACATAACTGTAGTGTATTGGTGTAAAAAGTATATTACTATTTTATTATTTTTAAATATTAGTCTATGACTGGAGATCTTCTAGAAGTCGGCTATCGACAGTCTTGACATGTATTAGTTTAGTTTAAATTATTTTAATAAAGTTTGCTGCATTTATATATATTATATTATTTTAAATGTTGTACCAAAGGCTGGTACACACCAAATGGCGACGAGGATGGGAATGAAGTATGAGTATGAGTATAATTGGAAAGTAAATTGGTAGTATTTAAACAATTTATAAAGAAAAAAACAAGCGGCGACGCATCCTGGCGGTGAGTCACGTATACCTTAAAGCCTTTCAGAGGGCGAGGATATTGATTGTTTTCTTGAGAGAGTGGAACAGTATTTCGCAGCTAATGATATACCAGATACGAAGCAGGTAGCAATACTTTTAACTATGATTGACGAGAAGGTGTATAAAACTTTGAAATCCATGGTACATCCACAGTTACCAAAGGAAAAAACATACTTACAATTAGTAGATAGTTTGAGACTTCGTTTCAAGGCAAGAGTTTCATATTTTAGAAAACGGACAATTTTCGATCATTTATGTCAAAATGAAAATGAGCCAATCTCAAATTGGTATACGAGGGTTAGAGAACATGCAGCCGAATGTAACTTTGGAATAAATATTCATGAAAGAATAAAGGACAAATTTGTAGCTAGAATGAGAACAGGCCCAATACATGAGAGATTGTGTGAAGAATCTATTAATAAAGATTTGTCAACGCTATTAGAAATCGCTCTTCAAAAAGAATCGGCACTGAAGCAAGAAAAAGCAACGGTCTACAAAATCACGAAAATAAACGACAAATTTAAAAATCTTTCGTCTAAAAGTGATAAGGACAAAAGTTTGAAGTGCTATCATTGCGGTAAAGGCAATCATAATTTTTCGAAGTGCAAGTATAAAACCTATAAATGTAAAAAGTGTAAGCGAGTAGGGCATTTAGCTGAAATTTGTAAAAGCAAAAATACTCATAATATTGAAATTCAAAACTGTCAATCCATAGATAAGCAAATGTCAGTAGATATTTTTGCAACTTCAATAGAGAATAGCATTAATTATATTTCACCATTTATAATTGAATGTGAGGCCAATAATAAAACATTTCAAATGGAGCTTGATACAGGAGCAGCCGTACCTAGGTCTCAATATGATAAGATTTTTTCAAAGTCAGTGGTATTACAACCATCAAATTTAGAATTAAAAACTTATAGCGGTGAAATAATAAAACCGGAAGGGGTAATTAATATTACGTTAAAAATTAAAGACAAGGAAATCAATTGCTCTTTACTAGTTATTAAAAATGGATCTAAGTGCTTACTTGGTAGAGATTTGATAAAAAAGTTTAATATTCAACATTTACTTACTTTAAATTCTGTAGAAAACACTACATTGGAGTCATTATTGCATGAATATTCCGAAGTGTTTAAGCCAGAATTAGGTGTCATAAAAGGGGAGGAGGTTAAATTAGAATTAATAAATGAGGATATTAAGCCTATTTTTTGTAAACCTCACCCTGTGCCACATTCTTTTAAAGATAAGGTTGATAAAGAATTACAAAATTTAGAAAAAGAAGGTGTTATTGTTAAGATTGAAAATTCTAAATGGGGAACACCTTTAGTACCAGTAATTAAAGAAAATGGAAATCTAAGACTTTGTGCTAATTATAAAATTACGGTAAATAAATATTTAAAAGATGTTAACCATCCGTTACCCAGAATAGAGGATATTTTTACAGCTTTACAAGGACGTGAGAAATTCACAAAGTTAGACCTAAGAAATGCTTTTAATCAATTACTTTTACATGAGGAAACAGGAGAATTATTGGCATGGTCTACTCCTAAAGGTATATATAGGTTAACTAGATTACCTTATGGAACCAAACCGGCTTCAGCAACATTTCAGGTGAAGTTAGAAAAAATTCTTTTAGGAGTGAAAGGAGTAGTTAACTTCATCGACGATGTTTTAGTAACGGGAGCTAATGATGTAGAACATCTGAAAAATTTAAGGGAGGTACTAAAAAAATTTAGAGATGTTGGTATCAGATTGAATAAAGATAAATGTTTATTTTTTCAATCACATGTTAAATATCTAGGTCACATTATTTCTAAGCATGGTTTAAATAAAGACCTTTCCAAGATAGAAGCTATAACAAAAGCACCTACACCGAAAAATGTTACTAAAATTAGATCTTGGATAGGTATGGTTAATTATTATTCTAAATTTATTCCCAACGTTTCAATCAAATTAAAACCTATGTACGAGTTATTGAAAAAGAATTCTAAATTCATTTGGACAAAAGAATGTCAAAACAGTTTTGAGATAGTTAAGAAGGATATAGTATCAGATAATGTTCTAGTCCACTTTAATAGATCACTTCCGATAAGATTAGCATGCGATGCATCTCAAAATGGTATAGGGGCAGTTTTAAGCCATATTATGCCAGATGGTACAGATAGACCTATAAGTTTTATTTCTAGAGTTTTTACTAAAGCTGAAAAAGGATACTCTATGATTCATAAAGAGGCATTAGCTATTTATTGGGCAGTTCAAAAATTCTATCAATATTTAGTAGGAACAAAATTTGAATTGTTATCAGATCACAAACCTTTACAAGCATTATTTGGTGAGCATAAAAGTTTACCACATATGGCGGCAGGAAGACTACAAAGATGGTCATTGTATTTAGCTGAATTTGATTACACATTTAAACACGTGAAGGGTTGTAATAATGTTAAGGCAGATTGTATGTCTAGGATGCCATTGAACTGTAATGAGCAGTCTGATAAAAATTGTAACACTGGATGTGATTATATAAATTTTATGGAGGAACAAACTATTATAGATTTAAATATTATTAGGTCAGAGACTAGAAATGATCCTATTTTAAGTTCAATTTTTAATATGATTAGATATGGTTTTCCCAAAGAAGTAACAAGTGAATATGTAAAGCCATTTTTTCAAAGGAAAAATGAGTTGTACATTGATCAGGGTGTAATAATGTGGGGTTATCGAGTAGTAATTCCATTTAAACTTCAAAATAATTTATTAAAAGAATTGCATAATACTCATGAAGGTATTGTAAAAATGAAAATGAATGCTAGATCTTATTTCTGGTGGCCAAATTTAGATAAATCTATAGAAAATTTCGTTAAAAATTGTAGTTTGTGTATGTCAGCACGACCAGAACCTTCAAAATCAATTAATATTGCATGGCCAAAGACTAATTTGCCGTATGAGCGGATACATGCAGATTTTCTTGGTCCGATAAATGGGAAAATGATATTAATTATCATTGATTCATACTCTAAATGGCCAGAGGCGTATATTATGAAAAATTTAGATTCTAAAAATACGGTTGAAAAGTTTAGGGAATGTTTCAGTCGTTATGGATTACCCAAAACTGTTGTTACAGATAATGCAACTACTTTCTGCTCAAAAGAGTTCTCAGATTTTCTTTACAAAAATGGTATAAAACATGAAACATCTCCACCTTTTCATCCTGCTACGAACGGATTTGCAGAAAATGCTGTTAAGAATTTTAAATATAGTATCGGTAAAACTCTTAAAGATAAGTCCAATTGTAATGTATCTTTTGAAACCTTAATTAATCGTTATCTTTTCCATTATAGAAATTCTGTACATGTTATAACTGGGGTTACACCATCACAATTAATGTTTCAAAGAAAGATTAGGACTCGTTTTGATCTGTTAAATTATACACACAATGATTATAAAGTAAAGGAAAATGAAGGAAGAAATGAAACGTTTACAGAGGGAGAATATGTTTACTGTAGAGATTACAGAAACCCTAATAAGAAAATATTCACAAAATGTATTATAGATGAGGTATTAGGTAAACGAACATATCTGTGTAAAGTTTTAGATGAAGGAATTATTTGGAAACGACATTTAAATCAAATTATTCGATCTGTATCACCTCAAAATTTAGATAACAATGTTAATCACAGTTATAGTGACTATAACTTACTTCTAATGTTGAACCAAGTACTATTGTACCAGTCGTTTCTAAACATTATGAATGTATTCCCGATAAAGCACAACTTATTACAGACGAAGAACAGGATAGTAATAAGTCAAGTGATAATATATTAGATACTAGTGTTCCTAAAGTAGTTACTATTAATCCACCTGCTGAGGTAGTTAAACCTGAGCTAAGGCGATCTCAAAGAACAATAAAAGCTCCAAATAAATTAAATTTGTAAATGCTAAAATATTTGAGAGGGGAGTATTGTAGTGTATTGGTGTAAAAAGTATATTACTATTTTATTATTTTTAAATATTAGTCTATGACTGGAGATCTTCTAGAAGTCGGCTATCGACAGTCTTGACATGTATTAGTTTAGTTTAAATTATTTTAATAAAGTTTGCTGCATTTATATATATTATATTATTTTAAATGTTGTACCAAAGGCTGGTACACACCAATAACTTTCAGCTGTTCTTATAATACCGCATGTACCGCATGGCTCACCTATTACTCCTCAACTTCTCTGTCACTGGTGCTATTTGCAAACTTCCTCTGATATACTCATTCTTAACCTTATCCATTCTTGTTACACCATACATCCATCTTAACATACGCATTTCTTCCATACGTAATCTTTTCTCATCCATCTCTTTCGTAACCCAGCTCTCTGATCCATAAAACGCGGCTGGTCTTAGCATAGCTTTATACACATTCCCCTTCAGATTAAACGGCATTCGTGGGTCACAAACCACTCCAGACAGCTTTCGCAAATTTATCCACCCTGCATTTATCATATTCCTGACGTCCTTGTCTATTCCACCGTCGTTTTGGATCAATGAGCCGAGGTACCGAAAATTGGAGCAAGCTGGTAAGAATACACCGTTTAAGGTAATATAACAACAACTTCAACAACTCTTTATATCCTCATCATTCGTCAAAATGTTCATCCACCGTCTTTTATAAATGTAACATGTATAATATCCCTTAAATCCTTTTCTCTTGCTTTTGCTAATCGGTGTAGCTATTTTTGTGTTTATGAGCTCTTCAGTGATTGGTACAAATTGTTTTGTAGCAATAGCAACCGCTTTTTTTGCATTTCTCTTACACTTCCACTCTTTAAAAGCTGTTTCCTTTTCTTTTCATGCCTATTGTTACTCTTTGTTCCACCACCAAGTGTCCTTATCAATGTTTCCTCTGCTTTTCGTTTCACCAAAGACATCCCTTACCACGTACCTTATACATGTTGCCATTTCATTCCAACATTTATTCACTGTTTTCGATTCCATATCTTTCATTTCTATCGTTTTGTTAACAACTTTTGTTCTAAACTCATTCGCATAATCATCTTTTTCTAACAAATACCATTAAATTCTGGTTGGGGGTTTTGACTTACTTCCTTCCAGTTGTAATTTTATTTTTAAATCTAACACTAATAAAACAAATGATGTTGAGTAGTACTCCAGGCAAAACCTTGCAATCTTTCACTATTTTAATGTTATTTCTTCGTAGTAGAAAGTAATCATTTTGAGTGGTATGATTATCACTATTATATGTGATTAGGTGCTGATCTCTTTTTTGGAAAAAAGTGTTAACAATTGCAAGATCGAAAGCAACTGCAGCTTGTATGATACTTGCCCCCTTTTTGTTTTTATTCCCAAAACCTCACGCTCCATGCATTATCTCATAACCTCCAATCTCTTTTCCCACATGCCCATTAAAATCGCCTCCAATATATACATCTTCATCCTATGCAATATTCATCATCAAGTTAATAAAGTCTCCCCAAGACTTATTTTTTATAACATCATGACATCCTGCTTTAGGTGCATATACACTCATTATATTTACCGTTATCTTTCTTATCAATAACTTCACCGATATTAATCTATCATTCATTTTTTACACCCATTACACATTTCTTGATCTAACTATCTAAAACAATCCCAACTCCATTTTTCTCACCGTTACTTCCATAGTAGTAAAATGTATATCCGATACCAATCTCACTTGCTTTCGTCCCTTTCCATCTCGTCTCTTGCAAACAAGCCATAATTATACGTCTTTTTTGTAATACATCCGCTAATTCTCTTCCCTTCCCAGTCATTGATCCAACCTTCCAACTTGCAAATCTCAATCTTTCGAATTCGTTTCTTACTTAGCGCCCTATCTTGAGGTAACCCTAGTCCAATTTTCATACTTCTTATGTTGTGAAGTATGATTTGGCTTAATTTTTACGATCGGTCGCCTGCCTGTCATCAACCCTCTTTGGGATTAACGCACGTCTTTATTCCGTGGGATTAACGCGTGATATCCTAAATATAATTAATGATAATCGTAACAAATACATATTGAAATAAATACTAATAATATTCACTAAATACGAATACAATTTAAGAGCTAGAAACTAAAATAAATAAAATGAAACTCCCTTTCCACTATTAATTCGGATTATTTCTAAGCAAACTAATGGTATCAACAATCCTTCCTGAATATTACGTTTTGTGCACATCGTACTGCTCCTTATAATATCCAGTCAATAGTATGTCGGTATATTAGTGAGGCTATTACGAAATATTCTAATATTTTAAATATTTACTGCCAAAAACTATTATGTATAATATATATGTATATACATATATATAGTAATATATATATATTAATATCTACATCTTGATATACAGAGTAGCCAAGTCAACAATGTAGTCAGTTCAAAAAAAAATTATTCTTGGTATTTAAAATACGATCTATGATCCCATGAAAAGTCTATAAATATCTGCGTTCAAGTCTGTATACTTTGTGGTTCTGTATTTCTGACGTGTACGTTTGTTTATTGTCCGGTGTGCATTATAGTCACAAACTACTAAGAGGAAACTACGTATATTATAATTTTCTTTTTATCAGCGACAACGTAAGTTTTTCTACTTATAACAGCCGGTATATTAATAAATATATCTGTAATATTTTGACAATCACCTTTTGATTCTCAATTGTTATCTTCTAGGCTATAAAACTTTAGTAATATGTGGTCATGAGGAAGATTTTACTATAGATATACGTGATAATAGAAGTAATTATTGGTAGTCTTCTTTCCCTTTGAATTAGCAGAACAGCCGTTTATCATATGGTATGTTCTGATACATATAACCTCAATGTACATCAGAGAAATATTGCAAAGGCATCTCACAAGAACAACGTTCTATTTCCAAAGCTCAAAAGAAAAAACTCACGTAAATATTAGTTGATTGTTTTAAAGTATTTAATACAATATTATTTAATTCTTTCATTTAAACATTTCAGTTAAACACATCAAAATGATTACCGATATCCAGCTAGCAGTGTTCTCGAACATTTTAGGAGTGTCTATATTCTTGCTGGTGATTCTGTATCATTATATAAATGCAAACAGTTCAAAATGAAATAGGTATGTACTAAATTTTATTGATAATTCACTTATTTATTACACTTATAACTTTAAAGACAACAGCTTGACTTATAATACTTGAACCGCTAACTATTTGATGGATTCTGGATGGATTTCAGCAACTTAAAGCCTTTATCAATCAAATAGCTGACTATTTATTAGTATTTAATATTCAAATGAGGTATTTACATTAATATTCAACATACAAAGCTAATCCGGGAAGGAATCAAATCATATTAACCTTAGATTTTAAAATAGGTTTACCACTATTGGTCCCTACATGTATATTTTATATCAGAATATACAAAACTTATAATTTTTTTCTATGACAATGTAGTCATGAGTAGGATAATAAACTAAAACTCATAAGTATAATAATATAAATGAGACAGTTTGTGAGGATAACTAGATGTGTGTAACTCTTTCACTTAAAAGTTACTGACATCAGAATAACACATGGTTTGTTATTTACAAATATACCGTTTGAATTGGCTAAAATGTAATGATAAGATTGAAGTAAGTTTATCAAAATTTTTATCAAAAAGTCCTGCCATGGCATTTTAATTCTATCCATAGACAATCATAGTGAATAGTTTGTTGGTGTATTTAATCCAATAAAAATTAACAAAATAAAAAACATTCAGTGTTGCCATATAAGTAAATCATTAAAAAAATGTATAAAATCATAAATGACAATGTATGGTGGTGGTTAAAAATGATTGTTGTGGACAGCGAACCATGTGCAGGACATTTAGTTTTATGTGATAGTTTTACGAATTGTGAGACACTTATAATATATTACGGTTAAGATTTTGTGTATTATCAGACACTTGCTGAAGGCTGGTTTATGACCACCTCACATATATTCACAACAGTGGTATATAGAGAAGATAACACAGATTTTGTTAACAATTTCATCAGCTTTTATTAGTTTAAACTCCCTCGAAAGATTATAGTAAAATATTCACCACAATTATTTATAGTTATAATAGAAATGTATACTTTTTTTTATTCAGCTGCCAAGTTATAGGTCGAAACTTCTTTGCTGTTTCATTTATTACCTTTATACAACTGACAACAATATTCATCACATAAAAGCTTATCCTGTGTAAGATAAACTTTAGATAAAATAAATCTAGGCTATCTATACCAATAGAGTTAGTAGGTGGTAGAGCTACGCTGAAGCTATCACTGGTTTCAGCATGAATGGGTCGGCTCGCCCGGGGTAGTACCACTCTCTCACACAAAACCGACGTGAAGTAACAGTGGTTGCACTGTTGCATTTCGTTCGGTCAGTGAGAGCACCTGAGGCCCACATATATTAAAAGGCCGGCAACGCACTTGCGACTCCCCTGGTGTTGCTAGTGTCTATGGACGGTGGTGATCACTTACCATCAGGTGACCCACCTGTTCGTTTGCCCCCTATAATATAATAAAAAAAAAAAAAACCAATATTGTGAAAAGTAAGACTACTCTTAAAGCTTAATTTGGGGCTTCCAGTCATATTTGTTATAATTTTATGTTTATAGCCTATATGTTAGGGAAGACTACCGCACATCAGATTATCTCACATCACACTAAGGCCCTTAGGAGCAGATCGATTAAGTTACTGTTTTTTGAAAAGTATACTTAGTGAGAATAAAATAAAAGTGTAGGGGAATCGTGGGAAGTGGAACAGGTATCAGGGGTGCAGGGCTTTTGCACATTCGATCGTAGCTGAGAATTGCTGAGATGACCCTAATTGTGAATGCCTATGAAAGCGGTCTGCTCTCTATGTAATGTTCATGCTTTATATGCAATTTGTTAACTGGGTTAACAGTATTTAATTATTTTAATTCTTAAAGGCAATCAACCCTGCATTGTATTGCTAGTACCTAAAGTTAAAACATGTATGAGCTATAATTGTATAAAGAATCTCTTATCACTAATGTTTTATTGTTTTTTTAAATGTACGTGTCTGGGTGTTAGCGCGCGCGACGCGGCGACTGGACCCGAGACTTGGTGAGCATGACATGACCACGGCCATGTACATGAGCTCAGTTGTTGGTCGAATTTGTCTATCTTAGTGAGACAAAGCTCCAGTATATTAAAATTAGCCATAGTGACTGGTTTTTCCCTTGACTATAACAGCTGCGGTTCAGTAAAAGCAAGTGTGATATTGTTTCATTTTATGTATACATATATGTATGTCCATCAGTATGCAGCAATTCCAGTATGAACTAATAATGAATTTGTTTATTTTTCAGATGCATTCGGTGCTGTAAGGTCCACCAGCATTAAAAAATAAACCATCTGATAATGTTTAAGATGTAAATAAATTGTAATAACGCAATAATGGTAGTGTATTTATTTTAAACTAGTATTTTGTCATGGCTTCACACGTGTTAAGGTAGATTTGACCTATCCTTCTGCAATAAAACGAATGAAAGGTGTCGCAACGTGTATGCAAACGTTGGCATTAACAATACTAATATTATTAGTAAGGACTATTGGCTTTTGCCCCCGGCTTCGCTTGGCTAAACTCTTCGCTAAGATGGAGTACTCATATCAATGAAATGTTAAAAAAAAGTATATACGTTTCTCAATATTTTTAAAGTATTGGCTGGACGTAATTGGGGTGTACACCCTTCCCATCTATGTAGACTTTATATGTAATTAGGATAGAGTACGGAAGCTTTTTGTACGGAAACTGCACAAAAACGCACCTTGACGTGCACTTGACGTGCTTCAGAGTAAAACGCTTCGAATTTGAGGCTCATTTTTATGTAGTACTCCCGTTTTTATTATGGAGAATGAGCTCTCTGTTCCTCCTCTATATGTGCTGAGGTATTGGTTAGGCTGTAAATTCTGGTTGCGGTCAATAAGCATTTCAAATGATATTACTATTAATCTTGTCCAAGATCTTATGGACGAATGTGCTGGTTCTCACTGGCAGTTTAAAAATATACCACTTTTGGTAAATGTTTATAAGAAGTTTAAAAGTAAATTATTTTATAATTCTCATATTTTAGGAACGTACACATTGGGTATTTGGGAGTCCTATATTGATGTAAGTTGCATTAGAGACAATATAAAGGTCCCTAAACGTGACCTCTACGTTCTAGACATGAAACGAATTGTAAGGGACTTTATACACAGTGACTGTGCCGGTTATTATGAGATCTTCACTGATTGGTTGAAGTCTACAACGGGTGTGGGTTTTGCCATCTTTGATCCACAAGCAAATGTTAATTCAAATTGTGTTAGGAAGCCTATGTAATGAGGGCAGAGTTAATAGCTATAAAAGAGGCACTGCATTATATAAAACGAGTTTCTGTGTCTAAAGCAGTGATATTTTCTGACTTAAGAAGTGCATTACAGCATTTGAACCGAGATGCCTCGTCGAGCCACAGTGTACCAGAAGCTTATGAGTCTTTACAATTATTTTATGACTTGCAGTGCCGTAATGTTCATGTTAAAATCCAATAGATACCATCACATATCGGAATTCTAAACAATGATGTTGTAGATAATTTTGCAAATAGAGCCATAATTAATGGTAAGAAAGTACTATGTAAGCACTTGGCTACAGAGTTCTTACCCCTAGCGAGGCGTGTTGGTTCCACCATATGGAAAGAACGCATTGATAGGACTTCTGTAGACAAGGGTATTTGGTATAAAACGTTTGAAGTCAAGTTGTGGCAGTCTCCTTGGCTTGATCATGCCAGACTATCTAGACGGGAACTAATTGCAGCATTCAGAATCCGGTCCGGTCACATACCTCGTAATAAGTACCTTTTCATGATAGGGAAAAACATCTCCGCTTTGTGAAGTCTGTGAATCTACGGATGATGTTCATCATATGTTGTCGGAATATGACCCGACCAAGGAATTGCGTTAAAAAATTCTCTTACAGTCCTGGAGGGGAGTTGTAGAAGTTAATATTATATTGGGAGAGCCTGTATCTAATGCGGCTCGGATAATTTATAAGTTTGTTTCCTTAATCTCTAAATATGAGAATCAAGTTTAATGAAGCAAGTTAAATAGAATCCAACGGAGTTACCTTACGAGGCTGGCATAGTCATCAAGGATATACTGAAACCTCGTTAAAATAAAAGGAAAAAAAAAGTGTAACAGACACACAAACAAACATTGGTATTAATAATATTAGTTATTACCTTTTGCCTCCGGCTTCGCTCCCATTATAGTAGATGTCACCTATTCCTCGGGAACAGGACTTTTTGTGGATAAAATGCACCCTATGCCTTTTTCTGTATCCATGAAGTATTTAAATAATAAATGGTAAAGGCGTGGAAACGTAACACACAAGCTCAAATTCGCATCACTACATATTATAAAACAAAGTCATCCGCCGCGTCTGTCCGTCTGTCTGTCTCTATGTTCGCGATAAACTCAAAAACTACTGAACGGATTGTTAATCGGTCTTCACCAATAGAAGAATAATACATGAGGACGGTTTATGTATATAATTTGTCAAGACTTTGTGTAAGTTGGTTGAAATACAACGATAATTGTTGAAAGGATCGGAAATAGTCAAGCCGCCTTAAGCGTTTCATGCACATAAGTATTTTTTTTTTATTATCAGGGCAGGATAACGTCCACCGAGCCTGTTAGTTCGTAATATTCATTATTCATTTATGTCGCTATATTAACAATTTGAATTTAATGACGTTATTTGTATAGGACTTATGTTGTCAGGAGAGATCGAAAAGACCTCACTCCCGTCTTAAATAGATAGAAGTCTTTGTTACCACCTTTTACGAAACTAAGTTTAAATGCTAGACAGGAACTGTAATGATGTTTTTAGATGACGTATTATAGCCGAATTTAGCTTTCTCTTTTACACTTGTAACTAACGACCTATCCGACACGCACCGTGCGATGTAGTTATCAATGTGGTGTCAGAACCTGTCCACGTGATTTGTTACTAACACCTACAGTTCATGACAGACGAGAAGCTTCATGATTCTCGTGAAACAACTTTTATTGATACGCGTAATTTAAATCTGTGATATCTTCTAAAGTATTTATAACTAGCGTTTGTTCGCGACTTTGGCCGCATTAACCTAGATTTTGAAAGTTTTTTTTATAAAGTATATTATTATTTAAACGAATGAAGAATAAACATCTTGTATGCACAAAAATGCAGATTGAATTATAGTGTGTGCTAAATAAGTATAAACAATAGCTCCGTACCAAAAAAGTATGAAGTGTTGACCGGCGTATATAGGGATCAAGCAATTAGTTTATTGTTTGATGAACAAAAACGTGGTAAAACCGTAGCATATTAGTAGAGCATTTTGTAAACTTCCATGTTTACGTTTTTCCCTCTTCATGTATAGCGATGTGTGTTGTCAATGAAATGGTGCAAGCGGTGTGGTACGCATGCACAGGTAAGGGGAAGTAAACGAATAACATCGTATACAAAGAAATGTAAGCAAAGTATATATTTACTTTCAATTTTCTTATGTTTGTTCTTCTCTATCTGTTATGTTTTGTTAAAATAAAAAACGTTGCCACGAATACTAGCTATTATTAATTGAAGTTATGGAGGGGTTGAATACAGAATCACGATTACCATAACGGAGTAGTTGAATTATTGGTGACGTGCTTATAGGGGTGGCAGATATAGATTAAAATTTTATAAAAATATTGGGTTATTTATTTATATGGGTACCAATAATGGCATAATTATTATAGCATTGAATTTTATACTTATGTGAAAGAATTAAATTCATCCTCGTCACAAATTGATAAAATTAATTACAAAAATTATAAAACGCTCGTAAATAAAATTTAAAAGTAAAACTCCTTCAAAATGCAATATTGCAGTATTGTTTTTAAGTAAAGATGGAAAACACAAATCGGAGAAAAGTCGAAAGCTTTGTAGCCTGCCTAATAAGCTCGTAGATAAACAAAAAAAAAATACAGTTTTTTCCTGATTCTGAGTATATGTAAAAATCGATATTGCAAAAACCGGCAGATTCGATCCCTTTTCTTTGAATGACGGAATAACAGATATAAAATATATTCCCCGTCATTCGTTTATACTAACTCCAAACTCTTCAAAGGCAAAGTCCATTTGTATTTATTTTATCTTTGACATAAAGTAATACGGATCAGTGTCAATTCCTGACAAAAAAAAAACTCCACAGAGGCTAACAGTTTCTTCGAAGTTTTAAAACTTCAAAATTGGGAGTTTTCTTGTGTCTGTGAAAATATCGGAGAAGTCCTCGCTCGGTAATTTCCCACGAGGCGTCTCACGGCACGGCGCGGCGCGACGCGGCCGAACCGCTAACTGTCGCGATAAACAACCACGCCACACGATACCTTACTAGCATTTTTTATTGTCTTTTATATATGTAGCTGTTCTCCTTTATATTGTTTGCTAAACATTCATTTTGTGAGCGTTGATTTATGATGATTCTACCAGTGGTACATGTTCGGCAAGCAAAATACTTTAGAAAGTCAAATAATTCAGATGGTTTTTTTTTTATATATGCTGTATGATAATAAGACTCTTCTTGAAGGAAGGTATTAACATAATCATCCTGACAGCCCATGAAGTGTTGGCGATTTCGAACTCTGAGAAATCCACAGTCCGATATTTTACCCACATACCGTGGTTACTACAAAAACATTTCTCAGCTTCAGGTTTCCTCACCTTCACCGTCAGCCGATAGTGTTACCAATTTAAATTTGTAAATGTACGCGAATTTTGAAAAATTCGTTGGTACATGACCGAATTTGAACCTGCGGACATCGGATTGATATTCCACCGGCATCCTTTCGTATCGCATATATTAAGGATGGTCCTGCACATAATCCCTTCATACATTTTTAGAGGAAGTGGTAGCGTGGGTACCACAATGCAATTATCAGAAGGTCTAGTCTGCAGACTAGTAACCGCTTTGACAGCTGGATTATGAATCACTTTGTTATTAAACTTTTACAATATCGCTTTGATTTTCTATACAAATTATTGTAGTACACACATACCACGATGTATGTGGTTATGTGTGTCGCTACACATTTTTCCTGTTTTCAGAAATCAAGAATTATTTACGCGGTCAACGATTTTCAACACCAGAAGAGTCTGTTGAACAGTATAGAATGCATGTTTCCAAGGTCGCTTTGGAAGAGTGGCCTAAATGTGTTCAAACATTGGTTTATTCGTATCAAAAATTGCTATGGAGCCAAGGGAGAATATACTGAGAAACTATAAATTCATTTTGAACTAGTTCTAATATGTTTTTCTTATTCATTCTCAAAATTTCTAGTGCGCCCCACGTATTACATTTAAAAAAAAACCTCAACAATAAAGCTGTGGGATGAAAATGAACTATTTCGAGGATATTTGTGACTTTTCGCACAGAAGTTTTGCGTGGTTGCATTACCGCCGCCATAATTACACGCTTTCTTGGCTTTTAATTAAACCGCAAGTCTCTTCTATTAAGTTTTCGCTACTCGACAATAAGTCGGCGGCTTTTGCGTGTTGAAACTTTATATTAAAAATGTAAAAAAAAAAAAACTAAAAATGAGTCTTTAGCGGTATCTTAGTCAGTCATGTAATGACCTTTATATTGTATTATTTGACTCTATATTTTTTTTTATATTGGTGACATTTTACGTTATATAGTTCAGGTATTGTGCTTAAGGGAAGTGAATGGAAAAGAATACCACAGAGGATGAATTCTGACATGCTATAAAAACTCCCTGGAAAGTTTTAAAAAGGGGGCCACCTGATATAATGTCAGAACATAGAAATTATTACAATACACTTGTGACATTATTACTTACTGCACAATGGCGGTAATAATGTAGAAGTTTGGTAGCCAAAAAAAATGTGGTGATGTTGTAATATCTGTGATTCACATTTCCACAAACTTTATATAAGAAAGTACCAAGCAAGCATAAGGAATGAGTAGTTTCAGACACAATTACACAATGCAGCTACAAATACATACCCAGGAACGGGGTTTTAAAAAAATACCAACGTAAGTAGATCCGGTCGTAATAATCAAAAGATCCCTTCCCGCTAAAAGCCCTAAGTAGTTTCGACCCTTTTCAGTGGGCGTACCTCATAAACGTAAGGGAAAAGTCAATTTTTCGGAGTGGAATAAAGGCATTCGCCTTTCAGACCGCGGAAAAATTTAAGAGAGTGGATTGAATATGAAAAGGCATGTTTATTAGTACTTACTTTATACTTTGAGGTCGGTATTATGTTACGAAAGCAATATTTACGGCCTATTTGATCGGCGGAGAAGTTTAATGGTATATTCATAAGGTTCAATTTATATTGAAATCTTGAAATACAGTAAACTCTCGTTATTCGCGGGGTTCCATAGTTATGTCGCGAATACGGAATGGTATTTTGTATAGGAATATAGAGAATACGTTCGAAAGTCAATATATAAAATGTCCTAGCGATACGTAGTGTATATAACACCTAGGACTTTGATTTGTCACGTCGAGAGGAAGACCATGATAGTCTTCAAGTTCGGTTACGTGTAGCGGTATCTTTGTTTAGCATAGTCGTTGCGTTGTACGACAGAGATAATACAGATAATGCTTTACAAAACCGAAGCAAGCTGACCTTAGCCGGACAGTTCATTGAAAACCAAAATCAAAAATGCTTTATTCAATTTAGGCCCTAAGAGCCTTAAGAGCCCTAAGAGCGCTTTAGAACGTCCAAACTACCACCGGTTCGGAAAACGTCCCAGTCATCGAGAAGAACTGGCAAGAAACTCGATCGGGTTTATCTTTTTAACATACACTGATATATTTAAAATACGTTCTACGTTACAATCGGTTTTAGTGGATGCACAGAGAGGAGTCAATTCCAGACATCACCATCGTTCACATATTGATCCACTCTATAATAGCCCTTTGACACCAAAACCCGCTTAACATGGCACTTAAATTTATAGTCTGGCAAATCGGTAATATGCTTTGGGACTTTGTTATAAAACCTAACACTATTACATAAAAAACTGTTACTGGTTTTATTGAGTCTAAAACATGGAACGACCAGTTTGTCACAGTTTCTAGTCTTTAGATCATGCCTGTGTTTTACGAACTCCAACTTTTCAAAGTTTTTGCGAACATACATTAAATTATCAATAATGTATTGGGAAGTCAGAGTTAAGATACCGAATTCTTGAAACTTAGTCTTTAATGATTCGCGAGATTGTATATCTACTCTTCTCCCCGAGCTACCAAATCAAATGCCTGTTACTGTAAATTTCTTCCTTTCGTCAGTAAACAATTTGATACAATCAATTTAAGTTATTTATATCTATTTTGACACTTATATGATTGTTACCAATTATAAACATTCTTTATTTTTTCTTTATTCTTTTATATACCATATTGCTAATTTTGGATTCGGGAATAATGAGATTTTCAGCTGCGAATATAGAAAGTGATTATAATTGTTTATTCTACAATATGTTTGAAATAAGAAGATAATATTGTCGAATAGCTTTCTTGTTTTCGCATTCAACTTCAGGTAAAAAAATATGCAATCAGAAAAATAACACGTGAAAATTTTGCTGTGTGGTACGAGACCGGACACAAATGTTTACAGTATAAAGGTTTGTATTTTTAATCAAACTTTATTGTTATTCTGAAACGTGGACCGTTGTCCGTTGCATACTAAAATATATTTGACACAAAATGGCTGCCGCTTGTCAAAGTAGGTACTGTGAATATTCTTTGCTGTCTTAATTTAAATGAAAGTAATTAATAGCTTTTAATAATTTCATGCGTTTCAAGGATTTGTAGTAAAAATGAAATCATATCTTATGCCTGAATTGCTGGCAGTGCATTTTGGACAAGAAGTTAGTAGGGACATGATTACCTTCACATTTAAGATATTTATTTTAATAATTTTGTCTATGTAAGGTTTTTTTTCTAACTAACCTACACCGTTGGCCATGTGTGGCCTTTACACCTTCACCGAACTACTAAGGGGAGCGCATAAAGTACTCACTAGATTGAGCAACGAGCACAAGGGCCAGTGGGACCTCAGCTTGAGCTGTTGTTGTACATTGTAACATAAGGCGCATTGAGCTAAACTAACCAATATAAACAACATATTAAAAATACACTGGGTATAGAAAGGACACTTACAATAACAAAGACTCGGATCATGTCTGAGGATCAAGGGAACGCATTACATATATTCGTTCATGAGACATACATTTTCATGCAGGTGTCACCAATTCATACATGTATTTCGAATCTGCATATGTAAGTAAAAATTAATTCTCAAATATATGTAAGCGGCTTCACTTGTTCGTAATTAACAGAACTAGGTTTGTGTTAAAGAAAATGTTTGAATTTGGAAAAGTGAACAATTTGGTTTATAAAATATCCATATAAAACGTGAGTGAGTGAGTGAGTGAGACAGAAGACATTAGGGAGAGCTTTAAAAATATTGTCAGAATTGACAGACTGATGTTTAGTTGTTCAGTTGCCATTTTATTTCATTACATGGTCGTACGTAATGTGAGTACTTGGTCTTATGTTTTTCGTTACTGCACCCGTGCGAAGCCGGGGCAGGCAGCTAGTATGTTATAAAATAAACACAATGTTAACATGGAAGTTAGATTGCTTGGATAGAACGAAATACCTTATTATTTATTAGTTACTTTAGTATATCATAGAGTGAATGGTAATGAGTTTATAAAGTGTACCTAATTGGGTCAAAATTTTGTTTTTTTTTTTAAATGTTTTACTGGCACGCGCTTGGCCTCGATCTCATTTGATAGTAAGTGAAGATGAGGCCTACGATAGGCCTAAATATCTATTCACTCTCCTCTTGAATACTCCCAAGTTATAGGAGGACAAATACCGCGAGTGAATTCCACTCTTTAGCCGTACGTATAATAAATGTGGAATATCAACCACATAAGGCTGGAAGCCCTCACGTCGTGGCATCATCGTCTTCTTTTGGAATGGGAACGGTGGAATTATATCATGTAATTCCTGTGCACTTATGGCGTTAATTAATTATACACTTTTTGATAATTGTCTAAAAATGATATATGAAATGAAAGGTTCGTAAATGTACAATACCATTTTGTTTACATTATTCAAAATTACCTCCACTATTTTGAATATACGTCTTTAATCGAAGCGGCCAGTCATTGATCCCAGCACGCACCACATTCGTTCCTATTTCTGCCGCTGCTTTAACCAGAGATGCTTGGAGAGACTCCAAAATTTTGATGAGGCTTAGCGCAGACTTTCTCCTCCAAATGTTGCAATATATTGTAATCCTGTCGGTTGATATCTAGACTAGAAGGGCTTCAGTCTTCATGCCCGATGAAGGCAATTCCACGGGCGGTCAGCGAGTTTTGCGTAGGTACTTCGTGCCTTATGAGCTGGCGCAGAATCCTGCTGGAATATCCAGTATATATTTCCGTGGTCCAGAGTCTTCATTTAACATTTTTTTGATTGTGGTTTTGCTTGTTACCATCTGAAGAGCTAAGATTTTTTTGCTTACGCACAGGATTTCGTTGGTTTCGCGCCTTCATTGCTTTGATGATTGCTGGCGTCATAACTGTGCGAGATCACTCACTCCTCGTACAATCTTCGAAGCTTGAATCTTCATAAATAAACATTTTTTTTTCACCATTTAATTCTTGTAAAATGCTTAAAAACTCTGTTGGCGCGAATCTACAGCGGTGTAACGTGTTAAACCGTGCTGTCTTCTTTTTGCGACCACTATTTGACCACTTATTTGAAAATGACTTGTTTTATGAAAGCGCGCACGTTCTATTTTCAAAATTTGTCGAAGTATATCTGGCCAGTATTCGAAAATTAAAAATAATTACGTTGTGACAGAATTTATGACCTCATTAGTTATATATATTTACGAGTATAACGAGGAGAATATGGTAATGTCTGAAGTGAATTCATTGTATGAGTAAAGTGACATAAAACTTTTGTCATTTTGAGAGGTTTAGGTGAATTGCCAAAGGGATAATGTACAGGACAGAGTCCTAAAGTGGGTTCGATAGGAAAGCAACTCTTGAGGGCTCCGTGAATCAGTTATATTTGTCATTGAAGTGCTAAATTATTTATTCTGGTTGTTAAATAATTTTGTTCTCACAAATTTTATTTGATACTAGCTCATACCCGCGACTTCGTCTATGTTCTTTATTATCTTAACAATTTATTATGTGCACAGAAGCAAATAAACATAAATAAAATTAAAGCAAAAATATACTTTGCTTACAACATTTCTTCAGTTTTTTGTAGTACTTATAAAAGTCGTGGTTTCCTAAAACTTTTAATAAGTAATTAAATTCCGTCGTTAGTCGACGTTTGACTCCACATTGACTGATGGCTAAGCCCGTTGTTGATTGACATGGTTACTCTATAATTAAAAATACATAAAATATTTATTAGAAAGAAATTAAAATAAAATAAAAAATGAGAAAAATATAAAAAGTATATAATTAATTAAAATTAGTTACAGATTCACTTATAACGACTAGGTGAGCTCGGTGTCGTCGGCTTCTTCTCGCAATTTGAAGTAGTGTGGGGGGGACCATTCCAGGGCTATGCCTTCTGCGGTGGCTTCATGGGACGTCTTTAACTAAGGATGTGTCCTTATTGGAGTTTGATCTCCTTTGTCGACTATCGGAGGTGCGCCTCGTTTCGGTCACACTCTGGTAATATCCGGAATGCTGCGTGGTGGGCCTAATCATCGGGGAGTAGGATCTTGTCCTGAAACGCCATGCACTGCTCTTCAGCTTTGGTTCCTGGTTCTCCCTGAATAGTTACAAGCTTTGTGCGTCTCTATTTACACTTTTCGTCTTTTTGAGTAGTGGGTACAACATCGATTTATCGATCTCTCAGTAGGATGTGTTTTAAAATAGAGATATAAAATAAATATAGGAAAATAACTACATAAAAAAGGCGAGCGTATAAATTGCTAGTAATAATATATTTGGGATATATTATGTTTTAATTCTGTACGGTTTGTCGTTCTTTTTTTTATTTTGACAGATTATATTGTAAAATGTCGGAGTAATCCAGAACAATCGTTGGTTCCTGGCAACCCTAGGAATTACCGCATTCGTGCCTTTTCAGCATTTGTTTTTGATATTATTATACAGTTTACAAATAATAACGGGATAGTGTTTCCAAATATTTTATACAAATAATAAAAAGTTTATGATATACATGTATCTACACGATTAATTTCCCCGTGGTTTTATTACGCATCCCAGTTTTCTTAATACGTGATATGATTACAGATGCCTACAGTTGAAGCCAAACAATTTTATGGCAATATTTACGACGCTTTGTAACTTATATTATAGGCAGATGTCATTATATGAAAAAGAACGGTAACGTAACTGTTGTAAAATAGTTTTTCTTATTTTTTTTTATTGAATTTATTTATTGTTTAATAATTATGTTACTTGAATGTAATTTCTGTCAATAAAAATGAATCACTGATTATGATTTGATAAAATGATTGCATATTGATACGACCGTTTGGTTTTATTTTATTATTATTACGTTTTATACTGAATTTAACGCGGACGAAGTCGCGTGCGGTTGTCTGTGTAACAAATTATGTTAGTAAATATTGAAATAAAATAATATGTAGTTGAAACCCAGTCGAACTTGTAGTTCAAGCATCTTAATTACTATACTAACTAATATTCCAAATGTGTAAGTTAGTTGTTACACTTTCATGTGTGAACTATTCAACCCATCATTATTACAAATAAATATAGTTTTCATTCTGAGAGATAGTACCGTTCCCGTGGGGAAGATCAAATCTTTTGCTTTTTTTTTTGTACGTGGGGAACTCCATCATGGACACATGACCCTCCCGGGGGAGAAGGTGGGTACTGTGAGACTCCTACGGTGTACATCCGCCGCTTTTGTTGGGGCGACACGAGAGGGAAAGATCAAATCTACATTAAGATGAGTAAACCCGCGGAAAAAGGTAATTTTTTTAATTTACTTTATGTAATATATGCCTTAAAATAAATAGTTGAAATTGTGTACCAATATTCATTGTACAGTAAACAAGTGGTATTGTTTGAATTCTGCACTGTGATATTAGACAGGAAAGAGTAGATAAAGTAATTTATATGTAGCTAATGGTAAGTCTATACTTACTTTTCTCTTAAATATAGTTCTATACTACTTTTTGTCACTACGTTACTGAACACTCTGAATATAGTGGTATCATTTGATACGAGAGGAACCCTTGTTCAGCTATAAATTATAATCGAAAAGAACCCAGCTCTCGAGTCGCCAAAACGTGGAAATTATTGCGCTACCCACCGCTGTCAGTGTTGCCACCCGCTATATTTTATTTATACCCTTTACGAGTGTTGCCAGCCGTAAAAAAGTTTTAGTGGGTGCTGTAAAAATCGAGGCCCTGGTTTTTTGATCGTTGTCGGTACGATGCCGATAGGCCGAGGCGGTGGTTCGGCTCATTAAATCAACGTTTTGCGGGATTTTAAGGCTGTATTTGCTAATTTGTTTATTTTTTCTTATCTTTTCTCGTTTACTTGGCCCGTTCAACGTTTGATGAACGTTTGGTGAACGTTTCAATGGGAATTCGCTCCTGATGGTAAACGACGATGTGGTTTAAGATAGTGAATAAGTTAAATCTAAAGGGGGAAGGGCTTTTAAATGCAGCTATTGGTGACAAATTTTCAACATGCCACGCCAGACGAGCATATAAGAAATCTTACCACCATGGGACCATAACTTTCTTCATCAAAATCTCCAGCTCAGTTTAGGGATTTGAAACTACGTCTATTACGTCCGATACACTACACTATAGACCCATCATACTATCTTTTGTTACCGCGGTTTCACTGGCCTTTATATTGGTTTAACTTATCTCTCAGGCACAGTATTGTTTTTCTACATAATGTACTCTATGTCTTGTTCTGTACTCCTGATAAACTGTATGCAAAATCTAATGATGATTGGTTTAGTTGTCTGTATGAAAACGCAACAAACAAACAAGCTAATATTCGCGTTTATAATATTAGTTAGGATAATTTGTTACAGGTAAAAAGGCGTGTATAATGTTTAATAAATATAGGAAATATATACCAACTACTGAATAAATAAATAAACTAAAGCTTAAATAACAAAAGACATACGTTCAACGTCAAAGAACATTTATAACCAAATGCGGGTAGTTTACACTGTAGGCGGGATGTACCTGCGATGAGTGTCTGCGCAATATCCGTTCCTAGCTCATATCCGCTCGCTCTCCGTCTTTGCGGGCTGGTCTTAGTTATAAGCGAGAGCATATTTAATTTTTTCAACCTCGTTATCTCTATTTATCGTTTCAGGCTTTAGACAGCAACATTTAGAAAGAAATTCTTATATTCTCAATTGCTTTGTTTTTTATCAAAAAATATTTATCCTTACTCTCCAACACAGATCGACTGGAATGGTATAAAATGCGTAGCACACGAGAAGAGGGCAGTATTATTTCTCGGTTCGCCGTAGAACCTTCGTGGTTGGTCTACAAAGCTAAGGATAATAGCATAGTAAGGATAGTAATATAGTGTCGCCTTTCATGAGGCCGTCTAACATTTGTTTGCTGATAACACTGTCGTCCATTATGAAACAAATATTAATAAACTCATTATATCTCCATCATGACTTTTTAACCTGTATCCTGCTTAAGTGAGACACAATAATACGCCATATGTTTTTTTCTTTTCAGTGTTTTCTATCAGTTATCAACTCGGTATTCACACTTTTTATACATATATTATTCTCTGCACAATCCATCTATATTCTACCTCGGTATTTTGTTTACTTTTAATTTCGTCCGCCTTCATACTCAAGACTCTTCTGTGAAATTGTTTCTCCTGTAAAGACAGGTGAAACTCACGTGTGCTGACACAATAGTGAATCCTTTATTGGAGAGTACACATTCTTTTATACGTATACAAAATGATATAAATTGATAGGTATTTCTACATTACACTCCTTAAGTCATGCCTGTACCGCAATAATTCCTCAACTTGTCTCTCATTGGTGGCATTTTTAAACTTCATTTGATACACTCATTCCTAGTCTTATTCATTTTAGTAATATAGTAGTCTGGTGAATCTGTAGAGGCCAGAGGCCAAAGTGCCAACAGGGTAAGCAGGTTCGAAAAAAAAAAACATTTTAGTTATACCACAGATTTATCTCAACTTTCCTATTTCTGTTTCATGTAATCTTCTTTCATTGTATAGCATTAACATATATACAGTATGCAGGTTTTATAATTTTTTTATTGAAACTCAGAATTTTTGAAAAATATATTTGTGTTGTAATAAATGCATATAAAAATAGATCGTGTACAGTGATTAAAATGTTGTATACAGCATTTTTCTTGTATACACTATTTTGATCGTGTTCTTCTTACAGTTGCCGTATTTACGCGACAGTTTAATAGACGCGTTGTTCTTGTAACTTGTGGCACGCGCCAAGACGCGCAGTCGCGAAGGCAGGTGAGTTACCGGTTACCGATATTAAGACCGGGTAGGCGTTTGTATCCGATATCTCCAACGAGGCGAGCAGCTCCAAGCCAGCCAGGATATAGGATTTTTTTCAAGGGTACCACACGCAGACAATATGTTTCTTTATTGCCACATATCACTTGAAGTTACGTATTCTTATTGTTTACATTTATTCATAGTACCACGGTGAAGTGACAACCCTGTGCCTGACACTTCTACTTCTGTTGATACCGGTTGATATGTCGTGGTGGTCTAGTGGTTTGATTGGTGGAATATCGATTCGATATACCAACGAATTTTTCGGTATTCACGTACATTTACTAATTAAAATTTGTAATGCTATCGGCTGATGGTAAAGGAAGACTTCGAGAGGAAACGTGTACATGGAAAATGTTCATGCAGTATTACGATATGTGTGACAATATAGAACTGTGGAGTTCTCGTAGTTTGAACTCGCGAATACGTCGTAGGCTAGCGTGCCTATTATCTTGTTGGGTAAGAGGCTTTTGGCTCTGCAGTGGCACCACAGTAATAAGCTACAAGCTGATGTGATGATGATGCGATACCGAAACGCGACAGACTTCAGTTAGTGATCAATTTACCATGGATGCGGTGATCGCATCCCACTTAGGTACAGATCCCTACCTACCACCTTGCTTGGTTACTTGGTGTATACTGGTTGAACCCGGAAAGCGACATACTAAACCGAGTCACTATGAAGGGTACAACCACTAGACAGACTTTCAGTCAATTTTTGCACATATTAATACTAACTAGCTGTATGCTTCACATGCATGTACTAGTAATGAAGGAAATGAGATGAAATCTTCTCTCTACGATACGACCATTAGTAATGAAATAAAATGGCAACTAAACATCTGAACACCAATCCGTCAATTCTGTCAATGTTTTTGAAGATTTCCCTACTGTCTTATATCTTACCCATTTACTGAGTTTTATACCATACTAGATGAGCCGGTGAATTTCGTATCACTTACATATATTTGTGTCAAATGTGGGCAAAAATTAATAGACCCAACGTTTTTATAGACATTATAAATGCAACACTTGCTTTCTCGTGTACTATTTTTATTTCTGAAACAGAAGTGTTTTGTATTCCAACAAAACAGACCAAAGAGATCGGACCTCATGCTACAGCCAGATAAATTTCTGAAAGCATCTGACAAACGAATGACAATTTTTTTTATTTCCAAAAAGAGAAAAGACATCAAATGTTTCATAGTTAGGAACATTTTGTATTTAAAAATTAAATTGACTTTTTTAGTATTTTCCTTTATTTATTATTTATGTTTCTCACAGTTTAAACTTTCCCTGAACTTCTACAAATATTTCATGATCAAAATTAGCTAAATCGGTCCAGCCATTCCCGTGTTTTAGCGAGACAAACGAACAGCAATTCATTTATATATGTATATATATATAGATTTTAATCCAAAATTTTTCACTGTTTCGGGTGGTTTATTGTGTGGTTGTTTTTTCACAAAATCTTGTCTTGTAATATTGATATTTTGTATTGAGCTCGTGCAACCCATCGTATGTTTCATTAATTAATAAGCTGTATGTAAATGTATATAATTATTACACGGAGTGCCAATAGATGTGAAAACCAGAGTAATGTCAATAATTGCAATTTACAAATCATGAACTTTAAATAACTCAGACTACAATCGATTTAAAAATTAAAAAAAAAACATAGTTATTCCATCGTTTTGAGTTTCCGATTATTTCAGCAATCGTTATGATTGCCTCGACATTTTTTATACGTTTAACAGGTTTTGAGATAGAGCGGAAAGAGTGATGGGAAAGAAGGATTTCTGAAAATTCAACCCTAAATGTGGTGGAAAAGGGGGATGAAAATTTGTAAGAGAAGCCGTCATTTTTTCATTGATAAGTCTGTTAGTACTAACTAACTAATGTTATAGACATAGATATCAAATAAAGAGCGTCGAAAATTATTATTACTTCAAAGAAAACGGCTGCGAGAAGTCGCGGGAAAATGTTACTGACGTAAATATTTTTCGAGTCTGTGGTAGAGTTTATGACATTAGCAAGTACGAGTATGAACTTTTTTTATAACCTAAATAAAATAAATGACAATATTTATTTTCGTTTCATCGGATCGTTTGCAGAAATTTTACCGAAGATGAATAAAGTTGGAATCGAAGTGACCGCTCCGCCGTTCAATAAATAGACGTGGTAACGATGTCAGAGAATAACGTTACGTACAGTACGTTGATCATTCGTGATCGTTTTGAACGGCGAGCGGTCACCAACAATGGGGACGAGGGGATGAAAAAGGTCCTGAAAAAGTGTTATAGCGCCATGGGCCCCTGATATGGAAGGCAATGTGCCGTGCTCTGAGAAAAGTCATTCGTCGGTCGTGGAATGGGTACCGCTAATGCCAGGTACGCTCACTCGAAAAAGTGTTTGTTTTTTTTTTTCGAACTGACTGCACTGTTGGCTTGTTAAGGCCGCTACAGTTTCACCCTAGTACTTTGTGTTTTTTATTGTAGCCAGGAATACTTTTGCAAATATTCATCGTTTACTCGACAAACCGTATATTAATGAATGTAATTAAAAAAAACAAAACCAACTTCAAAGAAATCTACTCTAAAAGTACATCAGAACGTCCTTCACCATAGGTATTTACCTCGTTTTGGATTGCCATAAGCTTGGTAGATTATACTATGTCAATCGCTGTACACTTTTGCTATTCGATTTTGAGGAACTGTCTTTTTTATACTTTATAGGTAAACGTTTTGACCACAATCTTATCTGATAATAAATGATGATGTGGTCTAAGCTGGTAAGTCACGTTTAACCTAGAGAGAGACTGCCTCTAAAATGCAGCCGGACGGACTTGGAAAAAGCCCTACCACCATGCTATGGTTTCATCACGATGTTTTCCTTCACCGAAAGCACCGACTCAGCGTTGCTTGGATTCAAATCTACGTCCTTCGATACTGTGTCCGAACACACTACCAACTGACCCATCATCGCTTATCTGGTAAATAATGAAGTTAAAATGAGACCACACTTGGAAGTACCCCTTTTCCAAGAAAAACTATCTTTTAAAATAGGTTTATAATAATAGAAAATTCTGAGTACAACAACAAAACGTAAATAAAAGACAACCGAATTTATAAAATTCTCCTTTTTCAAAAGCCAGATAGATCGAGTTTCCTGCCGGTTCTTATTCACTGAGAGTTTCTCGTAGCAGTGTTTGTGTTTTGAAGTTCATAATAACCTAGTTATGCAGACCGGTGTGGCCCACGAGACTATAGCAATACGTGTATAAACACCGATAAGAAAGTACTACGTCGGCATAAATGGGTGGTCGCCCGGGCTGCGTTGGGAATTGACGAAGTAAATATAATTAGTTTTTAAGTTAGTCTTGTAGTAACTCCCATTTGTAGCGGACAAAAAATAAATTGTTTTTAAAAAAGCTCCTACGGAGATACCGAGTTTTGACTACCTTTTATCAAACCTAAATATTTCAATGATATAAAACAGGGCTGTCCAAACCACGGCCCGCGGCATGAATTGTTGCGGCCCGCAGAATCTTTATTATCTTCTTTGTTTAAATACATTAAATGAGTAAATTGTTTTTCTTGCGACGAAATTCAAATGTTTTAGATATGTATTCGATTATGCCGCACACAACACTATTCACTCGAGAACTCGGGGAATTCCCCGAACGTATAATAGGTACACCCGACACCGCGCGTTGTTCATTTATTGGGCTTTAAAAGACAAATTAATGAAAAAGTAGATAATAAAATAATGATACTTATTATACTTGTATTTTATTTTTATAAATATTTTGCGGCCCCCCAATGTATTGAGTCATTTTTGTTGGCCCTGGGTCCCATGTAGTTTGGACAGCCCTGATATAAAACATACGTTGACTAATGGTATATGGACACTTATTTTTTTTATTATTGTATGACATTTCTGAACGCGACTGTCCACGATTTTCCGCTTCGCAAACGCCATTCGTGTACCTCGACCGGCTAATTTCCTGGCGAATATAAGTTTTTATTAAGAAAAATAAAAAGGGAAAAACTACGACGGTAAATATCGTTTGTAATAAAGGAAAGTTTTTTAATCAATCCACGGAGCTTGCATGAAAATATATTGCGGAATTTGTGTGTGGGAGTTGTAATCGGAGTAAATACGTTCTCCCGGATATTTCTTGTAGTCTTGTAGCCAAGAATTATGATAATACTAGTAGTGGACGTGGCTTCGCATGCTTTTATTGTATTTATTCTAATAAATAGTTATAAGAAAATGTATATTGGATAAAAATTCTCATTGTTCACATATCTCTACACATACCAAATTTCATAATGATCGATTGAACGCTTTACAGCAACATCTAGTAGTGAGTTATAATAAAATCTGTTGTTAAAAAAGCCTTCCCCATAATAAAATATTTCAGTGTGTCAACATCGTTGAATATTGGTCAAACGATGTTGAATTTAATTTCATTAAAATATATATCGGAGTTTACTATTGACCTACGTTCATAATATTGACCCGTATTAATGAATTCAAATTGCTCGGATAGTTAAGTAGTGCGTCGATTAATTACTATTTTCATAACATCTATAATATAAAAATGTGTTGCTAAGTGCAAATCTCGACAGAACCTTTCGCTAATTTTTTTTAAGAATATTCTTTGAAGTATGAGGATGGATCTTACGGGGAGAAAATTTTTAAAGATTGCCTGAAAAAGTCTAAAAACAACATTTTTCTATACTCCTATACTATACAAACGATTCGTAATAATACTAAAAAGTCAATTTGAACTTTAATACCATACCGTAAAGTTTAAGTGTTAGTGGAGAGGTTCCGGGAAGGAAAAGCAATTGAGTGACGTTAGTATCGTATAAATATTAATGTCAATATTTGGTCAATATTTATACGATGGTAACATTTAACATTATATAGCGTCCAGAATAGAGGAATAAGTATTAAAAAAAAAAAAATCTACTGTTAGGCGGTACGAAGTTCGTTGGTTCAGCTAGTATATATATATAAACATCAATTTTGATATAAATATGTAAAATATAATTCGTGGTGGTCTAGTGGTTTGGTCGGTGGAATCAATCAATCCGATGTCAGCAGGTTCTAACCCCTGTCATGTACCAAATGAATTTTTCGGAATTCGCGTACATTTACAAATTTACATTGGTAACACTATCGGCTGACGGTGAAGGGAAACATCGTAAGGAAACCTGAACCTGAGAAATGTTCTTGTAGTACCACCGTATGTGGGAAAAATATAGAATTGTGGATTTCTCGGTGTTTGAAATCGCCAGTACGTCGTGGGCTGGCGTGGTGTTTATGCCCTATACCTTCCTTTGGGAAGAGGCCTATGACCCTGCAGTGGGTCTCTTACAGTCTGATGACGATGATCATGTAAAAAGTGACATTCACTGTGTCACTGTATTCAGTGATATATTTATCAGTAAATTCCTTATACATTATTCGAAAAGTTACCATATTAAAATTTATTTTATAAAGTGAACTAGTACAATATGTCGTTAATAAATAAGCATATATAATATTTGGGGTGTCGATATGGATGAGGGCGAATTTCCACTGGCCGAGGGTTGTTCGTTCGGTCGAACTATCTCGATACCCGACGAGCGTTCATGCGACTTAGATTAGGTTTTCATCTCATGATATATTTTTTGTATGGACACGGCATATTATTTTGTAATGGTCAAAACTTCCTATCATAGTGGTAGAGCTTTTTTTGCATGCCAGTAGGGCGTTTTTCTTGCTTGGTGGTAGGGCATTTTCTAAGCCCGTTTGACTAGTTACGATCCCTCACGTTGAAGTTCTATCGCCAAGCACCTATTGGTGTGTTGCGGTAACTGCACTGGGGAATTGCCGTCTAATTATGGGGTGTTTACAATGTTAGACCATATTGTCATATGACATCAGATGAGGTTGTGGTCAAACACTGAAATATATCCATTATAAAAAAAAAACATGCAAACTTATTTTCCGATAGGTATATTTGTTAACGCTAATAATGTACACAGGCAAGTACACAACGGTATATTTTCCATTCCTTTTCTCCGTCTACGTGCCTTTTATCTCTCCTCTTTTCTACTTGAGGAAGCCCATCATTGATACACACCTGTTACGTTCGACCGAAAAATCAGAAATACTTCTTTCAATTTAGGCACTAAGAAGGCTCATATAAATGTCAAACGTATCACCTGCATCAATTAAAACCCTAACTTAGCCTCCCAAGTGCTTGTAGTACCATATCCACCATATTACGACCTTGACGTCCGCAACCTGCATGCATAATTTTCGAACTTTTCCCAGAAAGTTGTCAAGCAAGAGATGTTACTTTGCCAGCGTCTGTACTACTGTCTGTACACAAATCTGTTTTGGTACCAAAACCCGGTAGTAGGTTAACTAAAAGTCCTTTTCAGGACCTCGTAGCAGTCACCACAACCTTAGCAACTACAACCACACGCATCTATCCAGAATGCTTGAGAGCATCAATGAAAACCTCGGATTTGCCACTTGCGTCCCAACGACGAAAGTCACAACGCTTCTCTCGTAACTTCTGACTAGATCGTCAACGCCTATTACGGGCAACGACCACATCGTCTGTTGTTGACGTGACTATAGTACCTTCCGTCGAGGAGTTTTCTGAAGGAGTGCCATGACACCGTATTGGACAGCGAATATAATGGCCTAGAGTCCTTAGATTAGCCCTTTCTCATATGCTACAATAGCTACGACGCTTAAGATAATGAAAGACAGAATTAATTTGTGTTGTTGGAGCCAAATGTTACATAATAAAATAACTAAAACATATAGTAATTAAAGTATGTAACAACTGAATACTACAATGTAATAATAACACACGTGTCGATTGATTGGTAGATCAGTTTAAATACAAAGGACACGTTCTAAGGAGACGTTGTATTTCTAATGTTCTGTAAGTACAAAATAATATCAGTCTTTGTCATTTCCTTAAGCTTGGTCGCGTACGAAAAAGACTGACGGATATTTTACAGTGCGTTTGTAAAATGATATTATGTCGTGCATTTATTCATAGACTCTCCATAAGCGTATTGTAACATGTGTAGTATATCAGCTTTATTTAACCGATCTCTTTTTTCGGGTATATTTCTTAGGAACACTGTGTAGCCTTAACTGCTTATTGGATATTAACATGTCAGTTGTTGTTAGATTCGTCTTAATTATGTGAGTGGTATAAGTTAAGTTTGCCGTCTGTGAATAAAAAAGGGGGGCTGACGTTAATAATCCCATTTGCTAAGAGTATGAATCAATGTAAATTGTTGAATGAACGGATAAAGGATTAATAAAAAATGCGTTTGTTTTTTTTTTTTATATTTCCACTTGTTACGTCGTAGGTTTAAATCCTTCAATGAAGCATAGTGTATTGAAAATCCTGCTCGAAAGGACCACAATGTATTGTTGTAAAACCTAAAGCATGTAAATAGCCCAGGCGCGGCTTGAACAATTGGTTTTTGAATATGATAGTCGTAAGGGCTGAGGCGCATAAACACTTATTAAAGTAAATTGAATTAGCGGAACTATAAAGTACTCACCGAAGACCGAAGACAGCTATTCCTATTACGTCGGTAAGGCGGGTTTGAGTAATTTCAGGAGCTGTGCGTTGATACTATAATAAGGGTATATGCACGTTTTATTCCAACAACGAACGGCAACACACTGACCGCGATTATATTAGTATTTTTCACCAATTGTACGTGAAAAATCTGCAGCGACCTTTCGCTGCAGCAAACGGCACTTAACATGCCGCATCCCTTACCAGCGTGGGAACTCAAGAGCTGAAACCTTCCCAGGCGCTACTAAGTCCCGGTTAAACACTTAACTCTAGTAATGTTTTTGCGCCGAACCACATAGGTTAATTCAAATTTACCGTATCCATTATTCTTAGTGCGTGTCTCACGATTTCAATCGACGATGTTTGCGAATATTTTCACTCAGTTTACTTTGACGCGCTGCCAGAGGTACGGCCAATGATATACTGAGACGCTGGATATGAATGATTTCATTGGATGAACGTTTTTTTTTTTTTTTTTATTATTTGAACTGACTACACCGTTGGCTTGTTAAGGCCGCTACAGCTTCACCGGAGACTACAGAATGAACGTCTTAAATATAATGATTATAGTTTTATTCGCTGTACAGGAGGCACCTTTCCTTCAGTTAGCTACTAAGCATTGCATAGTTTATTAAATACAATATTTATTGCAGGACCTTTCTCGATTACTTAAACAATGCGACAAAACTGGACGCCATAAACTACTATTATTTTAAATTATGATTGTGAAATTATAAAGAAGCGCCTGTGAAAGTATTACTAGTGTGTTTTTAGATTTATTTTAGTTCCTATTTTAGGTTTTTTTTTTCATACTGCTTCACCAGACTACTAAGGGGAGCGCTTAAGGCACTCACTTTAGCGTACAAAATTGTTGCTAAATCATTTTGTTTTAAGTCCCCTATTACAATACATATGCCTATTTTCTGATTGATTAAAAATGCAAAGGACACGTTGTATTTCTATAGTTAGCAACATAAAATAATATCAGTCTTTGTCATGCTTATAAGCTTGATCGTATCAGAAAGAGATAGATAGTTGTTTATGTTCGGTACGCAGATATCATATCGTGCTTTCATTGTTATGCTATTCCCATACTTGCGTGTGTCGGCACGCAGTTTTGTCTATGGTCAAACTAAATGCAGATGTGGGAAGATATTATCGTTATGCGTTACTGTCAACTGTCGGATTGCGTGACGATACACGCAGCACGATAACTGGGGCCGCGGTTTCTACACACATCAAAGGAACTTGGAGACGCTAATTTCGAGTCATTATTGAAATGACAATGGTGTCTAAACGTTATTCTATGCCTTTATCGGAATTAATTTTGAGGTTACTTTTCAGCGGCACAAGTGATCCAAGCTTCGTCGCGCAGATATGGGAGTAGCATTATACATCAACGAAGCATAACGTTTATGTTGCTGTATATGTAAGGTAAGGTGTATTCAACCGAATGCTGTGTAATGCTTTGCTTTGTTCTGAAGGGTAAAGGTTTGGTCTCCGTGTTAGTTTTTATGTTAGAATTTTTGCTTTATATATTGAAGACCCCACGCCCATTTTCCCTTATATCTCCAATAATTTTATGCCTCGGTAAATTTATTTACATCTGAGTAATTCTTTATAAAATCTTATGTCTACACGTTGGTATTGCATATTGGAGAGTTTAAAATAAGTCATTTTATTTTTAGTGCGTACGTCTATTTTTAGACCACTTCCATTTTATCTACATCTTAGCAAAGCCTAAGCTATCATGAGTAAGCGAGTTAAGTTAAAGTTAACTTCAGCCGGTAAGGGCCGCATTGTTACCGCTCTATTGGCTTCCAGTTAACTGTATGTGCAAGTTTTTGGCTTTGTGTATATATATATGGGATATACGTGGTTTATGTACGATCCGTTTATTTATTTTCCTAGACGATAACATAATAATCTTGAAGTGTGGTTAGAATTATGGTGGACTAGCTGTGTGCCACGCGACTTTGTCGGCTAGTTTTTTCGTACATTAAGGACGGCAGTACCTTATGTTCTTCTCTAGGTTCTAGGATACTTGTACTATTTCAAGGTGGTAGAGCTATGCTGAAACTATTACTGGTTTCGGAATGAATGGGTCGGCTCGCCCGGGGTAGTACCACCCTCTCATAGAAAGCCGACGTGAAGTAACAGTGCTTGCACTGTTGCGTTTCGTTCGGTCAGTGAGAGCGCCGGAGGGCCACATATTTAAAAGGCCGGCAATGCACTTGCGAACCCCCTGGTGTTGCTAGTGTCTATGGACGACGGTGATCACTTACCATCAGGTGACCCACCTGTTCGTTTGCCCCCTATAATATTAAAAAAAAATATTCCGTACAAATCTTGTCCTGGCAAACACAATAAAAAAAAATCAAATAGATGAAGCCGTTGTAAAGTGTTGCGTTTAGATACATTTAGCAGTTGATTTATATCCATATAAATATAAAGGATGACGTCATATATTGTTTCTTTTTTAAGTACAATCACATCGAAGGAAAATTTTCACAGCCAATTTGTATAAAAATGCTTACAAATGAAGTTAAAACTATTATCAAGGCAATAAATATTAATTCTTACTGCATAGAGAAGAGTAAGCTTGTATTGTGATATTAGGTGAGTAGCTTCAAACTTTTCCATTGCGGCACGATAAAGAATACACCGTAAACATTTTACGAGGAAGATAAACTAAAATGTTGTCTTACAAGTAACTACCTTCTCATACGTACAGGGTTAAACGTCCGAGAAATAAGATACAGCATGTCTGTCTAGCCTAATCAAGTTTTGTAATAAAACTCGACAGAAAAGTATACCGTACGTACGAAAATTGTTTTTATTATGAACTAGCTTTTGTTACACTCGCGTTATTGACGTGAATCTTCTTTAGAATCGTTGTGATTTCAAACCGGATGCAACGGAAAAACGACAGGTAAGAGACACAAATACAAAAATGTGTATCCAGAGCGAGAGAGCAAATGTCGGCGTGTATTTATATTGCACACTGTTTAATTATACTTGCTTGTATTTGACCATTTAATGTGTGTTAGTATATGTGAAAAGTACGTATATTACTGTAGACTGTATGCGGCTGCGTATTACAGCTTTTAATTTATTCTCAGTTGACAATTGTCATCTGTTTTTCCAGCCGGTTCTTAAAGTGTTAATGAAGCAGTGAATTCAGCGCAAGACTTCAGACGGTACAAATATGTAACCCTTTGTAGCGTATTCTATGTAATGATTTCTGCTGTTATTTTTCATCTCAAGTGAAAAATAAAATAATTTGCATTTGTGTCACTGTTATTTATCATAATGCTACAGAATGAATTTGTATAATTGCTATTTTCCTCTAGTACATAGTAAATAGAACAATTACAAAAAGGATTTCGTTTAAAAGGCTCGTACTTAACATTTTTCTTTTCTATTAAATATAGCACGTTTTTATTTATCACCTGTGAAATAGGACTGTTAAAAATAATTTCGAAATAATTTCAAAGTAGCTACAATTTCAAGGTTATTTTACAAGGAACAGGTCGACGCGTTTAGTAGTTATGAGAGTGCTGATCAATACTCCAGTTAAGGGATATGCGTAGCAAACTGGCCAAGCTTTTGGGAACGTTTTCTTGTGTCGCGGTTTGCGAGTCGGATGACGTCCATTATGTTCTGTACTAGTTCTATTGAAAATAGTTCGGTTGTTTAATGGGACCTGTGTATTCTATTTAAAGTAATTACGGGTTGTCTTTATTGAATTGTAAGCTTTAAAAGGCGCATTGAATAGTGAACGAAAGTGAATCGTCACGCTGAGTCGTATGTATTCGGCTCCAGTCGTCATTAACTACGTTTACTGTCTGACAAAGAGAAATCAGTGTAGTATTATTGTAAGTGTATATATTTTGCGTATTTAAATATTACTATTATTCATTTACATATATACATTGATATATCTGTATGAACGTTAATGTGGATGCATTTTTTATAAGTTTTCACTTCTATCCTTTGGTCATAAACACACACCCATTTTTTTTAAATGAAATTTATGTGATTATTAATTAATCCCTATCTGGGATCAATTTTCTATTATTTATTTCTTAATCACCATCTTAAGATTATAATAAGTGAGTATAGAAGTAGCGTAACATTTAAAATTAAGGGTATGATTTTTAACGCTCTAGTCTAATTTAGAAAATCACTAGCCGCCGCCTACGTCTTCGTCTGCATTTGTATCTTTATAAATTATTAGACCATACATTATCTTCATATAAATTTAAAGGATTATGCAGCGTACGCCAGGATAGCTTTCAGATTGAAAAATGTTTTCAAACTTCCTTGTCACCTATCGTTATATTTTGACCACTTTGAACAATATCCTTTATAATTGTGTGTTAATTACACATACACATATTGCATATTGCACATACGTGCACACATATACACAGTTGGTACACATATGGTGGAAATGTTATTATTTTTCCCTTATCTTTTGAACTTGGTTAGTTTATTTTAACCGAGTTGACACATCCAAAATACATGTTTGAGTTCGTGAGGCACCAATGCTGGTTGGTACACATATGTGCCTCGCGAATTCTTATATGTATAATTAGTTCAGCTTACTAAGATTTGCGTTATTGCATCCAAGGCAACAGCCTGAGTCGAGGTTCCGCTACTTTGGCACCGTTGAGGTTATTGCCAAACGGCTGAGCGCCTTAAGCGCACGCCCTATTAGTTTGTTGAAGCTATGAAGGCCCATCAGGTTAATACGGTTAGACAGTTCGAAAAAAAAAAAACAAAATGGGTTTAGAAATATTTGCATGAAAAATGAATAAGCTTCCATCAATCAATCTTCACACAAATTCTCGCTTAAAATTTGAATAGGATTATTGTAATTTAATGAATTTGTGTTTGATTTTTTTTTAATAATCCCGCAACGATTTTTAATCGAAAAACGAATATACAGTAATACCACTAAATTGGATGGACAAAAATATATGATACTATCTGCTATTTATACACTTTTATATATCATTTTAAATGAAAGAGTTCAGGTAATGCAAATCACATGTCAGTATAATGATTTTCTATCGGTAACGACGAACGTCACGTTTTTCATTTCTCCTGTCAACACAGGCTTACTTTAATGGATCGAAAGTGGTGTCAATATTTTTTTGCCTTTCGATTTCAGATGGAACTGTAAAAGCTGTAGGACTTATGCCTGTCAGTTTGTATATGGAGCATGATAAAATATTGGTTTTCTTTTATAAAAAAACGTATTTCATATACAACACTAGATTTTTTTTTCTTTTGTTTATACTTTGTAGGTGAACGTTTTGACCAAAATCTCATCTGATATTAAATGATGATGTGGTCTATCATGGTAAGTCACGCTTAACCTAGAGGGAGACTGCCTCTCAAGTGCAGCTGTCGGAACACATCAACAGGTGCTTGGTGACAGATTTTCAACTTGAGGGTCGTAGCTAGCCAGACGGACTTAGAAAAAGCCCTACCACCATGCTATGGTTTCATCACGATGTTTTCCTTCACCGATAGCTCCGACTCAGTTGCTTGGATTCAAACCTACGTCCTTCGACGCTGTATCCGAACACACTACCAACTGAGCCATAATTGCTTTAAAAAGTCTTCGTTCACGTTGATATACATTTGAGCTATCCCTCGAGAACTGTACATTTTTCTGCATGAAAATTACGCCCTTTTCGAATCACTGACAATGTTTATGCAAAATTTCGTGATGATAAGTTGAGTAGTTAAGGCGTGAAGATGTAACAGACAAACACAGTTCCGCATTTATAATATTAGTTACATACTACATACTTATTACATAATAGTTAAATACACGTCGAACATATGTTTAAAAGAAGTTTGATATCACAAAAGAGTCTCTTACTTATATTAAGAGATAGACACTATTTAAATTTATACATTGTCTATGTTGACAGTTCCTGTTTTATTGTTAAATATAAAATAAAAATATAAATTTAAGCGCAATGTCAAGCGGGTTTTGGTGTCACAGGGCTATTATAGAGCGGATCAATATGTGAACGATGGTGATGTCTGGAATTGACTCCTCTCTGTGCAGCCACTAATAAGGATTGTAACGTGTAATTTATTTGAAATATGCATCTATTTATGTTAAAAGACAAACCCGATCGAGTTTCTTGCCGGTTCTTCTCGATGACTGGGATGTATTCCGAACCGGTGGTAATTTTGACGTTCATAAGCACCTTCTTAGGGCCTAAATTGAATAAAGTATATTTTGATTTTGATTGTTGTGATTTATATTGTATTTCAATATAACGAGATACGAAGTTTTGTAGTAAAGTGTGGATTTCCTGGGTATAATTAATTTGGAACATGTAGACCTATTGAACGATTATAGAGGTTCATAAGTCAATCATAGTTACTACTATATGACATTAGTGACATTTGACAATGTCTTTCATCTAAGATTATATTGTCGTTCCATTTTACGCATTGTGACGTTATTATATTATACTAATATATAATTTTCGTTAAAGCAAAATATCGCAATAATGCTAAGTAATTTTACTTGAAATAAATAATAAACTTTCTTAATGATACATCTGAATAAAAATATTATTCGTAAATTCAAATTCTTTACAAAATATCTGTGTATAATAGAACGGTTTTGGAATGATGAGATTGAATTGAATGATCAATCTCTTCAGAATTACTCGCATAGAAAATTTAAACCATGTTTTTGTAATAAGACCGATTATGTATTAAACACTATCCGTGTTATTACAAAAAAGTTAAATACGCGCCGAACACTTGTTTAAAAATAGTTTAAACACAAAAGAGTGTCGTACCTTTGTTTAAAAATAGACACTATTTAAATTTTGATATTGTATAACAATTGTCTAAGTTCACAGTTCTAATTTTATTGTATTTCTATTTGCCGACAAAAGACGTTTTGTAGTAAAATATGGATTTCGTGAATTTTAATTAATTGGGGAGATGTAGATAAATTAAACAATTTTGGAGGTTAGCAAGTAAATGACAACTACTACAATATGACATTATTGACATTTCACAATGTATTTATTATGAGATTAAGCCGTTGTTCCACTTTGGCGTAATATTTTAAACTTATATATTGATTATTTTAATAATGACATAATTCTTTTAAAGCAAATGTCACAATAATAATAAGCAATTTCATTTAAAATAAATAAATATCATTAATGAAGATTTGAACAAAAATATTATCTGTAAATCGGAACGTTTTAGAATGATGAGATTGAATTGTATGAATGCTATTCAGAGTTGCTTGCATAAAAAAAACTTAAACCAGATGTTTAGCTAGAGACCGCTCGAATATTTCTATAATAAAGTATTTTTAACATGTGTTTAACAGGGTTTAAAATTTTAGACACTATTTAGTAAAACTCGTGTTAAACGCGTGTTCATTTTTGTTTTTATAATAAGACCGATACGTTCTTATAATATATATATATGTATATATACGTAAAATACTTTATTACAGAAGCGTATTCAAGCAGTCTGGTTTCACATTTTTTTAAAGTGATTTTCACTCATTTCAAAAGTCAGTTTAAATTAAAACATAGTACAAGTATCAAGGACCGTGACAATACAATAAATCAATACATTTCTCCCATTATTGATTTTATTAATAAGTTAATTTCTCAAAATAAATAATGAATTGTATTAATACATTTGAATTTTCAATTGTATTAACAATATATAAATAAATAACAATTAAAAATTAATTAATCAGTGTCCCCATGTAATGGTCAAGCATTAGATGAAATAATTAGATTACGAAGTAAGTTACAGATTAAAAAAGCAAAAATTAAAAATGTTGCAAAAACGGAAACAGGCTTTAATAGGTAACCGGATTAAAAAGTAGATAATAATTTTAAAATAAGAATCTAATTATCAACAAAATGATTAATTTGATTATAAAAAAGCGTGGGGTGCTAGTTAATATAACTTCATAATAACATAAAACATAATAACATTTAAGAGTCTTATTAACAGCAACCAATGAACTATTTGTAACAATTAATGTCAAGTAACCCACACTTTTTTTATCAAATTAATTATTTTACTAATAGGATAATTCTTCATTTAAAATGATTTTCTATTTTTTGGTTTAATTACCTATAAAAGCGTGTTTTTTTTAACAATTATCTATTACATGGCCAGTTCTATGTTGCTCTATACCGCGTTAGCGCCTCGGCTGATTTTTTAAAACGCAGGTTTCAAAATGGCGTATGATGCTTTTTTTATTTCACGACATGAAACATAGAAAATTGAATAATTTAGTAAAAAAAAATCATGTAGATGAAAAATTTATTGTAAAATACATTTTACATTTGAATTACAATTTTACAATACATATTTTTCAACGTTCTGTAATAAATTGGGTGTTTTTTAAGCTTATGCTGACCCGTGTTTCGTGAGGTCTCCATTAATTTATATGGAACTTAGACCTTTATCCAAAAGGACAGTCCAGAGCTTAGTGAAGGAAACAAGCATTTTGATCATATCTCCAATTAAAATACTTCTAACTTTTATCAAATCATGCTTCCGAAGCGATACATAATGTACAATATAAATACAACTGATGCATTTTAAGTAAAAAGATGACATAAAACATTCAGCATCAATAGGCTTCCATCGACAATACAACGAACGCGAAAAGTGAATAAAACTGTTAAAGAATTGAATTTCCAATAATACCACATAGCAACCGAAACGATATTTCATTACGTTGAATAACTAACGAAAAGCCGTTATAACGCTTTAAATCGTTAAAGTTATTGACGCAATTAAACCGTTATTTATAGTTTAAACAAAGATATAAACATGCGAATGAATGCTATGCGGGGTTACAGTAGGATTGTCGCGTCCGATTCGGACAGATTTATAGGTGTACACTGTCCGGGCGGCTGTGGCCGAGTTTAGCTCGCTTACAAGCTTGAGGTTTTACGCTGCGTTTAATATAATCTCCTACTAATAATCGCATAGTAAAGTTAGGATGTTTTTTGTAAATCATAACATTTATATTTTAAAACATCCAATAAAGAATATATGCAACCGAATTATTTCACAACAGTAGCATCTATTAGAGTAATAATTTCTTTGGTGTGTTAGTAATTGTCAGGATAAGGTTTGTATACAAGAAAATATTTGAAAAATAGGGTAAGAGACAAATTCGGGTTAAAGAATCCCCTTGTAAAAATGTGAATGAGTAAGTGAGACAGAAAAGAATAGAGAAATCTTCAAAAATATTGAGAGAATGGAGAGATTGACGTTCAGTTTGCATTTTATTTCATTACCTGGTCTAATTTTAAAGGAAAGATTCTGTCTCATTTTTGTTTCATTTTGTTAGTAAACCCGCATGGAGTCGGGGCGAGTAGCTGGTATAAAATAAAAAAAGAGCTTTGTTGAGATTCATTAAGTCGAACAATGTAGCCAAAAAATTGAAGAGTATATACTTTATTAAAATTGCTTGTTATTGCCAATTTGTTAATTCAAAATTTTTTACAGACATTGAATTCAGTATGATAGTGTCGGGTAGCAAGGAATGGCAGCTGTGTTTGGCAGAATCGTGACGATAATATGTCAGCTGTAACATACGCAATACAGGCATATTTGAACGTATGGCAATCCATGATGAAACTGTATGTTCAGTAACCCAGCAGAGTGGTATCATATCTGTTAGATAAATTAACTCTCTTTTAGTTGGTCAAATTTTGTGATCAGCTAGTATATATTCAGTTACCGAAAAGCTTGTAGACCGATATAAAACTGGAGACTGGACATGGATTGAAAAAATCTCGGTAGGTATTTTGTTGTGCTAATTTGAAAATCATATAATTTTTAATGAATTTCCTCTTGATAATAATATAAATTTCTTTATAAGTATTTTTATATAACTAATTTTAAGATGACAATTTTTTTTTGGTGATCTTATTTAATAATCAGGAATATGTTTGTACTCGGATTAAAAAAAAAGATAGTTCTAAATTTACTATTTTGAATAAACCCAATTGTTAGATAAACTTTAAGCATGTACTGTAATTACTTCTGTATTATGTAGATAATATTCAGCCGAAATTATGACCGAATATCCGGTTTCTCTTCTAGTTTGGTAAAGACGAGGTGAAACTATAAATAAGTTTTTCTTTAAAGTTTAGTGTTTTTACTAGCTTTGACAGAAATTATTCAATTGATTTAAGTAAAGCTTATATTTAAATCATCGTTTTCTGTTTTTAATATGTTTAAATTAGGTACTTTTAGAAACCATAACTAATAAGCAGATTGGGATGTTTTATATTACTAAATATACATATTTTCCTCTTTGTATGTATAGCTAAATACTTTACTATAGCAACTTGCGACTGTATCATCTCCATCAAGAGTATGTGAAGCAGAATCCATCTCACGTCGCCACCTATCATCTAGGATCTCTATTATCATAAATTTTAGAAGCACTAAAATCGCTTTAGCACCTAGTTTTAAATCATTTTAATAATTACACATTAATATAACAAGGTATCAGCTATAGATAGATCAATAAATGGTATAATGTTCGAAGTCTCGTAATTTCCTTGCCTACGACTAATTTCCAGTCGAGTTGAGACCCTTCACATTTGGGGAATTCGCCATAAAACTGTAATGCCAACGTGACTTATATAGCGGTACAAATGAGTATATTTTGAGCAAATCAAATTAACGTTATCTAAACTTTAGGTGGTGGTGACTATCTGGGTGGTTAATAAAAGTTCTTATTATATTTCACATTGTCTATTTTTGTCTTTTACAATATAATAATCCACCATTTTTATATCATATTATTTAGGAACGATTAGCTTACTCATCTGTACACGTACATTCGTGTACATGGTTACACACGGACTGTGGACTGTGGAAAGGCAAAATGATGAGTGACACTTGACACATACATATCTATAGTGTGCACTCTATAAATATGCATGTATTGCATGTATGAGTCCCTACATAAACGAACTGTTAGGATGACTGTCCGTGCGTTCTTTAAAAAAAAAAAAAAATTTCACACACGCATTTATTTCATTTCAATGGACACAAAAGGTGTATTTTCTCGCCAGGAGACTCACAATGACTACTTAATTAGAACTGTCCGTGACGACTGATGAATTATAACTCTTTTAGTAATTACGAAACAATCGATTTTATAACGATTCAATAATTGCTTGCTGGGATTTTCGCATTAATATTATAAATTCATAACAGAACGCAAATATGAAGGAAGCCTTATTCTGTATGTCGTATGCATTTCGCAAAGTTGGGCATTTAACCGTACGCCGCTCCGGCGCGGCGTATATGCGATAACGTATATTTTGGAATCTTTGGCGACAGACCAAAAATATAGTTTTAACGAAAAATTACTGGATGTCATCGTTATACAAGCTATTTTTTTTTTATAATTTCATTTTCACGATAAAATATACTAATAATTGTGAATGCGAAACTTGTTTATGTAACCGCTAATATTTTCGTCCATCTATCGCATGTCGCATTACAGGCGGCCGCGAAGTAGGGGTAAAGTTAAAGGCGCTCGGCAGAGCAACCAAAGCCAATATGGCGGCGTACATGGCTCAATTCAAAATGATTTCAATAAATATTGAGCTCAGTTTTTAAAGTGCGTCTATCATAATCTATCTGCCATTGTATTTATTATGTTTTCCGTACTCTTACACGTAGATTGAAATTAAAATGTATTATAGTTCAATATTTTGCCTACTATTGATTTCCCATTTTCCAATTATGAAGTTAAGATTAAAAACACGCTTTTAACACCCTAAATCGAATAATTTTCACAAAATTTTCAGTTACAGTTTCAGTCTAAGGATCCGAAAAAAAAAACACTTGCATCATGATTTCATAAAACCACAATTTTTTTTTTGTTGTTCAATGAATGTATGCTTTATTGCATTTCTTAAATCGTACTCTACCATTTTTTATACATATTTATTTTATTTTAATTGTAGGTAATGTAAATTAAAAAAAAATATATAGGAAATATAATCAACATTTTTCTAGCGATCCATCCCGGCTTCGCTCAGATGGAGGAATATACTTATTAATGTTGCAATTTGGACACATTTACTATGCGATCCAATTTTAAAAAGCTTTTTAGGTATTATCACATAATTCTTTTCTGATGCTCCTGATACGAAGTCTGATTGAAAGCTATGATATCTTCTAAAATATTCATTAAAATGATATAATGTAAGGAGTAGTTTTGATCTACACATCAAATAACTACATAGTATAAAACAAAGTCGCTTTCTCTGTCCCTATGTTCCTATGTATGCTTAAATCTTTAAAACTACGCAACGGATTTTCATACGGTTATTTTAATAGATAGAGTGATTGAAGAGAAAGGTTTATATGTATAATGACATAAATGAAATAGTGGAGAAATACTGTTATTTTTGAGGTTACTCCAAGTTTAACGCGTGCGGGCCACGGGTAGTAATGAATAAATCAGAACGACTGGATCGATTTTAATCATTTTTTCAGTGAATGACATAGGCTATATATTTTATACCCGTGCGAAGCCGGAGCGGGCCGCTAGTACTCAATAAAATTGACATATTTAATTGAATGAAAATTAATACTATGTATTGGTCCAAATAGTTTCAGAAACAGTTGTATTATTTTTTTATAATATTTTAAAGATAAAAGACAGTAGTGTGTACTTATGTACACGCGTTAGAAGTTATACTTCTTATTTTTCGCCTTATTCTACGTTTGTAGAAAAAACGACACTAACAATAGAAAAAAAGGTATTTAATACATACATACTTTTTTCTGAATAAAATGTTAACTATAGCTAACTTCAGAGTGTCGGTTTTTAATGACGGTGTGTGCGCGCGCATCGTAAAAATTTACTCTCATCATTTTTCCCTAACGCGCCAAAAGAAGTATAACTTAAAAAAGTTACAGTGTACTACCTTTAGGAGATGATTAAAAATTAATCAGTTAGTGTCCTCATGTAATGGTCAAGCATTAGATGAAATAATTAGATTACGAAGTAATTCACAGTTGTTAGTTAAATTTAAGTTACAGATTAAAAACGCAAAAATTAAAAATGTAGCAAAAACGGAAACAGGCTTTAATAGGTAACCGGATTAAAAAGTAGATAATAATTTTAAAATAAGAATCAAATTATCGATAAAATAATAAATTTGATTATAACATTGTGGAGTAATTCTTTAATACATTGATTTGATTAATATCATAAAGTTTAGCCAGTATTCGCAACGTAAGTAAGTGCATGAAAAATATCAAAAATATACGACTGTATTGTAATGTGTCACCTTTTCTGTATTTTTTTGTAAATACATATTACATGTGTTATACATAAAATCTTTCAGAATACATTTTCTAAATGATTGTGTAAACTGTAACAAAATTTGTTGTATAGTTGAGAAGAACCAAGAGAACATACGAGAAAGACGAAGACAACGACTAGTTATTGATTGCTAAATAGCTTGTTTAGAAGAGTTTATAAGCAAAAATCAAGCGAATGTAATAAATAAAGTATATTCGTAATTTCATACTGTGAAAATAAACCTTTTAGTATGAATTTAAACGTGAATTCATAAATCAGTGGTTGAATAGATGTTGTCCAATAATGGTGGGAGTTATATAAAGGCTCCTTCAGACGGAGGGAGCTGTTGACAGCGGCGCCGACATGACAGTCTGAAGGGGCCCTTTGTGCCTGTACGTATTGGGACTGGGTTGTACTTTAGGTTTTTAAAAGGGACCGCTTTGTAGTTTATTGTTACTGTATATAGTTAGTGTCTTTTAGCTTCATATATGTATATAAATGAAAATGAATTGTCTGTTCTTTGTTTGAACTAACTTATGAAACGGTTCAACTGATATTAATGAGACTTTTATTAGCAGATAAAACATTTTTCATATGCTATCAATCAACTATTTCCATATCAACTATTTTCTATACGCGATAAGCAATAAGGACGACGTCCAAGTAAGGTAAGTCAAGATGTAGGAAAGCCAATTGAGATAAAACAGATAGTTCATATAAAAGAGCAAAACTATTTTCACGAGAATTGATTCACGGGTGTTAGTTATAGTTCATTGATATAGTTATAACCAATTACATTTAATTTTTCATAAAGCCCTGGTGATTTGTTTCCACTATCCAATTTCAAGGCACAAAGAATAGCAATGTTGCCCATCCCGCCTTTCAATTACATCGAATCCTTACCTTTACCTAAATAGGGTCGGCACAACATATTTTTCTTTTCCATTCTTCCCTGTCAGATGTCTCAGTATTCACACTTTTTATACACATATCATTTTTCACATAATCCATCCACACCTTTTTCGGTCTTCCTCTGCTCCTATATCTGTCAATTTTCAAGCTCAAAACTTTTCTTGTTACATAACTTTCATCTCTTCTCATAATATATCCGTACCGTGCTATCCTCAACTTCTCTGTCACTGGTGTTATTTGCAAACTTCCTCTGATATATTCATTCTTAATCTTATCCATCCTTGTTACACCACACATCCATCTTAACATTCGCAATTCTTCCACATGTAATCTTTTCTCATCCGTCTCTTTCGTAGCCCAGCACTCGGATCCATATGACACGGTTGGTCTTATAATAATTTTATACCCCTTTCCATTGAGTTTCAAGAGCATTTCTGGGTCACACGCTACTCTAGATACCTTTTGTCACTTCATCCACCCTGTATTTATCCAATTCTTCACATCTTTGTCTAGATACCGGAAATTAGAGCAGGCTGGTACAGTACGATCATGTATATAAATAAAATGGCAACTGAAAAAATGAAAGTCAATTCTATCAATATCTTTAAAGATCATGGTCAGTCTTCTGTCTTACTTACTCAGTCACTTTTTGGAGATCGAGTTTTCTAACCCCAATTTTTTACTTTTCCGTACGAGTTTTTAAACAGATTTTTATACAAACTTTGTTTTGACAGATAAAAACACAACAAAAAATGAATTAACTAAATAGGTGCAGCCGTTCTGAAGTAAGAGTTTAAGGGGTCCTGACCCCAAAACGCACCGAGTGCGTATCTGCCCGTACTAAGATCTCGTGTTGCACAGGCCAATGCGCGAATACATTGAAAGCGGGAAGTCGATTGATGAAAACTTTCTCTCAAGTGATTTATATATTAGATTTATTGCTCGTAAAAATTAGGATGCAAAAGTTATTTCGATCACGGCTTTTATTGGACTTTCTTTGGGTACTTTTTAAACTTTCCCTTTTATGTTAGTATTTCATAAAAGTGGGTGAGATTATGTTTTTATATGTATATATATATATACGAAGACCGAGTATCGCATGTTTTGTTAGGTAGTAGACAATGCCTCTGTTCTTTATGCGTTATGGTTTTTTTTATTAATTGTGTCAACATTACTTTAAGCTAACATTCGGTCAATAGTACGGTCAGATGGTCAAATATTGCCTGATCAATAGTAGAAATTATCTCTTACAGTTAGGTTTTTTTACAAGAGCTAAGGAATATTAGTAAAATTTTAAATAGGTAACTTCTTTTTTTTTTTAACTTTGTTTTTTGAGGCTTTTATTTTGTCAAAAATATCAGCCCCATTGTTCCCCATTCTTTCTAGGTTGAGAGAGGATAAGAGTCGCTGTTGAGATATCATTACCGAGTCATAATATAATATCTTTGCTTCATCCGAACAGGCTTCTGCGAATATACTGTGACATATACCTATATTTTGGCAACTAACACTCATAATACTCAACAACGACACTCTTTCAATGCTGTTCTTGGCACATTCAATCATCAAGTTATTCCAGTATTTGCTTACGATAGGAAAAAAAATATCCTTTTCTGTTGTGTTTATAATCATTGCTGGGATAAAGTTTGTGTGAATAAGCGTAAGAAAAATTAAAAAAAAAAACACTTAATCTTCATATAAAGAATGAGTGCACGAGTGAGACAGAAGACAGACAGAGATCTTCAAAGATATTGACAGATACACGTTCTGTTGTTCATTTTATTTCATTAAATGGTGGTAATGTAAAACGCTGAGCAGGAGGTGGTCAGCTAGTAGATGACTTAATAGAAATTGTATGTTTAATTCAAAAACTAAATAAATAATGATTTAAAACTCAAAGCGAATCGTAAAAGCAAACAAACAAATATTTGAACAAAATATCAGCTGACGTTTAGATATGACAAACACATTTGTCGCGGACTCGGCAAACATTTTATACCGATTCGACTGAGAATAGAGACGCGGGGACAATATTCTTAGAGTTATGTCATATTGAATATCGTGTCGGACGTTCAAAGAGATTTTTTACACAATACGAGTCTGGATATTTTATTAAGTTTTTATGATACCTTTTATGACCTTGACCTTTGACCAAGTGTTAATTGACGGTAAGTACTGTCCAAGGACAATTCAAGGTTCCATTTTTTTTTTACTGTAGCTTCACAAGTAAGTCACTGCAAGTGCAGAGCGGGAGTTTTTGGCGGGACCTTAGTCTGTCATGTGTAGTGGTTTTTATATTTTATTTATAATCTTGTGTTATTAGACTCTATATTTTGTAATATTGGTGTTGTTTTACGTAATATAGTTCGGTTATTATGCATAAGTGAAGTGGATGGGAAACAATACCACGGAGCATGCATTTTGAGATGCCACCAAAACTCCATGGAAAGTTCTAACAAGGGAACCGCCATCTTGTTAGAACATTATAATTATCACAAGACACTTACTTGGCAAAATCTTGTTACTTGACGCTGGCTAGTGCACAAACCGTGACGGAGCCAAAAAATAAAGAAGAAGAAGTGCAGAGCGACCCAAGTCCATCGCTAGTTACGGTCTTTTCACTTCTCTGACATCTGTTTCGAAGTAATTAAATCATAAATTTTGTTACGGCATGTATCACTAGATGCCGCTGTTATGTAATTTTGGAACTGTCATTATTTTCTCGACTAACACCATAATTATTGACGAGACTAAGCGTTAAAAGTGTACTCTAGTATTGTTTCTTTAATATACATGTATACCATTAAAAACTCTACGCAGTTCTAGAAATGCGACTTCCGAATAAAGAGTTAGTGTCCGGTTTATCTCTGTGTACGATGATTATTATTGTACTACTAATCTGCTCGGTTATTGGTTGAAATGGTTGAAATTGGCTCAAGCCGAGGTGCACCGAGTGCCTTTGAGGTGATCGCCTAAACAAATCGGGTGAGTGCCCTAAGCGCTCCCTTTAGTAGTCCAGTGGAACTGTAGCGGCCTTATTGGCTAACAGTGTAGGACAGTTAGAAAAAAAAAAGTTGAAATTGGAATTACTATTTTAATTAGTAATGCACGCGAATTCCGAAAAATTCGATGTCATATGCCAGGGTTCGAACCTGTGGACGTCGGATTTAGATATTGCACCGGTAAAACCACTAGACTACCACGACTTATGAAAATTACGAAATTAGTCATTTTCTCATAGTTTTTGTTTCAGGTTTCCAGACCAATAAAAACAACAGTCATTGATAGGCAGCTTGTCTTAAAGATTTTTGACCTACAGTTCAAAATATTTGGTAGGTATGAACGCAACTCTTATTGCATAAATTTACCTAAAAATTTTACGTTAAAAGGGAACACAAAAAAAAAACACATAAGGTTTCAGAAATGAGATGAATGATATGGGGCTAGGTTGAACGAACCCTGCAGACACGTGTCGCTTGCAATTGCGCAGTTTTGAACACCCCTGCTTTTGGGTTACTGCGTCGTAGTTGAGAGTGCGGTAATCGGTCCTGCTGTCGGCACCTTGGCAAAGTGTATAACATTTTTTTTTTTATAAACGATTTTAATTGCCTGGTGTTATATATGACAATTATGTAGTTTTTATCTTTGTGTTGTTTTTGTTTTTGGTGTAAAAGATAAGTTTCATCTGCACACTCACCGAATGTTCGGTTGTTCTGTGACGTTAACAGAATAGCTAGTAATATGATAATCTGGGTATTGTTTGAATAGATAGGCTTAGGCAATAGGCTTTTATATTAAACTATATAGCCTTCACTGAAATTCCAGAATACGAGAGTTGTGTAACAAGCAACGATTCTGGTATATTCTAATAATTATAAAGTACACTATTGTTTACATTTTTATATCAATCAAATAACAATCCACATTCATGAGATATAATCCAAATGATTTTTAATTACTTGAAGTACTTATGTAGATATTTAGTTAACTTTAATTAGCCTTTTTGATGTGAAGTGACAATGTGATCTGAGATATAATACATTAAATCTAGAAAGGGATACTCTTAAGAGGTAGCTGCCATAACTCAATTATGAATATTTAGTGACAAATTTTCAATTTGAGGATTTTAAATGTCTTATATATCTTACGGTTTATGAGTGTGAGATATCAATATTCATACCAATCAGATTAGGATATGGTGTGATTAATAATACGACCAGTAAGTAGACAAGCTATTTCATTACAGAAATTCCATTTTTAATATCACTTGTGTATTGTTCAGATTATGTAGTAGCTTCTGTCGAGATATTTCCAGATATTTCGAGACATAATCCAGAATAATGGCAACAATTAATATCTGTGAACGATAGTCAAATTCATTTTTTAATAGTATACGTTTACAAAAAAACTTTATTGTTAATAAACTTTAAACATATGCTAAAATAAATTGTCAACATTAAATGACATTTTTTCTAGTATAATTATTCTTTATTTTGTAAAGTAATATAAAATCTACTTCTATAAAACTCACAAATGAGATTTATGAAGTGAGCGCTCTCATTCGAATGCATTCAACAGCGTTTGACTAAAATTGGAGTTATTTCAAACGAAATGGCGGTCGGGACTCATTCGGCCAGAGCTCGCGTCATATTTGAATATGGAACGTGATTAATCAGCGTCTTTTTCTACTGTGATTTGTCTAATTCATACAAAAGCTTTCGAGAAACTGAAGATGTCACTTGCATTGTACCCTTGTGCGGGATGATTTATGGCAGTTTGAAAACGAATGATTTAACAAAAATCTTTTAATATGATTTTTAATTTAGGTTATGAGACTGATGCTGTACATTTTTAGGTTATCCTATTTATCTTTATTATGCTGTATCTTCTGTTAATAATGCTTTATACGTTTCTGATGTGAAAATTTATTTAAGCGCATTCACAGCGAATGAAAATATAACGTTATGCTCGGGTCGGTAACGCAGTGAATCGTCGTGTTTACTCGGCCGCAGTCGTAATCAACCTCGTTTGCTGTGTGACAGGAGTGTAACGTTGCAATAATTATGTTATTATGTTATTACGACGTATAATAGTAACAATATAATATTATGTATGTTTTGTATATAATCTTTGAGTATTCAAGTTTATATGTGCTCATTTAAGTAGTGTTATTATTTATTTACATATAAAAAATGTTAAATCTGTATAAACTTTACATAAATTTATTTACAAGTTTCACTTCTAACGTGTGTTGAGAAACCCACACCCACTTTTTATTTTATTAATTTTTTTTTTGCTTGATCACAATTTCAGCTGAAGTTAAATGACGATTTGTTGTAAGATGGTAAACGAGACAAATCTATACGTTTTAAGTATTCTAAAATCTTCAACGAATGTCATATATATTCAGGTCTTATGACAATTTAAATGTAAATGATTATCAATGAATTGCTCTAAATACAGGAAATATTTTACTTTCATTTGGTTTAAAACAATAAAAACAGTACCGTTTACTATCATTGGTCAATTATAGGTGATTGTACCTTATTTAGGGTCCGTATTTGGGTGACCTAAATCCGACCCCGCAGGGAGTCGTGTGGTGCACGGAACTGCAATCAAATGGACGTTTTTGCGTTGATTAAGAGGCATGTTGCCACCCGTGTATATGTTATTATATATCCACTCCTTGTTGAGTTTGATTCGATTTGTATTTGCAGAATGGTGTGCCACTTTATCAAATCTCGTTGGAACTGCTTCACCTCACAGCGAGTAATGTATTGGAAGATGGTTGACTTCTGGTATTATATATATGGTATTTATATATACAAGATTTCTTGACAGTAATAATTTTGGTTACAAGGTATTTTATAGAGTTACTATATAATTCAATTCAAAGTAACATATGTACTTAACATTACAAAAAAAAATTGCCGGTACAGACGGACACTCGAATTGGCGGTTATTGGATATATATATTTTGAACTAACGGTTGGCAAATGTTTGGCGGGTAATATATCAAGTTTAAAAACATTCACGCTAGACCCTTGAAATTATGAAATATATTGCCTCTGTGGAAAGAATTAACTTATAATAGGTTTGAATGGAGACGTTTGGTATATGGTTTTTTTGTCTTTCAAGCTTAGTGAAGGCGCGATTTAGATAATAGATGAGCAAAAAGGGCAAATTCAGATAATGTATTATTCATATTCTGAATTAAAATGTATACTTTCCTTTAAATCTACTTTGACTTATTTAGTAAGATTTTTGTACTACGTCAACAGAGACTGCACTGTTGTTGCGTTGCTAAAGCTTGATTATAAACGTTATTTAAATTTGTCATTGTATTTTTGAGAAATATATAATTATGAGGCAACTAGCAGACACCTGTGGCATAGTCTGCGTTTAGATCCTTCTAAATGATAACCTTATACATTATCTCTGATTTGAGTAGCGCACGTCAAGACAGCTCTCAGTTGGTAGGATTTCATAAAGTTACATGATACTTGTCAGTATATTTGGGTAAATTTTAATAATTGGTAGTCCTCCAGGGGTCGACATTCGAGCATTATAAGAGGTCCAAAGTTTTTTCTTCACGTGTTATATGTATTTATTTCTTTTTGTAATCATCATTGTCTTGTAATCAGCTGTAATCTATCTGTAGTCTAACTTCCACTACCATCCTTTTGTGGAAATCTAACCCGTGAAATATTGTATACGAGAAAGCAAACTTCAGAGCTCGTGTTACGTTCGAATATAAATACCTAACCGTAAACCATCCCCGGGGGGTGAATTTAGTTCGAAATTGTGCATCCCCCCGCAACGTCAAGGGGAGTTAGAGTAAGGGGGGAAAAATGGGAGAGATTATGTCGCTATATCAAATTATTTGAAGTTTATATGTATGGTGATATTGTAATTTGTCTATAATTAAATCATTTCGGTTTAGTTGACGGTGGTCCCGATATAGCGGAGTGTTTTGATTACTTATGGTATGAATGCCCTTTGCTTTCAAAGTAGTTTGAAGTTGGATTCAATTATGTATTTACACATATGATATAAAAGCTTAATACTGACAATCTAGAAGAGTTATTTGAAACTAGCTGTAGCCCGTAGCTCCGCATGCGTTTTTTTAATTGTATTAAAGGAATTTAAAATTGTGAGAGGAGGTAAAATTACAATTTACTTCTTATAAGGTCAGTTATCTGTTAGTGAAAGTTCCGTGTAAAATGGTTCAAACGTTTTGGAGATAGTACTGCAAACAAAGCCATGGGTAAAAGCTAGTCCAAAATAAAAAAACTTTAATTACTTTTTATAACGTTAGCTATCTGTCAGTGAAAATCCCATGAAAATAGGTCCAATCGTTTTGGAGATAGTATTATAGACGAAGCCACGGATGACAGCTAGTCTAAAATAAAGTAGCCTATGTTACCCGCTGTAATTTTAACTATCCGTCAGTGAAATTTCTGTCAAAATCGGTCCAGCCGTTTCGGAGATTACCCGGAACAAACAGACAGAGAGACAAAAATTTTAAAAATTGTCTTTTAGCCATCAGTATCGTGTATACGTTCATATCCTAACAGTAAAAAGTCGTTATTTTGATATTACAAACAGACACTTCATTTTTATTATTTGTATAGAATTAACTCTGGAATCGAACAGGTAAAGTTTCAGCAAACTGCAAAGTGTAAATTTACTTCGGCTAATTTGTTTCTCGCAGCGGTTCCAACGTAACCTCATCAATCCAGCACAAAGTCACGAGTAGAGACTAATAAAAGGATATTAATGTAATAAAGAATTACTATAAAATAGATAGCTTTCTCAACAAAAGCGTAATTCTAAGAGCCGTATAGCGCAATGTCGTCCAATGTATTCGTTTAAAATCACTAATGAAAATAAATAATATGCAACAATTCTCTGCTAGATTAATAATACATTGATATGTAAATTTTACATTATTAACGTCGGATGAATCCTAACAATTTACATTTCAATCAATCCGTAACGTAAAATGTAATGAGGAATGTAAAATAATAATGTTGGAATTTCGTACGCACAATATTTCAAATTTCCACGAGCGAACCGCAATCGAGTTTTAATTAAAATTGCATCGGCTGAATATGAAATGATTGTTTGTGTGTTTATTAATGAAAAGCTTGGTTTTTAAAAAAAAAAAAAAACTGAATTCAATAGTGATATGTCTATTTTATTACACCAACTATTTGGCGTTCTATGAATTCATCGTAGACGTGTCGAGGCCGTGGTTGAAACTAGCGACACAAGTCTGACTATAAGGGACCCCTAAATATCAATGCATATCCTCACACCCTGTACTCCTTGCGAAGACTTACGAAAATTGGTATATTTACTGACAACATATACAAAAAAATAATAATAAAAATCAATAAATACATACACAATAAAAATAATAACAATAAAAAAATAATTGGTCGCTTTATGAAACCACGATGCAAGTGAAATATTTTCTCGGATCATAGCATTTTAAAAACTGAGCACAATATTTATTTAAATTATTTTGAATTGAGCCATGGGCGCCGCCCTGTTGGCTTTAGCTTTAACTTTAACCCAACTCCACTGCCGGCTGGAATACGACATGCGATAGATAGACAAAAAATAATTGAAGCGATGTAAAAGTTTCACTGTAATAATAAACATACAAGTATATAACAGGTAACATAAATATATCAATAGCCATAATGGGTAGGTTCTTAATTAAATTACTTCTTACAGGAGGACCTATTCTCATTCCATTAGTATTACCTTAAATTAAGGAAGAAACACCAGGAAACTCTTCAAAATAAAAATTGAAAAAGTACGGTGGGTGAAATATTGGTAGGTTTATGACAATCCTTCTTTTTTTTTTATTAACGTGGGGAAATCCATCATGTAGACACTACCCTCCCGTGGGAGAGAGTGGGTAGTGTGAGAACTCACTAAAACCCCACGGTGTACCGACCGCCGCTAGGTTGGGGCGGCATGGGATCGTGCAAATCGGGTTTATGACAATCCTAGACCAGGTAGGTACCAAGTAAGGCCAAGGACGTTCTGGTGTATTTTTTTAGGGCAGATGTTCCCGAAGTCTGTTTTGGAATTGTTATTTAGTGTTTAAGAGGTGGGAACTTTTTAATAGCAAGTTTGGGAATTAGCGAGTCTTTAATACTGTTGCTTAGGTTTGGTATTGCCGTTTATCAATAACCATCACTAGTAATTACAGAATAGTGGTCGCCATTAACCAAACGTGTTCATTGTATATTTTTTTTTTACGTTTTTATAAATTTTTAACTAATACTATAAAAATAAGAGTGTTCATTTGTTACGCTTTAAACACGTTAAGTAATGTATAGATTATAATGAAGTTCTACATATATGTTGTCAGGGGTATAGAAAAGGATATAGGACAACTTTCATCCAGTAAAAAGTATTTATTATTCTCAAAGCATAGGTCGAATGTATATTAACGCGAGGGAAAAGGCGGTGAGAAATTAGAGATATTATAAATGAGAAAGTTTTGGAGGGATGGATACATGTTTGCTACTATTTTTCACGTAAAAATGATTCAAAAGAAGTTAATGAAACTCTACTGTAATATTGTTTAGACACTAGAATAATATAGAAGGCATAAATTATAAATTGTTCGAGATACGTGTCAAGCAAGTTTGATAAAATCCTGCCATCTGAGAGCTATCTCGGCATGCTATGTATAAATCATTAAAATGACACGAAGACAAACTCGCGGGCGGCTTCTTTTATGATAATTGTCTAACTCTTCAAAGCAAACCCTAGAGGGTTATTATTGAATACACGAATATTTGGTTACAGCCGGCACCTCACCAAGACTGGCATGTTTTATTAGCAGAAACTGAACTTGGGAAATTTATTATACCACTTCGAAACGCTGTCTCACTTCGGTGTGTCCCAAATAAAACGCTAAAAGTTATGTTAATATACATTGCTTTTTTTATATTGGACAATAAGATTTCGCGTCGAACACTACAGGCAATGGTTTGCGTATTTAGCGTCGGAATGTTTCTGATGATCGGTCTCGTGGTGGCAGGTAAGTATGACGGGGGAGAAGTTTGGACAGGCACGTCGGTTGCATAGTCCCCGAGACGCGGACACGAATGCACCCGTGCCGCGACATATCGCTACTATATCGCACAAAACATAGTTAAGGTATATATATATATATATCAACGTTTGATAATGAGATATGTCAAACGATTTTGAACCTTATCAATACTTTGCAAATTCAGAGTAGCCAGTAACTGATAACGTCTTACCTCCGTTCTTGTATAACTTTTACTCGAAACATAGGTTTTAGGGTTCAAGTTATCACGAGGCGACGTGAGCAAAAGCATCAACGCTGAGTCTGCATTAATAATATAGAAAAAAAGAACAGTTAACTTGATTTTAGTGAGTTTTTTAATTATCTATTTTAAGCTTGTATAAAGTTTGACCACAATCTCATCTGATGTTAAATTACAGTGTGCTCTAAGATGGTAAACACCTAAAACCTAAAGGCCTTGTTCTCAAATATAGCTGCTGAAACACATCTATAGGTGCTTGGGGGCATAGTTTTAACTTGAGGGTGGTAGCTAGCCAGGCAGGCTTAGAAAAGGCCCAGTCACCATGCTATGGCTTCACCAATAACCCCGAATCAGTTGCAAGGATTCGAACACACATCTATCGGAGCTGTGTCCGAACACGCTATCCATTGAGCCATAACCGTTTCAAATGCGATATGAAAGCTACTAATATAATGGTTACAGAAATCCTCTATCATTCTTAAACATTACATCTGTCTAACTCGGTTCTGGAGATTACAATGAAGAAAGAACTGGAACTTGAAATTTATAAAAACACTAGATGATACCCGCGTCTCCGTCTACGTCGTTTATTATCTTAACTATTATTTTATGTACCGATGAGAAAAATATGAACACCACACCTCATGCCCCTCTTCTCCACGACAAGAAAACACACATCACTGTTCGCGTATCACTACATAGTATAAAACAAAGTCGCTTTCTCTGTCCCTATATCCCTATGTATGCTTAAATCTTTAAAACTACGCAACGGATTTTGATGCAGTTTTGTTTTAATAGATAGAGTGATCGAAGAGGAAGGTTTATATGTATAATAACACAAATTAAATAGTGGAGAAATACTGTTATTTTTGAGGTTACTCCAAATTTAACGCGTGCGGGCCACGGGCAGTAATGTATAAATCAAAACTATTGGATCGATTTTAATCATTTTTTCAGTGAATGGCATAGGCTATATATTTTATACCCGTGCGAAGCCGGAGCGGGCCGCTAGTTACTTATAAAACTCGTAATTCCGAAAAACATTAATAATTTTATATCAAACGAAAATGTCAGGATAATTCTATTTTTAATTAAGAACCAAGTACCTAGGAAGTAATATGAAAAATATTTGGTCGAAGTTTATATAATAGATTTTACGTGATGCACGCTTTTATCCGACGACAGACTTTTATCACTCTATTTATATATCATGAAATAATATATAAGATAGATAAGTAAATATGCAGTTTATTCGCCGTAAAATATTGATAACAAACTCTAACGAAACTTGATTAACACTACTGACTCTTATACAAGCTGAGGAAGAATATATAGACGAGTCTCCACTACACACACAGATAATGGAACCAAACAAATAACGTTTATCTGACAAAATACCTGCCAACTGCGAGGATGATACTCATTTTCATAATTTCCCTTGAGTACCGTTTAAACCGCGTTAATATTGCACCATCAGTGTACTCTAATTGCAACGGTTAAGGTATACATTAGTTTAACAAGAAAATATATAAACTGGTATATCGAACAAGACCGAACCAATTCGAATATTAGACATTCGTTGTAATGCGATATCGGGGATATTGATGTCGTTCGTGTGTGGAGCGCATTTGTGTATGTACTATAAAGAGCTAAGCTAAATATAATATGTAAAACAGTATACAGTAGCTTACTTGACAACTTACCGCGAGGTGACATTACAATAATTTCATTTAAAAATGTTTGATTGCGTACAATTATTTTGTAGGTGGTAGAGCTACGCTGATGCTATTACTGGTTTCAGCATGAATGGGTCGGCTCGCCCGGGGTAGTACCACCCTCTCACAGAAAGCCGACGTGAAGTAACAGTGCTTGCACTGTTGCGTTTCGTTCGGCCAGTGAGAGCGCCGGAGGTCCACATATTTAAAAGGCCAGCAACGCACTTGCGACTCCCCTGGTGTTGCTAGTGTCTATGGACGGCGGTGATCACTTACCATCAGGTGACCCACCTGTTCGTATGTCCCCTATATAATATATATAAAAAAAGGAAATACAAAAAATATTCTTAATGTTTACGGCTTATTACGGCTAATCACCGAGTTTTTTTTTTGCTTAACAATTAGTTTTTTACCTTTTACAGCCAACGCTTACGACGTCGCTGTCGTTTGTGTCCTTATAACCGGCTTCCTGCTCGTGAATATAGATTTAACTATTCCTCGGAAACTGTATTTACTTCTGGACGAAAGGTGCTCTATATCCTTCGCTGTACTCCTGACTATGTATAAGCAAAATTTCATCATGATTGGTTGAGTAGTTAAGATATAAAATCGTAAGAAGCAAACAGAGTCATATAATAAGTAAGTAAGGATAATATAGTTTCTTCGTGTAATTAAACGGGTTATGCAACACACTCCGAGATAGCTATTATATGGCAAACTTTCGAGCTTACTTGAGACTTATATTTTACCCACTTTAAAAATTATCTTTACGAATTCTAATCTAAGTATTATTTTGAGGTATAAGCTATATTATTATGAAGTTTCATCATAATCCGTTTTTGTAGTTTTTTTTTCGTGAAATAGAAACAAATCGGTCCATTCAGACAAACTTTTGCAATTATAATATTAACAGGATTTATATTTTTTAATAATCTATACATATAAATAAAATTGGAGTGTCTGTTTGTAATATCAAAATAACGACTTTTTACTAATTGGATATGAACGTATACACGATACTGATATCAAAAATACAATTTTTAAAATTTTTGTCTGTCTGTCTGTCTATATGTTCCGGGTAATCTTCGAAACGGATGGACCGATTTTGACAGAAATTTCACTGACGGATAGCTAAAATTACAGCGGTCACCCGCTAGTAATGTCATGTAGCTATGTCACCATAGGCTACTTTATTTTAGACTAGCTGTCATCCATGGCTTTGTTTGCAGTACTATTTCCAAAACGTTTGAACCATTTTTCACGGAACTTTCACTAACAGATAGCTGATCTTATAAGAAGTAATTCACAACTACAAAAAAAAATGCATGCGGAGCTGCGGGCAACAGCTAGTGAGTAAATAAATGTGGGATAAAAATGAGTACAAAATCATGACAACAGCTCGCCTTTTATATTATAAAAGACATTTCAGGTGTGTTCAAAATCACCGTTGTATGATGAAAAATTACTTAGATAAAATAACCAAGCATTTACTTTACCGCGAATAGTCGTACTGACGTACGATACAAAATAATTTCGGTTGGCAACGACATAACTGAAATTCGTGTCAACAAAATGGCGGATAAATGGAAAAACTCGGATTTTAATGAGCGCTCCGGGCTGTCACTGCGGTATGTGCCTTACACACTTACTCAGATGACGTATTACATACACGCTGGAATATTTAAGTTTTTTTTTTATTCGTGGTAGGTACGAACGAAATTTCTAGTAGCCGTGTGCCGCTAACTAGTTGTAGTGTATGTCAAAGATAGACAGATATACTCGTATGAACATAATTTAAATGAAGTTTGTTTACCGGAGCTGATTCGATTCTTATAACATAGAGCCATTCAAACTAAATATTAAAAGGTATTTGTAACATGCGAATATGATTACACTTTGATGGAACCAAATTTCTTAACAAACGCATTCAATTTTTGTATTTAATTCTCTCCGGCAAGAGTATTTAACAATTTACCGAACAACAGACTTAGTAAGACACCATATGTTGAGAATATCTTCAGCGGACCAAATATATTCACCTTCGTCATAAATTAATACCCTAATCATAATTTTGTAGATTTAAAGTTGGTCATCAGAAAATCCATATGATATTACAGCATGAAGCGATGATGGCTCAGTTGGTAGTGTGTTCGGACATAGCGTCGAAGGACGTAGGTTCGAATCCAAGCAACTGAGTCGGAGCTTTCGGTGGAGGAGAAGATCATGATGAAAGGGTAGGGCTTTTTCCAAGTTCGTCTGGCTAGCTACAACCCTGAAGTTGAAAATCTGTCGCCAAGCACCTGTTGGTGGTTCCGGCAGCTGCACTTGAGAGCCAGTCTCCCTCTAGGTTAAGTGTGACTTACCATCTTAGACCACATCATCATTTAATATCAGATGAGATTGTGGTCAAAACGTTTACTTATAAAGTATAAAAAAAAAGATCTCTGCAGCCTGTACCTACGTATAACTACACAATAAGACCGCAATACCTCTGAGGATTAAGTTGCAATGCATCGTGTACTAATACATGCCGTCAAACACACTCTTCGAATCGGAACATAGAAGTACAACCAATGCTGATTCGCAGCAGAAATAGGTCTAATGGTAATGCTTCTCCAGTCGAACCCTTTTTTACGTGCAGAAATCTTTCACAGGACATTTACTCTATCGGGGGAGAGGGTGGTAGGGTCCAATTCTTACCGACTAAAACTGCCCGGTGTACCGTCTGTAGTACTAGTGAGGGTCACAGGATCCCGTGAACAAGCAACACGATGCCCGGCGGCAAGATCCAGCGCGAATACCAATTTTTTATTTTTATTTTATTCAAATTATTTTATTAAATCAACCTACTTATCTCCTCGTCTGCTGAACCAGTGCTTTGGAAGGTCAGGTCTCAAGCTCTTTTCCTCCTTGGTCTCGACTTTGAAGTGGAGGAGAAGGCCCCTCCAACCGCCGGCCATCCGTTTTATTTACCTATGTTGCCTGCTCACCCACTGTAACTTTTTAAGTGGTTTTCTCCCGCGGTATCTTTCTAAAATTTCTTCCTCCACCGTCTGACGAGCGAACCGAAGCAGGTTCATCTTACATACATCCTACCTATGATAAGTACAGGGGTATTGTGAGGGGCGCCGTCTGTCAGACCCTTATTTAACCCTAGTCTTTATAAAACCTATCTCGGTACTGGGTACCGACACTCGGGAGTGTTTAACGGCTCTTCAGCATAAATCCGTAATGTTTTGAGAGACACGGTCACCTTGAGTAGAATGTAGTTCTTTTCCAGGCATTAGTGGTCTTGCGAGGCAGGTAAAGGCTCCGACGATAGTAGTTATATAGCACCTGTGATTTTACCCCCCGCTGATCACAGATACAATTACTTCTTCACGTCTTCTACGGTTGAACCTTTTTTTTATTTTTTATTTTTTTATTAACGTGGGGAAATCCCTTATGGATACCCATCCTCCCGGGGGAGAGAATGGGTTATGTCCGACTCGCACGGGCTAAAACCCCACGGTGAACCGGCCCCCGCTTTAAGATGGAGTGGCATGGGACCGTGCTGAGCTATCACCATGCCGCCCCCAGCGGTCAGCCCGGCGAAAGATGGCCGCCGGGCTCCGTCTTTATATGGAGGTACACTGGGTACACGACCAGCTACCTCTCCTCGTCCGCCGAACCTGTGCTTCTACGGTTGAACCTTACATAACTCCTTTCAATTTATCTCGGTTTGTAGTGCACAAGAGAAGTAAGTATATTGCGTAGAAATAGTAATAATTAAACATCAGCTTCGAAATGTTAAATCTAGATTATACATCATCCGAAATGTAAATTAAATCTGATGACTTATTAGCAGGAAGCTTATGATGTAACCTATACGAACATAGCACTATCTACTTCGCTAAGGCTTGGTTTACTATTGGTCCTAAATCGAAATTCCCCATTTCAAGACAATATTTTCTATTAGATCTTTGATCCGATTACAGCTGAAATTTGAATGGATATTTATGGCTTGTTTATATACTGTGCAAGGTTAAGGAGGCTTCGAATTGCTTTTTTGTCTAATGAAAATAAGCATCTACGAGGTCATCCCTTGAAACTATGGGAAACCTCAGCAAAAAGAAACCCAATGAAGCATTTCCTGTCTAAAAGAGTGGTTGCAGCATGGAACAAACTCCCAGAAAAAGTTGTGACGGCTCCAACCATAAACTCCTTTAAGAGCAGATTGCACAAGGACGATATCTCCAAGCTATTTAATACACACGCATCAGCTATTAGCTGCTAGTGTGTCCTACCAAATAATAATAATAATCTCTGGAGTGAAAACTTCTTTACACGTATTAAAACTATTAAACATTAAACGAAATAAGCCGTCACGCTCGGGTCGAGACCACTGAATCGGGCTTACTCGGCTTCAGCCGTCATCAACCGTGTGTTTTCAGTCTTATCATGTGGTCTTTTTTTTTTTTTTTATATATTGTAGGGGGCAAACGAACAGGTGAGTCACCTGATGGTAAGTGATCACCGCCGTCCATAGACACTAGCAACACCAGGGGAGTCGCAAGTGCGTTGCCGGCCTTTTAAATTTGTGGGCCTCCGGCGCTCTCTCTGACCGAACGAAACGCAACAGTGCAAGCACTGCTGCTTCACGTCGGCTTTCTGTGAGAGGGTGGTACTACCCCGGGCGAGCCGACCCATTCATGCTGAAACCAGTAATGGCTTCAGCGTAGCTCTACCACCTTATGGTCATAGGCACATCGATTTTTTATATCATAGTGTTACACATACGAAAATAGTAATCTCTATTTCGCTAAGACACGATTTATAACTATTCCATGTTCAGGATTTGTGATGTCAAGCTAATATTTAGGCATATCTGCTATCGTTTTGACTTTGCAAGTTACATAATTAAGGAAGTGAACACATTCAACGGCGGTAATCATACATACGTACAAGTAAAATACCATTACACGAACACATTCACGGCACGGCTAATGGCGGCAGGCTTGTGTGACGAGAGATTTAATTTCAATCCGAAACGCATCAAGTAATTACAAATAAAATATAAAAACGTCCTGGCGTGAGTGCGGGAAAAGTGTACGGGCACCATACATTTTAATACGTTTAGGACACGACACGCTTGTGTTAACTGTATACATATTTAACTAAGTAATAAAATTGGAATTTAATTCATATAGGAAACATTAAATACTAATTCCGGTATTAATCTCCCGCTTGTTAGCGAATTATGTGAGTGAATCGGATATTATTAACTTCCGGCGTCGTTCTAAATGTATTTGTTATAGCACGGAAGTCAATAGATATACCGGATATTGCAGTTTTCAGTATTATTACAAAGAATCCGCTGTAGTAGCGGATGGTGGTATAGCTAGTCGTGAAGAGGTTTTGTCATAAATGTTTTATTATAAAGTATTTTTCTTACTACTGACTTACTGCTTTGGATTTCTACTACACGTGACCTAGAAGCTATTAGAAACATTATTTATTTAATACGATTGCCTTATTAATGGAATGCGATATTGAAGGTTACATTTGATGACTATTCGCTTACACACGTCGTGGTTCTTGTGACTCTGGGAACCTGTATTTTTGCATCGTTACACCCCTTAGCATTGTTGGGTCGAATCAAAACATAATAATGTAAAGGTGCGATAACAAATCATCTTTACCAACTCCTATGTAGATTACAACTGATCATATCACAGCTATATATGATTATTATGCACCTATTTACGCGAAGTATAATCAGTTGGGTTTTATTTAAATTATACTATGTTATACATTTAAATATATACTAACTTTTTTTTTTGTTGAACTGACCTACACTGTTAGCCTGGCAAGGCTTCTACAGTTCCACCGGACTATAATTCAACATCCACTTCATATATTGCTAGCTATTACCCGAGGCTTCGATAGCGTTAACCACATTAAAAAGTGACAGAGGGGTGGCCTTCGGGTGGAGGGAGAGGGAGAAAACCTCGGTAAAAAGTCACCGTGGGAGGAAACCACATTAAAAAGTGACAGAGGGGTGGCCTTCGGGCGGAGGGAGAGGGAGAAAACCTCGGTAAAAAGTCACCGTGGGAGAAAACCACGTTAGAAAGTTACAGACGGGTGTGCCTTCGGGCGGTGGGAGGGAGGAAACCTCGGTAAAAAGTCACCGTGGGAGAAAACCACGTTAAAAAGTTACGGGTGTTGAGGAGACAACCTCGTTAAAAAACAGACGGAAGGCCTTCGGGCGGAGGGAGGTAGAAAACCTCGTTAAAAAGTTACCGTGGGAGGAAACCACGTTAAAAAGTGACAGAGGGACGGCCTTTGGGCGGAGGGAGAGGGAGAAAACCTCAAGAAAAAGTTACCGTGGGAGGAAACCACGTTAAAAAGTGACAGAGGGGAGGCCTTCGGGCGGAGGAAGAGGGAGAAAAACCTCATTAAAAAGTTCCTGTGGGAGGAAACCACATTAAAAAGTGACAGAGGGGTGGCCTTCGGGCGGAGGGAGAGGGAGGAAACCTCGTTAAAAAGTCACCGTGGTAGAAAACCACGTAAAAAAGTTACAGGTGGTGGTGGTTGGAGGGGGTGACCCCTTGACTGCCAAACCGGACCAAGGAGGGAAGGGGCTGGGGACCTGACTTTCCATTGCACATTGGTTCGGTAGACGGGTAGGCAGCTTGACCGGGCTGTCGTCGTATCTTGTGGGTTTTTTTAGTCAGTAAGAGTCTGACACCCCACAGCTCCCCAGGGCTGTGGGTGTCCAAAGAAGGATTTCTTCCCACATTAAAAAAAAAAAAAAAAAAAGTAAAAGATATTTTTGGACCTCACGAGAACTGTACTTTATTTTTTGAGATAAAAGTTATCATATGTCCTGTTTTCTATACTTAACATCATCTATGTATTCTCTATATATTTCATTAGGATCTTTTGAGCAGTTAAAGTGAGATATATAATTAACAAATAAATTCACATTTATAATATTAGTTAGGCTTGTTTCGTAAATCGGTGGCCGGTACACCGTGGGGTTTTAGTCCGTGCGAGTCGGACATAACCCATTCTCTCCCCCGGAAGGATGGGTAACCATAAGGGATTTCCTCACGTTAATAAAAAAAAAGGCTTATTTCGACCTGTATTAAGACCTGTTCCAGAGTGCAGGCGGGTGCAGGTGTTTGTGCGAGCGTATGTATTTTTTTTTTGTTTTAGTTTATTTAGGGGCTTTTATGGTTACATCAGCCCCATAGTACCCTTAATGTAGCTGAAATGTTTAGTCCGCGTCAAACTTTTTGACCGCTCTGAAGTAGATGCGCAGAACAAAAATTTAGGTATCAAAGGGATGGGGAAGAGGTAAGGACGGAGCAGGCTTGTTTATATAGTATCGGTTAATTACGTTTTTTAACCGCCTACGCATTGTTCTTGTTACGAGTAACTTCATAAAATAAATAAACAAATAACTTTTAGGAACGCGGAAATTTTAGGTTTCGAACGTTCTGCATTGTTTTTGAAGTTATTTTTAAGCAACAATGCGTACTTTGCTAAGCTAGGTATTTATTTTTATTCTCTATATTATTTAAGGCACTGAATTATATACTGAAAATCTAGTTAGAGAGAACAGATAGCGAAAATTCGTAAATGTCTTAGTTTAAATTATTTAATTATGGTTATCCCAGTTTCGTTTTTTATCACATGGTCAACCTACAAGTTAACATGCGGGCGACATTAATTAGTAAACAGTCTACTGTCTGTACGTTGAAACAAAGCAAGATTTTTCTTGTGTTCCGGGAACCATTTACCTTTTTTAAAAGAGTAAAATTTATTTAAAATACTTAAATCCGTGATCAAATACTTAATGCAGTCCGCTTTAGTTCTGATAAATATTCATAAGGACGTTTGCTTTATTTTTTTTCTATTTTATAAACAAAATTAAGCTGACTGTAGTTTTTCCGAGCTAATTTACAAGACAGCGCAAAACCGTTTTTGATAACATTTTGACTTGCATATAGAAAGCTTTACAGAGAGTTATCATTGCGCTTTTCCATAGAAGATAAACAATAATGAAAAACCAATATATAACAGGCGTAAGTGAAAATCGGTGAAAAGGTTATTATAGATATTGAATTGAAAAGCCAAAATTACAATTTACAAAAACAAAACAACTACTAATATATACTATAGATTTCTTGATGGTCACCGTTATTTTTGGATTGTACTGTAGTTGCCAGTGGGTAAAGTATAATTACTTTATCGCGTTGCAATAAAAAAGTGAGTACAGAAAGAGCGGTATTAACGTAATTAGTATAATAAAATAGTAAATAAGAAGAACGGTGACCGCAGAAGAATAAAGATCTATGGACAGTCGTCACCATCATCTGTGCTTATATCTCTACCACAACGAAAGACTATTTAATACGATATGCAGTAACTAAAGGATGTATAACAAATTATTGATAACATCGTGTCGTTTTTATTATCAGTTGTTCGTTATGTCCACTGACAATAACAAGGGTCGATCGTTGTTATTGCAACGTGTGAATAAGCAAACATTATGCAACGACAACAATGGATATTCATTTAATTACTGTGCTAGTGACACAAATTGCAGTACGATTTTGTATCGTACAGCAGATTACCTAACAGCAGAATAACTAACAACAGTTTATGACAACGGTAATTGGAAAACAATACAGCAACGTAATTTCTTGTAATTTAGAGTAACTACAGATTTACTACAAGTCAGGGAAAAATTTATACAACACAAAACTTTAGGTCAAAATTGACTTCAATCAATCGTATTGTCAGTTTTAATTGTAACGTAAATAAACAGTAAGAGATACAGAATTTTTGTATAACTTATTAATGTAAATACATTAAAAGTACCTACATATGTGACTACTTCCTTTGCTTGATATATAAAGCGCATTAAAAGAAAAAAAAAAAAAACACCAATGTGAAACTGCATATCAATCTTCGGGAAATCGTTCAGGTAGCGACGACAAGAAACGCTCGCAATTCGGTACAGTTCGCAAAGGAATCGACGGTCGAGTAAAAACTCATGAATAGAAGTAATGTATCGCGTCCCGTCTCGCTCGATATACACAATTTGTCAACGTACGGACGACGGTTTGACGTTCTTATACGCGTGTTGGGGATAAAGTAAAAGTCATTTTAGTTTCGGTGCAATAGAATACACGATATTAATAATAATAATGATCAGTTGTATGAATTTTTTTTTTATATTTAATGTCGATTCATCTACCTTTTGTTCTTATTCCGTGTCTTTCCAAATTTGCAATCACCATGTCTACACGCTGTTACAGGGTGGATCAATATGTGAACGGTGGTGATGTCTGGAAATGACGTTCCTCTCTATGCATATCCGCCCAAAATAAATCTAACAATCAATATTTGTAAAAAGATGTATCGTGAAAAGATAAACCAGAACGAGTTTCTTGTCGGTTCTTCTCGATAACTGGGTTGTTTTCCTAACCGGTGGTAGTTTTGACGTTCATAAGCGACTTTTCAGGGTCTAATTTGAATAAATGATTTATGATTTTGAATTACTTTTCTTATAACGGACAATCAGAACTCTTTCTAATGGTTAGGTATTATAATCTAGAAGTTAAATCAATTATAGCTAATTGTTTGGTCAGTTGTTGATGAGTATTTCTAAATTTGTGTCGTGTACAACGTAATGTCTAAAGTCAGTTTTTGTTTCGACCAGTTAGTAATATTGTATTGTGCTTTGATATACATTATTACTGAAGAACAAATGAGGAGAAAATATCTAGCTATAATTGTACATCAATCACAATATATGTAAAACGAATGATGTATGTCTGTAGTAAATATTACTACAGAAAAAGAAAGAGAGATAGAGAGAAAGACAGAAAAAAATGTTCTATATTTTTGTAAGTCTATCTAATAATTTTGTTTCGTTAAAATATTGAATGTAAGGATTTTTGCTATTTAATCTCATACTGTAAGAGGTGATATATTAGAGATAGAGAGGTATATCAGAGCCCATTAAATTAGAAATAGTGATTATTTTTGAATTAGCGATGATGTAATAAATACAATTTTAAGTTGTATATTTCGACTTATAATGGCGAAACTTTATTTTGAAAATATGTGAAAAATCACTCGAGCGAATAAACATGAAAATAATAAATTCACAAACAGAATCTAGCAATTTATAAACTCTTAACTTTACGACAAGATTAATGTTCCGATGTTTTGACTTCGAATTTCACGAAACTCCACCGTGGTTTCATGGGGAATGATACCCCTCACCTTTTCCTGCCCAGCTAATGCATTTTTTATGACATCGACAGTATGAACTATTCTTTTTGTTATTAATACGTGGCAAAGTGACTGTACCGTGTCTGTGTAAGTAGTAAGTCTATTTGTGTCATATACATATTAATTGACATCATAGATAGGATGATGTGAAAATCTTAACTGTAGGTATTTGATTGCAAAATACACGCATTGGAATTAGAGGTAAAAGCTATACGAGAAAAGTTTTTTTTTTTATATTATAGGGAGCAAACGAACAGGTGGGTCACCTGATGGTAAGTGATCACCGCCGTCCATAGACACTAGCAGCACCAGGGGAGTCGCAAGTGCGTTGCCGGCCTTTTAAATATGTGGGCCTCCGGCGCTCTCACTGACCGAACGAAACGCAACAGTGCAAGCACTGTTACTTCACGTCGGTTTTCTGTGAGAGGGTGGTACTACCCCGGGCGAGCAGACCCATTCATTCTGAAACCAGTAATAGCTTCAGTGTAGCTCTACCACCTACATAATATAACTTACTAAAAAAATCTTATTTTTTCAAGAGCCATTGTAAACTCTTTATTGGGAAGTGTCCACAACTGTCTTAGTAGAGGATCTTACCAAATTTATTAAGGCAGGTAGAGGAATGTAGACAGCAGAGATAAGTGTTGGTGCGTATCTCCAGAGGACATTTTAACAAATCTTAATTAATATTATAATTGCGAAAGTGAGTTTGCTTGTTACGCTTTCATGGCTCAACTATTAAAATGATCACGATGAAATTTGACGCGTTGTCATGGGTACAGAAAAGGACACAGAGAACCCTCCATCAAGAAAAAATGTACTGTTCCCGAGATACAAGTCAAATCTACATTAAAGCGAGCAAAGCCGAGCGCAAAAGCTAGATTCAAATAAAATACGATTGTTGCGTCGGGATGCTTTTCAATGGTTAGTGTGTTCGGACTCTACGGCGATCGCCGTTAGTTCTAATCCTTGCGAATGAGCCGGTACATTCGGTGAAGGATCACTTTGTGATAAATAATAATATGGTCTAAGGGCTTATACTAAGCCCGTCTGGTTAGCTACTACTGTCCAGCGAAAAATTTGTCACCAAGCAAGTTTAGGTGTGTTCTGACAGCTGTATTTGAGAACCAGTTCCCTCTAGGTTTAGCGTGTTTTCTATCTTAGATTACAATATCGTTTAACATCAGGTGAGGTTGTGGTAAAACGCTAAAAACCTATAAAAACGTGTGATGTCTCGCTGATATTTGCAATCACAGTTCAGTTCCTCTCAGGTTATCTTCGGTTCTCGTCGGATACCCGGAACCCCCGCTCTCGGGATTCGACACTCCGCACGGTGCATGAAACGGCTCGCCCCCACAGTTTCGCTTAATGTATTTTCTGACCAACAATTTGTATGATAACTGCTTCGCTCTTGATACTAGTTAACCTATAAGCTTCCCTCTTTAAGCACACTCCATAAAGTGGAGGAAGAATTTTTCATATCTGCCAGATGCTTCCAGAGAAAAGCATGTTCAAATAAACAATCTCTTCGAGCCTTATAATATTTGTATATATTTAGCAGAAAGTAATGAATTGTCAAATTAATAAATATATCGAGTCGTCGTGTGTGATTCCCGAGTTACGAGAATTAATTGCAATCTACAGAATTAAAAACGACCGCGAATTTGAATTGGTCTGGAGAAACAAAGGCCGAATCGTTATTCACGAGTTGTTAAATTCATTTTAAGGTTCCGTCAAGTGTAAAAGAGTGTGTGGTAACGGTAGGGCTGGGATTGCTGTAGTGAACTTATTGTGTAGTGATTTCTTTACTCTTCAAACACGGCGATTTTATCATTTTTTTTTGTCAAAATCAAAAATATTTTATTCAGTTTAGGTCCTAGGAAGGCGCTTATGAACGTCAAAACTACCACCGGTTCGGAATACATCTCAGTCATCGAGAAGAACCAGCAAGAAACTCGATCGTGTTTATCTTTTTAACATACAATTATATATTTAAAATACGTTATACGTTACAATCGATTTTAGTGGATGCACAGAGAGGAGTCAACTCCAGACATCACCATCGTTCACATATTGATCCACTCTATAATAGCCCTTTGACACCAAAGCCCGCTTAACATGGCACTTAAACTTATAGTCTGGCAAATCGGTAATACGCTTTGGGACTTTGTTATAGAACCTAACACTATTACCTAAAAAACTGTTACTGGTTTTAATGAGTCTAAAACATGGAACGACCAGTTTGTCACAGTTTCTAGTCTTTAGTCTAGTCTTTATTACACTAACACAGTCGCTTAGTTCTATATTATTGTATTTTATTCTGTGAATATAATACACTATTTAGAGATCGCACAATGTTGCAGTTGCAGTACTCTTGCAGTTGAATATCCGAACACTATTCTAATATTTAAAAGGGTATATATATAGCGTGTTTAAAACTAGTGGACTGTAAATATTTCTTTTCTAATGTTATTGTCTTCGTAACTGTACACACAATGCTTAATTTCAAAAAGTACTATGCTTAAGCTAGCTTTAAGTGTAATTTTTTACCTCTTATTTAATATTTTAAAAGTTGAAAACTCAACCAATTTTGATGGCATATACTGGTAGTTAAAATCTTCAGAATAATTAACTAGGCTAGACATCATAACGCTCTTCCATAGGGCTTAAGCAATAATGATAACCTTAGACAAAGGTAACTTAAAATATGTTAAAGCATTTTAGGGGTTAAAGAAAAATGACAAGAATGTGATTAAAAAACATATATAAAGAATGTTAAATAATATAAAAGTAGGTGTGTGCTTATGACCACGTGATAGAAGTGAAAATTTGATTAAAAATGTAAATATATAATAGAAATATTGAACTACGCATAATATATGCACTTGAAATAATATACTATAAGTAAAGACAATATTAGAATATTATTTTATAATAAAATACATAATAACACAAACGCAATTATTGGAACTATGCATTCCTTGTCAGACAGTAAATCGGTTTTTATGATGATCGGAACCGAATTTAAATGACTCAGTGCGTCACCGACTCGAGCGTAACGTTTCACGTTTGTTTACATTTTAATGCGACTTGAAAAAAGTCTTCATATTTATAAATTGCATAGCTAATGTTAAATTATTTCAAAGATAATTTTAATAACGTGTTTTAATTAGCAAATAAAACGCGCGACATTTTTCACACCCATCCATTTTCTTTCTCGTCGTGCTTCAGGAACGTTGCAACGTTCCCCGAGGAACCCTAAAATAGTATAAAACAGCGCTGCGAACGTCGGCCATGCCGTGGAGTTAATTAATTACACACGGAACCCGCCGCCACCGGCGTGTTTACATACGGACAAAAAGCTCTAGTTTATGCATGTGTGTGGCTGTGTGTAAAGTATATTGACTTATTTTAAAATCGAGAAAGTTCTTTCCTTTGCTGACACTGTACAGGCTTTGGGGGTAGTTTTGTAAGAAAAACGTTTCTTAGAATGTCGATTTGAGTTTCTTTTTTGAAGTTATACTTCTTTTGGCGCGTAAGGGACAAATGATGAGAGTAAATTTTTAGGATGCGCGCACACACCGTCACGAAAAACCGACACCCGTGAAGTTAGCTATAGTCAACATTTTATTTTAAAAAATGTATATATGTATTAAATACCTTTTTTTCTATTGTTAGTGTCGTTTTTTCTACAAACGTAGAATAAGGTGAAGATAAAATTTATGAAAAGATTTTTATCTTGTTACGCCAAAGAATTATAACTTCTAACGCGTGTACATAAGTACACACACACACTTTTTTTATACTCTATTTCACAGTACTACTAAAGCGTTTGACCACAATCTCATCTGATGTTAAATGACGATGTGGTCTAAGATCATAAGCGCGTTAAACCCAGACGGGACTAGCTCTCAAGTGTAGCTGCCGGAACACACTACAGGTGCTTGTGACAGATTTTCAACTTGAGAGTGGTAGCTAGCCAGGCGGACTTAGGAAAACACATGTTATGGTTTCATCACGACGTTTTCCTTCACGGAGAGCTCTGAATCCAGTTGCACGGGTACGACCCCACGTCGATCAAGTAGGCCCAGCCATCATCGCTTCTAACTTCACAACGTAGTGGATCCATTTTTTTTAAATTGAATTACTTTAACGCAGTTAAGACCAAATAGCTTTCGCATGACGTACGACTGTCCCGTATCCCGTAGGTAGTTGACCGTGCAACTGAGTGTACATTGGCATTCACAGTTCGACTCTTCTCGGTAATCTGGTGTCTGGAATTGAATCCTCTCTGTGCATCCACTAAAATCGATTGTAATGTATAATGATATTTAATTATATAAGTATATGTTAAAACGATAAACCCGATCGAGTTTCTTGCCGGTTCTTCTCGATGACTGTGATGTGTTCCGAACCGGTGGTAGTTTTGACGTTCATAAGCGCCTTCTTAGGGCCTAAATTGAATAAAGTATTTTTGATTTGATTTGATTTGAAATCCTCGGTTATCGTTCTCCCTCGCAACGCAACACGGCTTGTTCGCCTGTTTTTGTTCTTGCTTCGCATATTTACTGTACCTATATGTACTGTACTGATTGTATGTGGATTACTCCGTTCCTTAGAGTTGTAGCGTATTTTTAGATAACCTATAATCTTCCTCAGTAAACATAATTTATAATACAAAAATAATTATTCAAATCTAATGTCAATTTCCAGAAATAATTGTCCAAACAAGTATAAAAAAGCCTAGAATATTTTCATCATTGTAATATCAAATTATGGATGCACAAATTGAATCAAACATAACTAAGATCGATTCATTCGAAAATAATTCAAATTTCTAGAGTGTTCTAACAAAGAAAAAAAACCAACAATATTTTCAGCATTGTAATATTAACTTATAGTATGTAAAATTAATCAAACAATGCTAAGACCGATTCTTCTAAAAAGATGATCGATTCTTTCTGTCGGTCCCAGTCCGGACGTCGCTTGATGATATGTAAATAGACAGTTCTGTACAAAAAGAACGAAGGGAACTTATCACTTGCTTGAATACTTCAATTTTTAACTTGTAATAAACCGGTGCACGAAACTTATGCCAGAGATTACAAATAATTTTCTAATTTTACTAGCGTTCTTCTTTTTCAGGGTACAATGTACAAAGTTAACATTCAATCGAATCAATTTCACTCTTAACAAAATACTATTTTCATTAAATAACATGGGGATATCACAATTCGAAAATTACTCGGAAGAAATAAATCCTCGCAGGGCTTTTATGTTTCGATGAACTGTAACTGCTAGAGTTCTAAAAAATAGATCGTATAGTACACGTGTCTAAATTGCTTAGACAATTATGATGCTTCCTATGAGTGTATACATTGCACACATGCGAAGTCGGGGCGTGTCGATAGTTTTGTAATGCACAATTTCAAATTATCAAAGTAATAAAACCTTTTAGAAATAATAAGTCACACAGCCATTTCGTAATTAAATGCATTTAGTAACCATATTTAATGATACACACGGACGTAGAATTCGACGAATAACAATTTATTCTTCAGCAAGACTTCAAGAAAGCAATGCACTATTTCGCTAGTACATTTGTATATGAACGTATTTCTCAAAAGATCGGTATTTATGTTCACTGGTGTAATTTATGGGAGGCGGTACTTTAGAAAGGTTTTTAGTATGTACATTACTAGCGTTTACCTGCGGCTTCGCGAACATCTATCAAAATAATCATATTTTACCTCATTTGAAAGTTATGTCCTATAGGAATTAATAAAATAAATATGTGATAAAAACATAATAAAGAAAATAAACAAGCTAGCCATTTACAGCGACAGTATGTCCCACGAATGACATCCCAGACATAAAACGATTAATGAAAATATTATCTAGCGTGAAATATCAGCGGGGGACACGCGAGAACACAATCAGGTGGTTGCAGCGTGCGGTGTTCCGCTAACGATGTATGCTAAATATACCAAACATGTGTTAATTACTCTGAAATGCACTATCTCCTTGTTGTTGTTTTTTTTTGGAATTTCCGTTATAGAATCATTTAATTTAATCATTTAATTTGATTCAGTCACAGATATTATTATCATTTTTTTTTTTTATTTTGAATTGGTTTCGCAAAATGTTCAGCCAACGTCTGTTATTAAATGCAGTAAAGTCTTTACGATCTTGGCGGTGCAATAATGTTGCTTTATGATTGTTTTAATCACTATTAACTGTCTTCGTATTCTGATAAATAATGTTGACAACAGCTCGCACGTCGAGAGATCCTAGTAGTAGTAATAATATTCGTCCAACAGGACAGGCGAAGGAGTTCATCCATACTGCCAATTCTGAAGTTGTCAATTTAAGTAATTGTTAAGTATTCTTTACCTAGTTTTTTTTGTGTCTAATTTAATATAAAGGCGCCAATTGAACAAAGTTGTTCAAATATCTCCAAGCGTAGAGTTGATGAAACCAAAGATAGGTATAAAATTATCAGAAGAAGTTAGGAGATCCTGTAGGGAAGGCGGAATGTTTTGATATTTTTCCAGTAATTGATTTATGAGTAACAATCGTTGTATCGTATATTAAAAGCAGGGCATATGAAGAAGATATGTTCTAATGTCTGATCTTCTTGAATACTGCATTCAGGTCACTTAGGTGAAGAAATTATATTCATGCGATATAAATGAGCATTAAAACGACAACGTCCAAATCTCAGTCTCATAATTTGTGTATAAAAATTTTTCGATAGATATTTATTATTGTAAGTTGTAAACCAAGGTTTTTTGCCCACCATCTTATTAATACTGGCATACCACGTTTCTTTTGTCTGAATTATTTCATTTCCGAGAGATCCTAGCGACTATTAGTGACATAACAGTAAAATATTTATGTTCTGGACCAGGTGAGGATCTGAGGTATTTTTATATAACTCTTATAATATCAATTATTACATGTATAATCGGTTTACGTAGTTAATACTTCTTTAAAACTTATTTTCACTTTTCTCAATTTTGAGGTTAGGTCTATCGACGCGAGAAACGTAAGTTTTTGGCGGGATCTTGGAATGCTATTATGTAGTGAATTTTATATTTTTTCATAATCCTGTGTTATTTCGCTCTATATTTTGTAATATTGGTGGCGTTTTACATAATATAGTTTGATTATTGTGAACGAGTGATGTGGATGGGAAATAATGCCACGAGGCATGGATTCTGTCTTGACATAAAAACTCCCTGGAAAATTCTAACAACACTGCCATAATTTGTTTGTTTATAGAAATGATCTCAAGAAACCTGTAATGTCATTACCTACTCGAGAATAATCTACTAAAAGATTAGTTGGCAAATATAAGAAAAACTAAAATAGTAGCAGTTGTTTGACGCATTATAATTACAGTACCAACCTATTCTAAACTAATCCTAACAGATAAAAAACATAATGAAGTTTAAATAAGTATTAGTTACGTAACCCAATTTGAATTGTCATTATTTACATACCTCAGGCAGTAGTACAAGTAGCGCCCTGATTAATCACTTGGTCCAAAACATAAGATTAATATTCAAAGATGTAAACATTCATTGATCCATAAATTTGCTAAGAAAACTAACCTATAATAATGATAAGAATTGTTTATAACCTTATTACATTTCATTTCTTAATGTCATCACTTAATGTATTTTTTTAATGCTATAATATTCACATGAATAACGGAAAATATTATGGATTTCTTTAAAACAAATAGAATTATTAATAAAAAAATAAGAACTGACTGTAAAAATACTGGATTTCTTTTGGGTTATGTTAATGAATAAGTTGTTTTATCTGTCTGAATGTTTATTCTATTTTATGATTTATACAGTAAAAAAATTGAATGTTTGTATGTAAATAGGCCAAGAAAACAGTTCTCTTCTGTCAGTCAAAAGATTTTCATGTTATATTTTTATTTACTGGCTATTACCGACCTTTAGTGTCATCAATAAAAAAAAATTAACACTTGGTTTATTCTTTGGCATCGATATATCGAAGATTTAAATCGTAAGTTTCTATTGGGCATAATAAACGATTCTTACTAATGTATATTATTCAAACATTCAGCGGTATAAATTCTGAATTAATTACTTATGATCGCATTTCGACTTTTGGAAAAACCATATTTACATTTTATAAAATATAGGTCAATGTACGGTTAAAGAAAAAAAAAATTGGGTTGATGTAACAATACCACTGTTCTCATGAAATAGAACTCGCGGGCAGTAAAGCTTATAAAGAGAAAGAAATCACTATGTGACATAGTAAGGTCACGCTGAAACCACAAATGCGTAGTCATGTAAACAATACAAAGCTGTCACAGATTTCTTTAAGTAATAGATAAAAAATCGAGGTCCTAAAGTAAACGGAATTGATTTTCTTTGTATTTGAGTTAGATTATTGTATTGTCGAGTACATATATATCATGCAGCAGAGGTTTTGTCCACCACCAATAATACTAATTACTTATTTCCCCATACAAATCGAGTGTAAAGGCGTATCGAAAGAGACGAGGGGCTTATTTTCACTTAAATAGTGGAACCGTTACAATCTACATGACATTCGTTGTAAGGTAAATTCGACTAAATCGTAAATCAAACATCATTATGGATGACGTCATACTTTTATAACTATCTTCATGTCGTTGCTCCGATATATAAATAAAAATAAAATGTATTACAAGCTATATAAAATATATAAAAATGCTAGGATTTCTCGAGTACGTAATGCCAGTTGAAAGCGATAAATCCATTTGCGCTGGCGACCGGTACACGTGGCGCTATAAATCTGAGAAGCGTTCTTGTCAATTATCATTTGTTGGAATTGGAAGCGGTACAGCAGAGGAAAGCGAATACGGTGACCTTAACAGGGATACGATCAGAGATTATTTTTTTTTATATTATAGGGGGCAAACGAACAGGTGGGTCACCTAATGGTATGTGATCACCGCCGTCCATAGACACTAGGAACACCAGGGGAGTCGCAAGTGCGTTGCCGGCCTTTTAATATATGTGGGCCTCCGGCGCTCTCACTGACCGAACGAAACGCAACAGTGCAAGCACTGTTACTTCACGTCGGTTTTCTATGAGAGGGTGGTACTACCCCGGGCGAGTCGACCCATTCATGCTGAAACCAGTAATAGCTTCAGCGTAGCTCTACCACCTTTTTTTTACTTTGTCATTTCACGGTCATCGTCAGCCTGTTAGAGACCCACTGCAGGGCCATAGGTCTCTTCCCGACGGAAGGTACGGGAATAATCACCACGTCAGCCCACGACGTATTGGCTATTTCAAACTCCGAGAAATCCACAGTTCTATATTTTCTCAAATCTAGTGGTACTACAAGAAACATTTCTCAGGTTCAGGTTTCCTCACGATGTTTCACTTCACCGTCGGCTGATAGTGTTACCAATTTAAATTAGTAAATGTACGTGAATTCCAAAAAAATCGTTGGTACATGCCGGGGTTCGAACCTGCGAACATCGGGTCGATATTCCACTGGTCAAACCGTTAGACCACCACGACTTCCACACACACATTTCACGGTTCAAACTGGGAAATAATCTATAACAGAATAATCATTTCTAGATATATAGTATAATCAGCAAGGAAGCAAAGCTCGATGCTTTTGGGAATTTCTTTATGGGATCCTGTTAGTATCATTCAATACGTCAGTGTTTCAATTTTCAACTGGTATTTCATTAATAAACAACATGTTTATCTTAGTTAGAACTGGCAGTTTGGTTGAGAGTTGTTAAACTAACCTATAGCCTGCTGTCATGTCCACTTACATCTTTCGTTTGCAACTGGAATACATTCTATGCACTGATAAATCTAGAAAACGACTCTAGACACCACTTCGTGGTATATTAGTGTCATTTCTATCGAATCCACGTCTTCAGTTCTGCTTCAGGTACTTATGATCGTTATTTTTTTTAAAAACGTCACGATTGTAAATAGATGTATTGGAAAATCTTCAATAATTGCGTTAACTAAACGTTAGTGCATCAGACTGGTATTAGACGAAATGCAAAATAAAATCGGCTTCGTTTGTCCTGTAATTCATAATTCCTGACTGAGACGAAGTGTACCTATTAAGTATAATGTGTACGTATGTGGGGGGGGTGTTTTGTGGTGTGTATTTTTACCTAGTGAGTATGGTGTCACTGTATCGCGATAGTAGCGTGCTTTGGGACTCTATTCCGAGGGATCGACCCTGGTTGGATATACTGCTGTTGGGGGACCGCGACGGGTGTGTTGGAGCAAAGTTATTCATTCATTCACGATGCGTGATTGGTGGTTGTCACCAACACTCACTGCCGATTGTTTATATATATACTGTGTTTCAACATGTCAATTAAACTACTTAAATATGTTTTATAAAAAAAATACTAGCTATAACAAACAATGATTAGTTGTTAAATTAATTGAAGATTTATGTCAATTGTTACCGTATAAATACACTTTTAAATTTATCATTATAGTTATCCAAAGTCATTACAATGTTGGTACTATTGGGATATGACGTATTTTAATGATGGATTTGCGTAAATAATGATTGATCTAGTTGACAATTCATCAAGTGATCATAAGTCGGTATATAAATACTTCACTTGGTAAGAAATTATGTTTGTAGATAATAATAAATGACTTATAATAAAAACAGTTTCTTGAGTTAACTTACTCGGCGAGAAATTTCCCAATTGATGATGTTAGCTAATCATGGTCATTAGAAAATGCCCTATAATAAAATATATTACTCTATTTTGATATATTTAAGACGAAAAACACATATATTATATATCCGATACTTTCTGTCTCAAAAGATTAGATTCATTATAAATACCGAATTCACAAACATATCGCGGCATGCCCTTAAACGTTACTACTGAGGCATCTTTTAATATCAACAGTAGATGCCCTCTATTATAGAATTTTTATTTGTTATTGAAAAAAGGGGTAGACGTTATATTAAATCACAATACATGCATCAATCACTAGACTTCTATATGTAACAGACTGTACATATTGCGGCTGTATTTTTCATTTTTTTTTTTTGTAAAAAATTAGTGCAAGTGACTAACAAATAATTAATTAAATACATTTCAACAGATTTTTGAAATATCTGTCTGTTTGTTTATTTGTGCACGCATCACTGCTAAAGTATAACGCTTGTTATATAACATCAATACGAAGGAAATCGTAAAGCATAGCCTCGAGTAACATTTAGTCTTTATTTCATTAAAATCCCTTCTCTCTGTCAAAAGGTATTGTAATTAGAATGACAGCGCGAGTTAAGTACAAGAGAAAAGTAGGTACGTATATGCATTTTTTCTTTATATAAATAAAAGCATAGAGATCCGCTGTTGTGCTCGCATCACCCAATAACTACAGAATTAAATTGATAATAGATTGGTACAAAAAATGTGTTATTACCTTTTAGACATTTAGTTCTTATTTAAAAAATATCACGAACTCTTAATTCAATATTGATTTATTTAGGTTTTAAGAAACAACATTCTATATAAGCACTACGAGCTTAGCAATGCGTGAAGTGAGCCAAGCGGTGTGGTGCGCATGAGCAGAAATGATGAAGTAAATGGATAATATTGTTTACAGAGAAAGTTTGTAAGCAATGCAGACGAAGTCGCGGGTATCAACTGGTTGTCAATAAGTTAAATAAAGTAAAACAGGATTCCTGGATAAATCCTCGGTGTTTATAAATATGGCAACAATTTCAAATGATTAGAAACGTACAATAAGAAAAATGGATATTTGCTTTGTTCCATAACTCATTTATCTCAGGACATTTATCTTAAAATACGAGGTAAACATAAAGCGTTAAAACGCTAGAGATACATGATAATGAAAAGTGCGAAATACAATCACGTAAATTAAGATCTTGCTAATAACCCGTGTACTAATTTAATTTAGCATGCTAATAGATCGCATATCGATGCTAAAGAGGGATTTTTATGAAGTGAAGCTTGTTATGGGTGGGCTTTGAATTTCTGATCGGTAACCTTTTTGTGTGACGAAAAGTGATAGAAGTAAACACTGTGTCGGATAGAGTGTTGAAAACACCGGTTCTCGTCTGATCACCGAAGTTAAGCAACGTCGAGCGCGGTTAGTACTTAGATGGGTTAAAATGTTTCCATGTAATTCAAAAGTTTAATTTTTAATGTGGGTGTCTTTATGACGCACGTTGTTTTTTTTTTTATTTTCCATCTGATATTCCTCGAAGCGTAACCAGAAACTGGGATGAAAATATATCACGATGTAAAAAAATGACGAAGAGAGTAACAGATAAAAAATTAATATTTCATATGAAGCTCTGCAAGTTATTAAAAACAAATTACATCGAGCTCAAAGGAGATATTTTCCGAGAGGGAATTGTAAATTTTCCCAGCGCATTTTTCCTTAATAAGGCTTTAATATGAAACTTCATTTTGTACGGCAAATGCATACGATATTAAAATTGTATTTACCGGTAGTGCGGTAGTCTGTATGCGAAATCATATTAAATCATTGATGATTTTGCAAATTAATATAATTAATTATAATAAAACCAAAAATGGTTAAAGTTTGCAATAAAACAAATTTTTAAAATTATTTCGCTAAGCTCCTATTTTCGTGTGGTCCTCAAATGTTCTCTGTATATTTAAAATAATTACTGTTACCGCACATTAAAAGACGGTCAGTTGACTTCCGGTAAATGTGGCGTCATGACTAGTTTGTCATATTACCGGTAGGAGAATCAACCTTATAAATACGCCGTGAGCTTCGTGGCAGGGAGGTAGTCCGGTGAAGTTGTAGAGGCCTGTGAGAGTGTAGCGTAGTCACTTTGAAAAAAAAAAGTGGTGGTGATCATTCTCTCCCTGTATCTACACAAACTGATAAAAAACTTATTCGTTCAGTATAGGTGATCGGTCATTATATGAAGTGTTTATGAGTGATAACCCTTTTAAAAACAATCCAATATACTGTCTGTTATTAGAGATTATCTCCAATTTTAATAGAAAGCTAAAAAAGTGAAATCTATAAAATGATATGCTGCAATATTTCATAAGGTACTATGTTTTTTTCAAACTTGGGATCAGTTCACGATTTTATCGCTTTAAATGATGTCGCTGTTAAATAGAAAACAATCCTTGGTCAGTGTCATATTCTAACTGAAAACTAGAATTACTAGAACATAATTTTAAGATGAATTTTAACGTATCCATTAATTGTCAAAGTATTTAAATTAGCTAAAGTATTCAAGCTATTAAATAGTGTATTGATTTGGTATAGTTCATGTATTGACTGAGGTGTTGAACCGATACATTATATAAAGGAGCATTGGTGAACAACAGATTCAAGTTAAACCGAGAGCGGACGATGCGCACTTCTTCATGTAAATTGTTTTCAACCTACTTTTTGAAGAAGAGGTTATTATGGTTGACTGTATATATTGTAAGTACTATGATTTTCATTTCAATTAATTATTTTTAATAGTTAATTTTTATTAACTCGCATTTTTATCTGGCTGTTTAACATCAAATTTTGCAATCAATTTGAAACGTAGTTTACAATTAGCGCCAATATCATTTGCCTCTTCAGTAAAACTATTGGTATGGAGTACAAATTAACTTGTTACATGTTTCCCGTCGTAATACAAGCTTAAAATGTACACTTTTAATCCCAACTAGTAATATTATAAATGCGAATGGGAGTTTATGATTTACTCAAACGATTATTATTTTTTTCATACAGTATAGAAAAAAGAATATAAAATAACGTAGTATAGTTCTCATCCAGAAAAAAATTATTGTGCGCGAGGCATACGAAAGTATATTTCACAATATTCATGGAAATAATGCCACGGGCAAAAGCTGGTGTAAAATTATTTTTTTTCGAACTGACCTACACTGTTGGCTTCGTAAGGCCTCTGCAGTTCCACCGGACTACTAGTATAAAATAACGAAAGATCCGTGCAATAGATGTTATTTTACACTTTTTAGTCGATTTTAAAAATTACGAAAAAGAAAATCACTACCAAAGAGCCAAAACTTAATTACAGACTATTAAAAGACCCTCAAATGACTCTTTGCGGTAATGACGTCACGGTAAAATAGTCATGCCACCATTCGTGTTAAGTCTGTAATAAATCTTTAAATAGGTCACGAGATCATTTGTATACACATTGTGAATCTGTCGTTCTTTGAAGTACATACTGTGCTTAATTAATCGGTTGTTTATTTTTAAAAGCGTATAACCTCACCTCTTACCTCTTTACGGTCGTGTCACTTAATTTGTGGGATTATTAAAACCTTTCGTTATTACGTGATATTAATTCTCGCATGCATAGGCACACGTTAAATATGCGAATATTTCGCATAGTATTATACCCTTGGTAATATTTTATATGACCAAGCGGGGGTCCGGGCGGTCCTCGGTATTTATGGGACAATTACCGCTCCGTAATTAAAGTGATGCCTTAACAAGATTTCGCCGTCTGCGAGATTGCCCGTGTAAATTTAACTTGAGATTTCTGGTAACGTAATGTGAGATTTATTTTAAGATATTTAAGGTTATATTTTAATGTACACAATTTATTTATTTACTACTTACGTTGTCTTCATAATAACAATACTAATAATGGGTAAATAATTTATGTGATAAAACCGTAATGAATTAAATAAAAAACGCAATATAAAAGTTCGTTCGGAGTGTCCGCGTCCGTTCTCTACAACCGCACGATGCGTAATGGCGGCCATTGCATTCGATACCCATTTTACATATTTTTCTCACACAAGTATAGATAGTTGGCAGTAAAGATTATATATGAATAGTGAGAAATACGTTGTTATAAGTCAGTAATTATTCTGTTGTTCAGTAATTTATTGTTTTGTATCATGATTGCAATTTATAGCAATGACGCCATAGTTAAATGAATATTCATTATCCGTATCGTGGGTTTGAAGGAGAGCAACGTGAATAATCTCTCTTTCACAGCAATTTTTTGTTGAATAATTTTCATTTGTTCACGCATTACGATAAGGTTCATTGTTATTTTCAACGGTAATACCGACCACAACTACAACTAGATTATGTTGTAGTAATTAGTTATTGAATTAAGGGTCACATCTATAATGTTTCTGATAAATGGTGCAATAAAACCTTCATACATATTAATCGAGTATTAAGACAACGACATCTGGCGTTTTGAATTTTTGCTTTATATGTAAAAACCAACGGCCATTGTTATCGGTTACGTAATACATTTAAATTCGCTCCATGCACATCTCTTAATATCTTCTGCACCATTAAGACTATAGGCATAGTCCTCCTTTGAATAAAACGATTGTTTTTCTTCGACAACTGATATTGTTATCAATTAAATCGAAATTAGTAAAAGAGCACTCTGAAAGAAAAAAACCATCAAGCGAACTTTTCTCAATGACAGACATGTTTTCCTACCTCACGATAATATCTATATACCGTCGAATAACGCATTCATGGAAACTGTATTGAGTAATTGTACTTCATGGTAAAAGTTGTTAAAATTAATTAAATATGTGGGGCATAACACAAATTCCCTATGCCCGTATGAGTTTGTTTTTGTTACTGTTTTTGTTAACATGTAGAACATTTCTTTCCAAAAATTTTTGTTGTCAACGCTAGCTAATCTGTATATAATATATAATGTACAACGGAATTGTATATCTTAAACAAGCTTACAATGAAGTGTGGTGATGGTATCTCTTAATCGTTCCACGGTAATAATTTTTACATACCATTGAAACAGTAGAATAGTTAGATACATATATAGTATACATATATATAATTTACAAATTTTTAGTACTTTAATTTTGAGTCCTAAAATTATACAATCGATACATTTTAGGATAAGCAGCATTATTTTCCCTTCAAACGCAGATATTAATTTACATGTAACTTCATAAGCGGAAAAATCGTCAAAATGGTCATTATATCGCACCGCTATTATATAACAGTATTAATCCTGATACAGTTTAAAAGTACAACGTATAAATGTTTAACATACTTTGGACCTTTAATATAGATCAAGATTGCCGATTATCGCATGACATTTTAATTAATATCTTAGACGATAGTACAGATTAAATATTACAGCGCAATAAAAACAAGCTACTTATGTAAATTTTCTATTCTATGATTTTGTTTAAACTGTATATAAGAAAGCGTTCAATCATTTGGTTACTTATGTTACCCCAATAGTAAGTAATAATAAATATTTATTTCAGACAAGAGTCCATCTGGTTAGTATACAAACAACTTAATAGATGAAAACTAGTGTTAGTACTTACATCTATTAAGAATAGCAACTAATTTTAATCTAATTATAACGCCACAGAGGTATGTAAGCGTACCCAATGTCCCAGTATAGGGCTATCCCACCTGCCTGCCACAGCATTCAGTATGCTGTTGGAGCTGGCGCGTACCCTGCGCATAAGTGAGGCGCATCTTTTGCGCATGATGGCGTGAAAACCATCAATTCTTTCTTCGGCGAGCATGCCTGAAGCGCTTCAGTAGCGCGATAATCCCATCAGCACCAGTGTATTGCACCCGACAATAGTAAGTGTATTGCACCCGTGTGAAGCTGGGGCAGCACGCTGGTATACCCATATTACCTACGAGATATGTTTAAATATTTGCCTGTATAAATTAACTGAATGTTTACTCGCGTTATTACCGGATACAAAGAGCTCTCATAACATCCATTCCAATATTGATATCCGAATGATATTTATTATTTATTTTTGGTTAGTTATTTATCACAGTGTTATTCTACCGGTTGCTTGTTTATCTATTTATTAATTCTAACATGAAACGTTTTCAATATTTAGAAGAGAGAATATTTCAGGGCTAGCATGCTTGGATATCAAAATAAAATGATACTTTATTCAATTTAGGTTATTAGGTTTTTTTATTAGCTTTTTTTCAGGTTTTCAGGGTCAATTTAGGCTCTGTCACAGTTATTGCTTACTCGTTCTGGTCTACACATAATAAATATATATATATATATATATATATAAAGATATATATTTATTATCTCTCTCTCTACCTAAAATGACATTAAGAAATGTCACAGATAAGAAATATAATATGTGATTTTTTGAACGAAGTATTATCATGTTATCACTCGTGATAACAGTGATATTTGTTAGAAATATTCTATTTATTCTCCTTTTCAATAACGTTATATATTTTAAAGGAAAAACTAAATAACGCAGAACAAGGCAACCCAGCTTGAAGTTAGCAAAAACTGACGTTTGTTACACGACCTTAATCGAATTCTGTGTGAACGTTAACATTAAGGCGGGCTACTAACGGATTTTGGAATTGCATTTTAATATTTCTCAAAATTAATTAGTTAGGTATGTGGAAAACGTAATCATTGCTAAGCTCCTCCAGCACACTCGTCTACGTAAGTTTTTGGTCTGATCACAAGACTGCACAGAGTAGTTTTAATTTGTTATTCATTATTAAACAATATGGAAACAATATTTGAATCCATATTGTTTAATGTTAATGGCATTTTACGTAACGTACTTTAATTATTTTGCACTATAATAATAACATGAAATGTGAATTTTAAGATGTCATAAAATACTTTGGTTTGTTTTTTTTTTGTTTAGAAGCATTGTTATTTTGCTAGAAAACTAAAGTTATTTTAACATTCGACAATAGCAGTAATAATTTTTAATAATGAAAATTGGTAACCAAAGGAATGATTAAAAGAACCAGAGCAATAGAATAATAATATGGATATTTGCTATCTGTACCTTCTATATCTAGGTTAAACGTGACTTACCATTTTAGACCACATCATCATTTGATATCATGAGATTTGTGTTCAAAACGTTTACCTATAAAGTATAATAAAAAAATCAATTAAAATCGTGAAGTTATATCCTCAGAGCTTATGACGTAAATTTTAAATCCTTTAATTTAGACAAAAAAGCCGTAGATTGAATAGCCGTCTTTAAATGCATAGGTAGACGTGTTGATTAATCGAGCGGTCCGAGTTGTATCTACAGTGTTTCGTTCTGCACTCAACAATGATGGATCGCCTCGTGCTGTCTATTGGTTAACTTGTATATAAGCCATTTGTCATTGCACTTCAGAGCTCTAAAGTTTGCTCACAGCTGAACGTAGTAATATCCAGATACTAATTTAATATAGACTGATTCTCTTTTTGAACTGTCTCCTTTTCTCTTATATTGGTAACCGTTACTATTTCTAACACTACAAATTAGTGGCTTCTGGTGACGTCATTGTCTTAACAAAATGGCAATCCCTTATGGGAACTTTCTAGGTTTTTTTGTGACATGTTACAATATTTTTTACTACGAGCGTGTTTAATGCAAACATGGTGGTAGGGTGCATGTGGCTAGTGGTATAGTTATCAGAAGAAATTGTTGTCAAACAATAACCGGTAACATATTACAAAAAATAGTTCAATGAACTTCCGTATCAGAACATTTTGCTAAATTGTATCCTTTCCACCGGAACTCTTCAAGCTATCAGGTCATTTATAGTATTGGTAAGCGAGTAATTAAATACAAGTATGCGTATATTTAAAATTCAATCTTGTATGAATATGATTGAAGGCAATAAAACGTGAAGTAGTAGATGTAGTGGTAAGTTAGCATGGTGGTAGGGCTTTTTCTAAGTCCGTCTGGCTAGCTACCACCCTCAAGTTGACAAACTGCCGCCAAGCACCTGTTGGTGGGTTCCGGCAGCTGCACTTGAGAGCCAGTCTCCCTCTAGGTCAAGTGTGTTTTTCCATCTTAGACCATACCATCATTTAATATCAGATGAGATTGTGGTCAAAAACATTTACCTATATGAGTAAAAAAAAAGGCAACAAGAGCTTCTAAAATTGCAATAGCATAATGCTATAGTTTCTTCGCGGTGTTTTCCTTCACCGAAACTTACCACGTTATTATCATTGTAGGTAACCATCAGGAACTTCTAATATACTATTAATCATGAAGCTTTACTTTCTGTATCATTTTTTTTTATTAGTTTATAGGTATTAAATATCTCGGACAGATTGTCACAACCGAAGTGAGAGATGTTTATGGCTTTGAAAAAGAACGTAGAGCGCTCGTAGTAAGAGGAAATATGTCAATCTGTAGGTTTGTTCGTTGTAGTAATGGAGTAAGAATGTGTCTATTCAAAACATTTTGCCAATGTTTCTGCACGAGTACCGTGTTAGCTGCAGTCAAAGGATTATCAACGCTTTGCGTGTGCAATATTATAATATCTTTCGATTGCTCTTGGGATCGTTGTGAATCGATAGCGCTTCTGGGGTGTTTGCATATCCTCGATTTAATGATTTTTATGCAGTCATGCGTAAGGGAGTGGCATTCATCCTAGGTAGATTTCGCGACAGTCCCAACAGAACAATGAGAACACTGGTAGATATATACGATAGTCCTTGTCTGAAGCACTGCATATCGGTGGTTGTATAATGCTGTATATTTCATTTTTGTTGAACCTGATTTTTGTTCCATTGAATTATACTTTAAATACATTTAATTTCTTATTTTAACTAAGTTTCCTTTATATAATTGACTCTTGTTGTCTTGTGAATTAATAAAATAATAGTAACAATTTCTGGTCACAGACTCACCTGATGTTCAATGATGCTGTAGTCTGAGCTGCCGGAACATACCTATACCAAGAGTGCATTAGAATAAGTCCTTTCACCATTATTTGGTTTCATCCCGACGTCTTCCTTAATCTAAAGCTCGATACAGGGATTCGCACCTACGTCAATTTATGCGATATCCGAACACAATACACTAAGCCATCATGCTATTGTTTCATACGACGAATCGCTTTCAGTTAATTTTCGCAGGTCATCGCTCCATTTATACAATTTAATCATATGAATTGCATATGCCCGTGCACGTATGCATGGGAAAACGGTATCTGACGTTGAATATTTTAAAAGTGATGGATCGCGTGCCGTTCATGTTTTAGTTGTCGACAAAATTGGATGTTGTTTTTTTTTCATATTTTTTTCTATAAAGTATTGTAAGTCCTTTTTTCTTTTAAATTTCATTCGGATGATGAGGATGGCTCTGTGTAAAGTAAGCTAAAATAATCTTAAGCGTGAAGAAAAACTATGTGATGAAATGTTGAATGCTTTTCCTAAACCCGTCTGGCTTGCTACCACCGTCAAGTTGAAAATCTGGCACCATATACCTATTAGTGTGTTTCGGCAGCTGCAGTTGAGAGTCAGTATCTCTAGGTTTAACGTGTTTATCATCTTGGACCATATTGTCATTTACCAAGTGAGATGGTGGCCAAATGGTAAAACCTATAGGGTATTAAAAAAACATAGTGGTGGGTGTTTTTAGTACCTGCCAGATAATTGTAAATTCTCTTACCAACAACTTATATACTAATTATTTTTCTTTCTATGAGTAAGCCCAATATCCTAGTGTTGTGGTCAATGTCGAGTTTGGGCAAAAACACGGCCTATACGTCCACTCATAAAGATATTATAGACGCATAGAAAATACGTTGAAGACCGATGCCACAATGACCGTTATAAATCACGGGGATGATTTAAGCGGTGTTCACACCAGCCCCCCTATTTTTATTCGACACCGCGCCACCGCATCGAGCGGCCGTATCTACATATTCAGTACGCTTTGTATGAACACCAGCGATGTCTGAATATTGGAGAAGGTATCAATATTTAGTTATTAAGTCTCTTGATGGGTTACTGTTGTTTGAATATCACGTCGGTTAACGTAGTTCTTAATTCTGTTTTTGAGTCCGGGGTTTTACTGAAAGGAAAATTACGTCATAAAAAATATTTTGGTAAGGTTCCTTCTAATGCCGACCTGGCTGTCTACAACCTGTGTTACAGCAGTTGCAGTTGGGAGGAGTTACTCCTCCACTGGGTTTACTGTGTTATCTTCTTAGACCACGTTGCCATTTCATTTCAGATAAGATTGCGGTCAAAGTTTTTTTTCAAATTCAAGAGTAAAAATACTTATTATATAATATTGTCATATAATCATAAATAATTGATATGAAAGAATTTTGAAGAGAATAATGAGGTGGATTCGTTCTTATGGCGTAATCAGATTTCATAAAAGCTTGGACGCTACGAAGCTTATAGGTGTTTGAGACCATAAGGTACAAAGAGCTGAAGAAGAAAGTTGGTACAGGAATAAAAAAATTATTTGTGTTAAGTCTCAATTGCTCCTAAGGTTGAATACAGTATGTGTACCAGAGACATTCGAGAATATTAAATGTGCCGTATCCACACAGTATAACGTTGTTGCATTCATAGGACACATAATGTTCTGCCTCGAAGAATAATACAGCGATAACTAACCAGAGATGTCAAGCGGTCAAGCTGTAACTTGGGGCGGTGATTGCAATATATGCTATCGGAATATATCTCTAGAGGGTGTTGCTATGAGAGTTCAATTCAAACTGGTCGTTGCACTGTATTTATGGTCTATTTAGAACATAAATTTACTGAAAACAATTTTGGAATAAATTAAGATGCTACCAATAGGAATTCGATCCGTTCGTAATTGATTCTTTAATTTGTCAGGCTAGTTATGGATGCGATATTTTTGATATCGGCAGGTGTAATTGTAGATGTAATTTTTAAGGTATGTAATACAAATAATTAGTATTATTATTTGTTATTGAAAATTATTGTTACTGTTGATATTGGAAACGCACGCTTTTAGACATATGGCGGCCATATTGTAAAGAGTATTTATAGCGTAAGATACAGTTACGAATTTTAAATACAGGATTATAAAATCAAATCAAATCAAAATATACTTTATTGAATTTAGGCCCTAAGAAGGCGCTTATGAACGTCAAAATTACCACCGGTTCGGAAAACAACTCAGACATCGAGAAAAACCGGCAAGAAACTCGATCGGGTTTCATCTTTTAACCTAAATAGATGTATCGTACAATCGTTATTCGTGGCTGCACAGGGAAGAGTCAATTCCAGCCATCACCATCGTTCAGGTATTGATCTAATTTATAACAGTCCTTTGATACCAAAATCCGCCTGACATGACACTTAAATTTATAGACCGGCAAAGCGTTAACATGCTATGGGACTTTGTTATAAAATCTGACACTATTGCCTAAGAAACTATTATTGGTTTTACAGAGTCGGAAACATGGGACGACCAGTTTGTCACCGTTTCTAGTATTTGGATAATGCCGGTCTTTTATATATATATATATGTATATAAACGTGCCTATGATATTTGTATACAGACAAGAACAGTCCAATGTCTTACAGAAATCAAAATAATGTTCTATATGTAAATGTAAAAATGCCTACAGAAAAATTCGCGATGGTATATGTCTACCTCGTGAAGGCAACCTACAGTAAAAATGTTTTATCTTTGACGTATTATTAATAATATAATTGTACTGTACTTTTCTCGCCAATCTTCTTGTCCGCTCTGAAATATATTCAGTATATAAGTCCGGGCTGGCACGTAATATAGTAAAGAGTTTATCCTCCTAAGTTCTTTCCTTTGCTGACACTGTACGGGCTTTGGGGGTAGTTTTGTAAGAAACACGTTTCTTAGAATGCCGATTTGCGTTTCTTTTTTGAAGTTATACTTCTCTTGGCGCGTAAGGGACAATTGACGAGAGTAAATTTTTACGATGCGCGCGCACACCGTCACGAGAAACATCGACACCCTGAAGTTAGCTATATTCAACATTTTATTCAAAAAAAGTATGTATGTATGTATTGTCAAACGTGTTGTAAACATGTTACAAGAAAAAAGGCCCAACGTCAACAAAAAGTTTTCCGATGTTTGACATAAAATACTAAATGGTGCGATCGCCCTTTTTGCATTTGGCACGCGACATGTTATACACGAATTATTTCTATCTACACTACTTCTCTATATTAACTTTATAAGAAGGGATACAGATCTTTTTAAATACCTTTTTTCTATTGTTGGTGTCGTTTTTTCTACAAACGTAAAATATAAGGCGAAAGATAAAATATTTGAAAAGATTTTTATCTTGTTACGCCGAAGAAGTATAATAACTTCTAAATCTTAAAAGATACCGCGGATTTAAGATAATGTGTCAAAAAAATTAAGTTCGTCATGAAGATATTTAAGTAGTTTTTTTTATGATTTTATTAAAGTAATTATATAAAAGTGTCAAAAATTTATCTAAATCGTTATCGTCACATATATTGCATTCACGTGAAGACAGGGCGGATAACTAGTATAATACACTCTAGAAACTATTCACTTTAGGGGAAAGCTTAGTACATAATATTGTCTAGTATAGTTGAGTTTAAACTCATAGTAAACGATTCTGAAGGTAAAAAGAAAACGCGGTAATTACTGCGCGGCCGTTCTTTATGACAAAGCACTCTCTAGAATGTGCTTCGGGGGACAGACGGGACTCCTTGAGGAGCAGCACTCGGCTTTTCTCTACACTACTCGAGTACAACTGTTGCGTGCTAGCGGCTGTTACGACTCCTTTCACTGGGATTTTCACTATTCTTTTTTTCCCTGTAATTTAGTTCGGATAAGAGTGTCTTGGATTCTACAGAGACGGGCGAGCGATTCCTTTTACTAAATAAGTGGATAAATACAGCCAATAAAGTATTTTTATTTTCGAAATTGTAATTAATTTTTAAGATTTATCTACTGATGAATTTCGAAATTTCTTAGAAGACGATGTAGTATGAATAATTAAAAAAAAATGAAAATATAAAACAATTACTGAGTGACTAATATACCAAGGTATAGTCCAAGCTATTGTGACTAGGGAAATGAAAATTTATATGCAGCTTTTTTTGAGAATGTAGATGAGCATTAACCAAGGAGTTTTGTTCTTTTTTTGAGTGAAACTTTTTTACATTTCAGTTTTTTTCGTTCATGTATCGCATTTCGCATTACAGCCGGCCGCGGAGTAGCGGTAAAGTGAATGGCGCTCGACAGAGCAACCAAGGCCAATATGGCGGCGCCCTTGGCTCAAAACAAAATAATTCAATGATTGAAATAAATATTGTGCTCAGTTTTTAAAATGCGTCAATCATCTGAATGATTGGATTTATTATGTATTCCGTTCACTCTAATATGTAGATTGATGTTAAAATTTTTGGAGTTCGGTATCATGTCCTTTTCATTTTCCTATTATCATTCCCATTTTCCAATTATTAAGTTACGACTAAAAACACGATTTTAATACCCTAAATTAAATAATTTTCTGAAAACTTCTACTTAAATGCCTATGACCCGAAAAAAGTTTGACTTGCATCATGGTTTCATAAAACCACACACTTTTTTTCTAATTGTCTAACCCTATAGGCCTAAGTCACACCCACAGTTTTATCGGATTAAAGGGTTTTTGAAAATCCAACCTTTAAGGTGGTAGTTTTGATGTTCATAAGCGCCTTCTTAGGGCCTAAATTGAATAAAGTATTTTTGATTTTGATTTTGGTGAAAAAAGGGATAACAATTTGTATGAAAATCAATAATTTTTCGTCTGTTGGTTATTCTAGTATATGCATAGACATAAAATAAAGAGTCGGAAAAAAATCACTGCGTAGAAAACGCGTGCGAAGACTGAAGTAATTTTTTTTAACAGTTCCTAAAATAGAAATTAGCGGTTTAAGACAGTACGCAGTGACTGCCTTAGTTGATTCTACTTTAAAAAAGATAGCCACGGCGTCTTATTAATGTTTTGATATCGCTTTTAGAAAAAAAAAATCTTTTACACTAGCAATTGTTTCTTTTAATTACAAAAAAGCTTAGAAACAAATTGGAAAATTCCTAAAATAAAATATTTGCGTAAATTGTTTCAATTATAAATAACCTTTAGTATTTGGGCCTGACTTATATTTAGAATTAATTATATAGCTTAGAATACTGGTAAGAATACTATGTATTTTATTAAAGGTAAACAGAAAAATATTAGTGGTAAATGTATTAATAAGTGTGCCAGACATTATTTTTTAAATCTCGTCTACACGATAGAAAACTTGAAGGTAAAAACTGCAACTCGCCGAGTGTATATACAGCTTAAATGGACGAAAAAAAAAGCACGATATCCCCTCATTGTTCGGGTTAAATGTGAAATTTATTCAAAAGGTAAGAGTCGTGTTATCTTTAACAGAAATCTCTTTAGTCTTCGCTCCGAAGGAAATGATACAGCTGCGCTTGAATACTCGCTGATTATGATTCCTCACTGTTTTATTTTTACGGTCTTTAAGAACGTTCGCTATGTTTTACACGAAAATTTCGAGTGTTTCATGAAGAAAATATGTCAAGCGGGAACGGGAAGAAATATTAAAAGAAAAGATCATGGAATTTTTACGCTACCTTTTTTATTGTGGGTTATCAATGAATCTTAATCTCTGTGATAAAATCGCTTAGAACGCGTGATCGTTTATCACAAGGGTGTACCAAATTTGCGGCTAGTCTAATCGGATTCCTCGAATTTATTAATCTCTTGTTCATTTTTTCAACAATTTAAAGATGGTCAGCGCTCTTTATTAAGTATTATAGTTGCGCGGAACCCTATTTTTTTTATAAAATAAAAGTAGCCTAAGTTACTCTTTATAAGATTTGCCACTGAAATTCGCTGGAAAATCTGTTCAACTGTCTCAGAGATTCCATGCGGATGAAATCGCCGGTAATAGTAAGTATAACATAAAATAGTCTAAGGTACTTCTCATAACTTCAGCTATCTACCAGTGACAGTCTAATTAAAATCGGCTTAACCGCTTCGGACATTAGCCGGGACAAACACACACAACAAACAACATTTTTGTTTAATTGCCGTACTTTATATAATTTGGTAATAAGCTGGTATTTTATCATTACAAAAATATACTTCAAATTTATTTATCCGTTTCCATCAATCGCTATCCGATCTTGACGTAATCCATAAATTGGGATAAATTTAGTGATCTGAATTTAATTAAGAATTTTAAAAATGCTGAGGATTACAATATATACATTTCTAATACTCTTCCGTGATACCAACGATGTATAGAGAAAGTCCCAGAAATGTAGAATTTTTCATCACAAAAGCATAACATATGTTACTATTTAATAGAGGACATGTAATTGAAGGTTTTAAAGTCTCTCATTTGTGTACCGTTCGCTAATAATCTCTATTAAACGATATTTTTTTTTTCATTTCGATAACTCAATCTGATACGTACAGTAATATCTTTGAATATAAAATATATAATATAGTCGAAACGTATTACATTGACACATTAAACGAAAGTTAATCCTGACCCTACCGTTGTCGGCGTCGAAAAGATTTCCCACGAGTCCGTCGCACGAAACCTTCGCGTGTGGTCCAAGTATACAGCGGAGTGTTTCTGTGACACAGCATAATTAAAGATGGCCATTGTTGCAATAACTAATAACGTTATACACTATTTCTAGTTAGCGGATAACAAATTATAGACGACATTAAGATTATCTGTTATTTTTATTGATAATGATGATGGACCGACCGTAAATTTTTTTGAAATGTGTAAACAAGCAAGTATTATATAATTGACCAGAAAAGGAGGGAATAATGCACATGCTCAGAATTACGATACGAACAATGAATATTCATTTAATGGTCATGTTACTATTACACATTGAAATACGATAAAAAACAGAAAATGACACCTAATTAGCAGAATAATTGATAATAGTTTATAATAATAGTAAAATTTTAACAAAAAATAAAATGGGCTTTAAAAAATCTGCTCTAAAAAAAACACCAAAACGTCATTGACTACAGTTAGGTACCTGCCAAGTCAAGGATTATTATAAGCCTATCAAAATCTCAGTCACTTTTCCTATTCGATTCTGAGGAGTTTCCTGTTGTGTGTTTGGAATCAAATGGTCAATGCTATAGATAGACATTGAAACGGAATTCTTTTGAAAATAATTCCTTTATACTAAAAAAGACGGTCGTATTTTTTTGTTACTTCAGACCTTCGTCATTTATAAACTCATTTGTTTTTTTTTGTATTGGAAAGGCAATATATACAAGGGAGTTTAATTACCAATTAATTAATTACATCTTATTTAAAAAAAAACATAGAATTAACTAACACTTTGTTGGGTATCTGATCTATACGTTTTTCATAATAATTGTTTCTGCCCATTTTTTTTAATTTTTAAATAATGTATTTTAATTCAAAAATCGCTATCGCTTTTACGAAGCACCACAACCATATGAGGGTAAGAGTAATATTTTAAGTGCGTCTGGATCATCATTTGTACACCTATATACGTGTCGCTACACATATACGTTTGCAGATTTGTACGTAATAATATAAATGGTACAGATTTAGTTCGTTCTAGTCCCAATATGATTAGAAAACTAATTTATGTATTATTAACAAATTGTAGTACTGTGTTAGAATTGTTTTATTGAGTTATCGAGAGGATGGCTCGCATAGGGATTGGCTGGATGTATTTACTGTGTATATTCTAACTTAATATTATAAATACGAATTTCAGTTTGTTTGTTTATTACGCGTTAACGACTCAATCGATTATCTTGCAATTTTGCGCACACCTTGTCAGGGGTACAGAAAAGGGCAAAGGGCACTAATAATGGTACAAATAATGTACTATTCCCGAGGAGTAGATGAGATCTTCATTAACGTGAGTGAAGCCACTAGCGAAAGCTAGTTTATAAAAATGGATACCGCTAAACCTTAAATCGATAGGATCCCAGTACCGGTTTACCGATCATCACGAAGGTTGGATAATCTAAGCTTTATCTTGGTTTTGCTCGCAGCTTCGCTCGTGTTAATGTGGATTTTAGAAATAAAATACAGTCTTGTTACTTGCTGACATATACTTATAATGTATAGTTTTATATTTTAAAATTGGTTAAATCTTTTTTGAGGTTATGTATCAAAAATAAAAAAAAACAAACAAATTTCTTCTTTTTTTAAAAAATTTATTTCAATCAAAAATTATTACTTCTAATGTTATGTAATTAAAGTTCTTTAGTAGGTGGTGATAAGCTGTAGTTGACTATTGTTAAGTTTTGTATTGTACTCGTTGTCCGCCCCGACTTCGTGCGGATGAATTAAGGAAGAATATGTGGCTAAATCTTCCCTTTATATTATGACCGTGTAATGAAATAAATTGACAACTGAATATCGAACTATTGTTTTTTCTCATACTCTTTTATATAGAGAGTTATTTACCAACATATTTCAATTATCCTTACACTTTTTCAAACATTTTCTATCATACAAATATTGTCCTGACAATTATGAATACGACAAAAAATACTTAATAGATGCAGTCGTTCTGAAGTAATGAGTTTGCATACATTCTTAAGCAATAGCTTTTTTATTTATATAAGATGTATAAATTCAATTTTCCTGTCGCCAATAAGGGATGCCATCTACGCGTAGGTGAGAATTGGTATATTTTCTATCGAATTCTCTTATTAAATAATTATATTTTAATATTTTTGAATACATAATTACAATGGTATGAAGAGGAAAAGTTAAAACGAGTATTTATTTAAATAAAAACTGAATAATAAACTTCCAATATCAACCGACAATTTAAAAAAAGAACGATGAAAAGGCGCGAACCGAAGCTAGAGAGTTTAGGGATACCATTCCATTGAGTTATTTTAAATGTTTTTAATTTTTATTTTTTATAATAATAAGTGAAATATCAATGTCCCATTAGTAGTAAATATAGTAAGTTTGATATAAAATGTTGATTTATAACTATTCCTTTTATAACTAAGGTCTAATAATTATTGGAAAATTCTGTAATCACTTGGTACTTTTTGACCGTAACACGATGTAATCCTTACTTCTTCTGTTCGAGCTTATGTTTTTTTCGAGTTATTGAATGTTAATTCGATGCTGTTATATTGGCATTTCTGTAACATTAGTGTAGTAAATGTGAACAAAAGTGTCCAACTCTGCTTTTTGAGTTGGTACAAAAAGTTCGTTGAAAGTCTTCTATAGCCAGTCATCTATAGGAGTGTTCCATAATTACACTCGGCCTACAACTACAAGCCATTACTCAGCTATGCTCAGCATATTGTCGTTTTAAACGTGTGAAATATAAGATGGTATTCAAACACCTATAAAATATAAAATTGCCTATGAATAGAAAAATAAAACAATATAACCTTTTTCAGGATAATTTTAATAGTAAGTTGGCAACTCCGAGCTCACCGGAGTTTCGAAGTGTTCTCTAATTGGCGACACTCGAACCGAGCCTGTTATTGGCCGAGGCGGGAACACTACAGACTCGATGATTTTCCTTTTCCTTTTTCAACGCGACCACCGCGTCGTAACCGCATTTTCCTACAATAAAATACCGGTATATCGGTACACCGGATAACCTGGAGGTTTTTATATACTTCATAAAATAAACTGTTTGTTCGAAAAAGCAGCGATTTATTTTGTTGAATAAGTTTCTATGAAAAAAATAGAATCAATATCGAATAATAATGTAAATGTTATAGTCCTTATTTAGGTCTGTCTGCCAGTTCCCGTAATTTATCCGGTGTTTACTATAGGGAATCTGTTTTGGAAGTGTTATGTATATATCAGATATGCATATTTTCTTTAAATATTAATATAAATGAAGTTATAATATGAAGTCGATATCGTCGAATCAGGACGTTAAAAATATTTTTCGAACGTTTACATAGCTAACGCCGCGTAAACTTTTTTTTTATACTTTATAGGTAAACGTTTTGACCACAATCTTATCTGATATTAAATTATAGTAAATAATGATTTAGAAAAAGCCCTACCACCATGTAAGAGCCCTACCACGATGTAGGCGGTAGGGCTACGCTGAAGCTATTACTGGTTTCAGCATGAATGGGTCGGCTCGCCCGACGCGCGGTGTAATACCACCCTCGCACAGAAAACCGACGTGAAATAACAGTGCTTGCACTGTTGCGTTTCGTTCGGGGAGTCCGATTCGAGCCGCGGTCGGGGACGCACGTGCGCTCTCTCGCAGCTCTGACGGTCCGTTCGGTTCGCCGCGCTCGGCTTTCTTCGGTCATTTCCGGCTCGCCGCGCTCGCCTACCTGCGCTACCTGCGCACCAGGTGTTGGCATTTCTACGAATTCGTCGCTGCCCGACCCGCATTGTTGCCGAGTGAATCATCGTCCGGTACTATTGTGTTCGAGCCTGAGAATTTCGAAGAGAGAAAACATCTGCTGCGAAGCCGCACTTTTAGTGCAAATATAAAACCGCACTTTTCGGTGCGACATCCCGCGCTGTCAATCGAAGACCACGCTTAGTGGCTACTCACGGGAATACGTGTCACGGTGCCAACGAGTGAGTAGAGCGCCCTGTCCGCTCGCCGGTTGCCCCGAGGCAAACGGTAAAGGCAGTTGGGCCTGGGTTGTCTGGCCTTGGCGAGTGCGCCTAGTCAGGTCCAGGTATCGCCCTCCCACCCTCCTATTCCCTCATTCCATCCCCGGGTGTCTGTTTGGGCGTAGCCCGGTTTACCGGTCTGCGTTCTCTGCCCTGGGCTTGATAGGGCCTCCCCCTAGGCTTTGTAGGTTCTTCTCTGTGTGGCATTGCACTTCGCCCACAGCTCTTTTGGTCCGGACTCGGGATAGTCCCGTAAATTTAATTTTGGCGTGCCCCCCTGCCCTTCAGGCAGGGAGGTTTAATTATGTCCTCCCCCGCCCCCCTCGCAGGCCCCGGGATGGCCAATATAGAAGACAGAGTTTATTGGTTAGAAGCAATAATCAGGCGCGTCCAACGTAGTGCCCCGCAGCTATTAGTTGAGCCGGTTAGTATAGACGAATTATCGCCCCGCGTAGCGACCGCGAACTCTTTCGCCGCGCTAGACTCGCCTAGTTCGCCGGAAAACCCACTAGATAGAATTAGTTTAGTAGCACCTATTCCATGCTCGGAGGCCGGCTCTGACATGGAACTAGATAATATTAGTTCCGCGCCAGCTAACGACGGCTTCACCGTCGTAAATAGAAAACGCGTCCGCACGCCGCCCATTGCCGCCGCGTCGCGCGCCTCTGATTCTGAGTCAGGCTCCGGTCGCCCGGCTCAGAAAACATTAAAAGTAGATGGCGCCCGGGTGCCTGCGAAATCAGCCGCGATCGCAGCCAATCGAACGCCTCGCTCGGGCAACGCTAGCCCCGCCCCCTCCCAAGCCGACGCTACGGGTCCCGTAGCCGAGGCTAAGAAGCCCCGCCCCCCGTTACCATTCAGGACAAGGCCTCCTGGCTCGCGATTTCGACCTATATGAATGGGTCGGGTATCCGTTACACCTCAGCCCTGAATACCGCTCAAGGTATTCAGGTCAAAGTCCCCACCTCCATCGACCACCGCAAGCTGACCTCTCACCTCCGAGAGAGGAAGCTTAATTATTTCACTTACGCGCTCGAAGAAGAGCGCCTTCTCCGAGCCGTACTCAGGCGCGTCCCGGTGGAGTTGTCCACCGAGGAAATCTCAGACTCCCTTAAGGAGCAAAATTTCCCAGTGCGGGAGGTACACCGGATGTACCACCCCCGCACCAAAGCTCCCTACCCTATGGCTCTGGTCATCCTTGACCGTTCCGTAGAAGGCAAGGCCATTTTCGGCCTCACCACGGTCTGCGGCCTCACCGGTATCACCGCCGAACCGCCGCGCAAGACTCATACCCCGTCTCAGTGTCATAACTGTCAGAGTTATGGCCACACAGCCAGAGGCTGTCATCTCCGTCCCAGGTGCGTCAAGTGCCTCGGTGACCATCCCACGAAGGAGTGCGCTCGCACTCCCGACACTCCCGAGCCTCCCAGCTGCGTTCTGTGCGGTAACGCGGGCCACCCTGCGAGTTATCGCGGGTGTCCCCGCGCGCCCCGCCCGCAACGCCCACGCCAGGCGAGACAAGCCCGTAGGGCTCCTGCTGTCTCTGCCCGCCCTCCGCCTCCACCTCTTATGTCCGTTGAGACCTTCCCGGGCCTCCCGGGCTCCTCCCGTACCCCGGTAACTCCGGCCCCGATGCCGTGCGTGGCACCTTCTGTGCCGCAAGCCCCCCAGTCCTGGCGGGCCCCTGTCGCCCCCTGGGCTCCTAGGCCTCAACCTCAGGCTTCCAAGCCTCAGGCGCAGCCCCAGCCTCAGCCTCAAAGAGCGTTGCCCGCTCAGCCCTCTCATGCTTTTTCATTCTCTCTCTCGGGCATCGATTGGCTGTCTCAAGTCTTACTCGAGCACGACATTAGCGAAATAGTCGCATTCAATAAAATTTTAAATAGTAATAGGGACATCGGTCTTTTGAATGCGGTCTCTGCATTCCCAAACGTTGCCGCGACGATACAACGCCTCGCCCGCGCCGCAGTAAATAACAATAAATAGTATTCACACCGCCGAGTAAAATTAAACCGCGCGCTCTTTGTCTTTCGTTTTTTAACGCGAGAAATCTCCGTACGCAACGCGACTTAGTAGCCGACTACTTACACGATAGGCAGATAGATATATTGTTAGTACAGGAAACGCTCCTTAAGCCGAAAATGAATAATCCGCGTATCGCGAATTATGATATTATCAGAAACGACCGTGTCGCCCGCGGGGGCGGCACTTTGATTTATTTTAAACGTTCGTTATATTGTATGTCAGTAGAGCCACCCGTTCTTACAAATATGGAAGTGTCAGTGTGCAGGTTAGGAATGACCGGTCATGCGAACATAACGATAGTTTCTGCTTATCTTAAACCGAGTAAAGAGCTTCTCAAGTCTGACTTGGAGGCGCTGTTCGCGTTAAGTAACAGTGTTATCATAGCAGGAGACCTCAACAGTGGGAGCGTCATTTGGAATAGTTCGAGTACTTCCCGCAACGGGGTGACACTCGACAAACTAAGTGGCGATCTCGCTTTTGACGTCATAGCCCCGCCGGAACCCACTCACTATCAGGACCGCTGTCGCCCGACAGTGTTAGACGTAGCTCTTTTAAAAAACGTCCAGCTTTCTGTGCGACTCATACAAGTCGTACACGAACTAGACTCAGATCACCGCCCCGTTATCTTGCAACTAGGTTCAGATTTCGATATCGACTGTCAATCCGTGCGCGCAGCTGACTACGCGAAACTCCGCAGTCACTTGAAAGACAATCCGTCCTCGGAGAGTCTAAATAGAATTCCGGACGTGTTGGTGTCTAAAGCCGACGCGGATCTGGCTATCGATTCCCTGGTCGACCACCTCCAGACCGCCGTCAGGGTGACCTCGAGAGAGGTACAAGCGGTGAACGATCGCCGCTTTATACTCCCTGACGACGTGAAGGCGTTGATCACGGAAAAGAACGCCGCGACCCGAGCCTACGACACTTACCCGACCGAAGACAATCGCGTTCGATTACGTTCATTACAAAAGTTAGTTAAAACTAGTATCGCAGAAATCCGAGCCGCCAGGTGGGACAAACTCCTGGAGGATATCCAGCCGTCCCACGTGGCGTTTTGGACGTTCACGCGTAAGTTCAAATCAGAGCAGAGTGCATCGATGCCCCCGTTAGACAGAGGTCATGGGTTGCCTCCCGCGTTCGAAAGTATAGACAAAGCGGAGTGTCTCGCCGCGAGTTTAGAGGAGCAATGTTCTCCAAACACTGCTAACACTGACCCTGTCCATATCGAATCGATAAAATCCGCGGTAGATAGCTTTCTCGCGTCTCCTCGCGTGGATACCCTAACCCCGGTTACTTTTGACGAAGTGACGGCCGCTATCAAGCGTCTGAAGCTTAGGAAGTCCCCAGGTCCCGATGGAATCAGGAACGAGGTACTGAAGCTCCTTCCTGACTTCATCATAGCTCTTTTGGTATGCATCTTCAATGCTGCCATGTCCCAGGGTCACTTTCCAGCCGTCTGGAAAAAGGCCATAGTGATAGGCATTCACAAGCCCGGCAAAAAAGCTACGCTTCCCGCTAGCTATCGCCCTATCAGTTTACTGGATACACTAGGCAAGTTATACGAGCGGCTCCTTCTGAACCGCCTACAGACCACGATAACAAGGTTGAATCTGCTGCCGCCTGAGCAGTTCGGTTTCCGTGCACAACACTCGTGCACGAACCAAGTACACCGCCTCACGGAGTACATATTCTCTAAATTCAACGAAGACCCCCAGCCCCAGGTCAGTCCGGCCAAGCCTAAACCGAAACGTACAATAGCGGTCTTCTTTGACGTCGCCAAGGCCTTCGACAAGGTCTGGCACGACGGGCTAGTCTACAAACTGTTCAAGTCTAGTATTCCGGATAGTTTAGTTCACATCATCCGCGAATTTCTCACAGATAGGACCTTCCGCTATAGAGTGGAAGGTGAGTTATCCCAGCCCCACCCGATACGTTCAGGAGTGCCCCAGGGGTCCATCCTCGCGCCCTCCCTCTTCAACCTGTTCATCAGTGACCTACCTCGGTCCCCGAGGTTCGAGGTAGGTTGTTACGCTGACGATACAGTAATCTACGCTTCCGATTGGCGGCCGTCGCATTTAGCTATCCGTATGAATAGGGCCATCGAGGAACTCGGCGAATGGTTTCTTCGATGGCGTATAGAGGTTAATCCCGAGAAAAGCGCTGCGATCTTTTTCGATCCGGTTCAGCGTCCGCGTCCGAGAAATATAGAGTCCCTTAAATTGTATGACACCGAGATTCCTTGGGCCCTTACGGTCAAATATCTCGGTGTCACGTTAGATAGACGCCTCACGTTTAAGCAGCATGCAGTGAGAGTACGAAACAAAGCCGCTATGGTTTTGGGTCGTCTGCATCCGTTATTATGTGCTAAGAGCAAAATGTCCGTCAGACATAAGCTCACACTTTACAAAATGTGTATTCGTCCGATTTTGACGTATAGCTGTCCCGTTTTCGCGCATATGTCAAAAGCGAACTTCAAGATTTTACAAAAAATACAGAACCGTTTTCTACGAAAGGCGATCGGTGCCCCGTGGTACATCCGGAGAGTCGACCTCCATAGGGACCTGGAGATGCCGTCTATCTGGGAGTACGTAAAAACTCTCACGACTAGTTATTTCGACAGAGCCATGAATCATCCCAATCCGTTAGTGGTATCCGCCGCGACTTACGATACCGTGCCAGGCGCGCCGCGTTACAAAAGACGCCCGCGTTACATTTTCACCGACCCTCCCGAAGAAATTTCGCTAGGTAATCAAGACTACCCTTCCGTCCCTCGAAACACAGCGTGTGCGCGCCCACGCCCGCGTAATCACAGATCACGCCGCCGCGGTTTGGCTGTGAATTTTGCCCCAGTACACATTCTTAGGCCTCCCTCGGCAACTGCTCTAGCCGAGGTCCGATCCCCCGGAATGGAGCCCTCGAGCAGCTTGCATGCGCGAACAGAGTACCACTGATTCGATCAAACACTCGTCTACAACACAACACCGATCACCCCACACACGTGCACACACACTCACTCGTAGGTACACATAGTGGTGGGCTGTTTTTGTTTGTTTTTTTGCCCTTCGAACTGTAATAGTTTAGAACACAGATAGATAGATACAAAATACATGTACGGGATCGTAAAACATACATGCTTGGTAACCATGTATATTTCACGAACCCATACAGGTATGATACGGATAGGCTTAGCTTAGCTAGTTAGATTCGGGTTTTCGACGACAGCCCAAGCCGAGGCGTGCCGTGCGCCCTTGTGCTAGTCGTCCATATAAAATCGGGTGAGTGCCTTAAGCGCTCCCCTTAGTAGTCCGGTGGAACTGTAGAGCCTTGCCAGGCTAACAGTGTAGGTCAGTTCGAAAAAAAAAAAAAAAAAAAAAAATGCGTTTCGTTCGGTCAGTGAGAGCGCCGGAGGCCCACATATATTAAAAGGCCGGCAACGCACTTGCGACTCCCCTGGTGTTGCTAGTGTCTATGGACGGCGGTGATCACTTACCACTTAACCTGTTCGTTTGCCCCCTACAATATAAAAAATATGTAAAAGCACTACCATCATGTAAAACCTAACGAGATATACGTGACAAAGTATTGTCCTAGGGAATTGTATATCTTGAAAATACCTATATTGGGAAGATCTCTAAAACCTTCAATTCTCTAAAAATCAAATTTAAATCAAGAACAATCCAATTGTTTGTTAGGTACTATATGTTAAAAAAATCATCAGCAGTGTAAGAGAAGAAAAATTACTGAAATACGCGCTTTGGCATTTTTAATAGGTATATGTATAAACATAAATTATTATTAGATAGTTTGTCAGACAACTTTTGTATAAGAATTATTTCTCTGGTCATTCGTTGACTGTTTAAATTGACATAAAATATTAATTCTTACGTGTAGGAAAAATCCATCTTGGTCTATATGCGTTATACTATTCACTGTTTTTATACATTTAGGTCAACTGATACCCAAAAGGTTGATTGCCAAGAAAAATAGACTCATTTCAACCCTAAAAAGCAATTAGGGGATTATAGGTTATACTGTAAAAGACTTCTTAATTGACCGAAAACAAATCACTCGAGGCAATAAAGTTGATTCATTAAACAATTTTAATTTGCAGTAATTCATCGCTACGCTCGCCGGGCTTGCCTTAATCTATTAGAAATGGCGTTTCACTCGAACAGTGACGTAGTATGCGTTTCAAATGAGAAGATAACTGTTGAACCACCATATTGTTTCGAATTTTGCGTGCAACTTCAGTAAAATAATGTATGGTTGTGGGAAAATATATGTGCAACTAATGGTTATTATTGTTCAAACCGGGCGTATCAAAATGTGTAATTATTGTTAACAAAGCATGCTTGCTGCTAATTAATAGTATTGTGAATATAGATGAGTCTTCATCGTATTAATTAAAACTAAAGTTTTTAAATAAAATTCAATAAATCCTTTATACAAAAATCTTCTAAATAATATTTTCTATTAGGATATTTTAGATTTCTAATGACTTATTCTGTTTGAATCATAATATTATTTATATTTTTGTTGCTGTCAGTGCAATTTTGACAAACACTGTGTGAAGTTTGAGTGGACGCGATTATCTTGTCATTTGAAACCTATAATACTTAACATCAAATTAATTAATTGTATAAATTATTTATCCTTGGCTTCACTGCACTAACTTTATTATAATAGTTTATTTAATGTATGTTGTGGTTTAATACACGAATAATTAAATTAATGGGCTATTCAATTTCGATTTACGTATATAATTGTCTTGTATGGCATTCAATTACACTTTACAATAATGGATTATAATTTTTGTAGGTTACTATTATTTTGTGCGATACATATTCTGTTGAGCCTATAATTGTCAATGAGTCATTTAAGGTAGATAGTTACGAATGAAATTTAACAAAATGTAATATTCTATCCTTGAATCTCTTGTATCCGAGTTAAAATATTTAAGATAAACGCCACAAAGGAAATCTATTTTTTATATATCTTGTATTTTCTGCATCAAGTATAATTTAAAATCAATTTAATTAAATCAAAAAGCTATAGAGTATACAAGTATCTACAAATTTGATTTTATGCAAAATATTTATTTATTTCGATTTATTTAGAATTGGAGAAAAAGTGTGGAAAAATGTTTTACTTATTAATTAATATAATTCATTCCAATGTTAAATAAATATCAACTACACAAGTATGATAAATTATTATATTTGTAAATTTGGACGCATTTAGTTAATTGTATAAAACTCAATCATATTACTACTTGGAATCTTGTAAAATAGACCACCCCACAACACTGCTTTGAGTTACATCATTGGAATATTAATTTTTGCCCTGGGAAGCTTTCCGTGATGAATTTTATTATCACAATGTTCCCAGCTGAATCCAAATTGGACCATTAGTTCTAAATTGATAACACACTCGAACTGGCGAGGGGGAACGTCGCGGGGAGAGGCGGGGGAACGTCATTTAGCTCCTTCAGCTTTTGGTGATTTATTGACAGTACGTTTCTATTAAAAACAGGAAATTTAATATGAATATAATCGAAGGTTTTTGCGAGCTATTTACGTTGCTCGATTTGATGTATGGTAAAGCTTTGGATGTAATGCTTGAAGAAAATAGGCTGAGCATCTTCTTTCGATCTTATGACAGGGATGTAACAAAAACAGGGATGTACTTATACAGTCTGATGCTACGTGTTAATTGTCAAAATGTACCAATCTCAAAACGGGATTGTAGTTTTAATTAGAGTCGGCTAGTGATAGGTTGTTACTCCTGAAAAAAAAAGAGTAAAAACGTCTTCTATACTGGTGCATGGACAACTGACTATTTCAACCAAAATACATCAGCGTTAACACTCCTTGTTTTGCGACAGAAGCAGAAAGATAATGGGCGACGTGTAAGTATTCTTAAGGCGATATCTCTTTTTCAAGTAAGGCACGAGCTTAAATCCTTCATCTGGACATGATATATTGGCCATTTTACTATATACTAAGTAATATAATACTATGTAGAGAAGAATTAACATTAAATCATCATTCAAATCACCGTTGCTATTAAACTTTTAAGAAACTAGTAATTTTATAAACAGTACGTGCTTATTATCATGTTTTTATCATGAAGAAGCCAGACAAGCGGTGTGGTGAGTATATTTATCCTCTATACTTAAAATATATTGTTACGATAATAAACAAGGCAAACGAAGTCGCGGGTATGAGCTAGTAAAATACAGAATTTACATAAAAATTACACATTAATTGTAATACAAAGTTTAGTGACCAACTAAGAATTTTTTTATTTTTTCGAACTGACTACACTGTTGACCTGGCAAGGCCTCTACAGTTTCACCGGGCTACAACTAAGAATGTGATAACGTGTCGACAATGCATAATAAGTGTACAACAACGTTAAGATAATCTAACAGCCGAAAGAGAAACACGTGCAAGGTAGTCAGACTAATCAAAAGAACCAATTTCTTTAAATTTTCTGTACTTATAATCCCGACAATCGAGGCAAAACATATACAAGACGACAAAGCAACAATAGAACTAATAAAAGACAGCTGCAGTTCTTATTAATTTCGGCAAGTGAGAGAGTACTGTTTATTATTTAGAAATTATGTATTGTTGTCGTTATTTAATGGTATATAGAGTGTATCATTGTATGGACAAACCGACAAACCAAACAAACGCTATAGGGAGTTTGCCGCTAAATCGATTGACGTTACATTGTATATTTTATAGGCGAAACTAATTTTGCTATCCATAAAGTAGGTACAGTCAAGTTATTTTACATTTATTATTGGTGAATCTTTACGTTTCTTTGTAGAATAGAATTATTATGTTAACATTATTATAGGGATAATTTACTAGATATATAAGCTGTGGGGCATCGCGGTCACTAATTACGGACCCTAATGGCACATAATTCACGTAAATGTCCGTCTGCGATAATAGATATGTGGGAACATGCGCCGCCGTCTCAATGTTGTTGTATTGATTGCTGTATAGACGCTTTAACAGAATTGTCTATGGAATTTATACCCTTGTTGATGCAATATTACATGGATAATAATATATTACGATGTAAATGATTGCTATTGAGAAATTCATGTTATACTTGAATCAATTCAGTAACTGACTTTTATGTATCCGTTAGTGAGTTACGGTAACAAAATGAAAAATACGAATATTGGTGCTAAATAATTATTCGCTCGCTTCATAGTTATTCGATACGCTCACGAATTTCTTTCAGCATCTCTCGTATTTGTATTATGTTTTCAAAATATTCTTTTAACATAAGTTAACAGGGTTTTTTTTGCAATTATTTTTAATAGAACATGATAATGAATGAAATAATATGATATCTAACACACATTGCGTAGTAAAAAACAACGGATACTGAGTAAACAGAGGATATTATTTCATGCGTCACGTTATTTTTCATATGATGTGATAAATAATTTGTCATATTACAGTATCCATTTAAAACGACTCCTACATGCAATCATCATCATCATCATCATCTTACCCTTATCCCACTTAAATAGGGTCGGCACAACATGTTTTCCTTTTCCACTCTTCCCTGTCAAATGTCATCTCAGTATTCACACTTTTTATACACATATCATTTTTCACACAATCCATCCACACTTTGTTCGGTCTTCCTCTACCCTTATATCCATCCACTTTCAAACTCAAAACTTTTCTTGTTACATGACTTTCATCTCTTCTCATAATATGCCCGTACCATACTAACCTATTACTCCTCAACTTCTCTGTCACTGGTGCTATTTTCAAACTTCCTCTGATATACTCATTCTTAATCTTATCCATCCTTGTTACACCACACATCCATCTTAACATTCGCATTTCTGCCACATGTAATCTTTTCTCATCCGTCTCTTTCGTAGCCCAGCACTCGGATCCATATAACACGGCTGGTCTTATTATAGTTTTATACACTTTCCCCTTGAGATTGCTATATGTGATTTCACTTCACTACGTTATAATTAGCAGAATTCATTCATCTGCTATAGAACTCGGACGAGCATGTGATTTTGCTTTACTTTACTCCAAGGGGTGATGAGCTTGTAAATTTTACTCTTGAGTTGAAAAGTTGCGGATTAGACTTCGGTACCTGACTAATATTTTGTGAGATGATTATAATTATCAGTTCACAGCTTCAGCTGTTTGGTTAGCATACAATAAACGTTTTAACTAGGGATTAAATAGCTGTGTTTGAAATTGTTAATTATATAATAATTATCAAAATAAATATAATTTTCTTGCGAAGCACAAAGTAGTTAAGATATTTTTTTAATTTAAAATAGCAATTAACGCATACGCGACACCGAAAATTCATTTTCTTTGAGCTTTCTTTCACGTAAAAGATTAATTAGTTTCATCTTTTAAATGACATTTTATACTACTTTTTGTTCGCGGCATTGGTCGCGTTAACGTAAATTAGATCTATTCCTTTGGGATATTGTTATATTTCTGGTCCTTTTCCGTACCACTGACAACGTGTATGCAAAAATAACATGACTATCGGATGAGTAGTTAAGATGTAAAAGCTTAACAAAGAAACAAGCTCAGTTTCACATTTATAATATTAGTAAATATAAACAAATCTACACGGGCATTTTAGTATATCTAGTTCACTTCCTCGGTATTAAAATTAAACTAGTACGAGCTATAGGCTTCTAATTAGGCTATGTTATATACGGGCGATATGAGAATACCTATTTGGACAAGGCCTTTAAAATAATGACAGTTTTAGTTCTCAGTTACTTACCTAGACTAATTGATTGGTCTTCAGCTATCTTAGGTATATTTTAACTTTAATCACTTCTAGTTTCTAAACTCTCTCATATTCAAGGCTTGGGGCGTGATCTTTTTTTTTGGTATAAATTTGGCATACATTTTTTTTTTACGGTATTTTATCATTTCGTTAATAGAACTTTGTTGCTTATATTAAGTGCTCCCTGGTTAATTTCGCGTCTAAGCCGCACGTAGCAGTCTGCGATAGCCGGCGTATATGATAATTCGAATGAGCGAAACGAAACAACAAAGCTAATCTAAACAGTTGGAACGGGCCAACGGACAACTATGTCCGGGACACGTTCTTGCGAACTCGGAGCCGGACAGAGCGCGGCGCTTTAATTATATAATTAAGTTATGCTCGCTGTACGCTACGCTTGTCTCGACTATATGCTTTTGGTATAAGTAAAGAGGTACAGCTGTTTCACTCAAAGTTAACTGTTCTTATTTCATACTATGACGGTCGAAAGCAGTCGACATTCTAACTAATATCTTCTTCTATATTCTTCCTACCTAAACTGATAGAGGTTTGCCGCTGAACAAGAACTGTTGGATAAATATTGTTTTCCTACGTGTCAGATACTTGACTCTTATCTAAAAGAATATATATCACGATAGCCTCATTTTATATACATCAATTATTGTTTTCAGAAACTACATTTTTATAAGCACTACGCCTTCAGTAATGTATATTTGTTTGTCGTGGACAAGTGGAGCAAGCGGTGTGGTGTTTATGTTTTTCTTTTGTACATAAAATATAGATAATATAAATAAAATGTAGATAATTAATGTAAAAATGAGTTTGTTGCTTGTTACATTTTCACGCTTTAACTACTTAACCCATCATAATAAAATGTTTTTTTTTAATATATTATAGGGGGCAAACGAACAGGTGGGTGATCCATAGACACTAGCAAAACCAGGGGAGTCGAAAGTGCGTTGCCGGCCTTTTAATATATGTGGACCTCCGGCGCTCTCACTGGCCGAACAAAACGCAAAAGTGCAAGCACTGTTACTTCACGTCGGTTTTCTGTGAGAGTGTGGTACTACCCAGGGCAAGCTAACCCATTCATGCTGAAATCAGTAATAGCTTCAGCGTAGCTGTACCACCTACAAACGTTGTCTGTAAAAAATGTACTGTTCTCGAAGGCTACGTCAAATGCACACTAACACGAGCAATGCCATGGGTAAAGGCTAGTCAATAATTAAGCTGAGCTATTGTTGAAGGAAAATACCTCATTGCCTTAGACAGTTAATTGTATTAGTTTCTGTTTAGTTAATTACCATAATTAAATGAAAAATCTATCGCTAAAAGCCCTATCTGTGTGTTCCGGTAGACACACTTAGAACCAACTTTTGTGCTTTATCTTCTTAGGATATTCCGTTCATTTAACTTCAGGTGAAATTGCTAGTATATTATAGACTTTAGATATATTCTCATTATTACTCCATATTTAACTACGATTAATTCAAAAATTGTTAGTTATTAATTAATCCTAGAACGATGACTTTCGAGGGTAGGCTATCAGGCCAGTAAAGCCAAATACTCTTATGTCAATAAATGTTCAGAGAGATATTTTTAAATCCATTATATAACTAGCGGCCCGCTCCGGCTTCGTACGGGTATAAAATATATAGCCTATGACATTCACTGAAAAAATGATTAAAATCGATCCAGTAGTTTTGATTTATTCATTACTGCCCGTGGCCCGCACGCGTTTAATTTGGAGTAATCTCAAAAATAACAGTGTTTTTTCCACTATTTAATTTATGTTATTATACATATAAACCTTCCTCTTCAATCACTCTATCTATTAAAAAAACGGCATCAAAATCCGTTGCGTAGTTTTAAAGATTTAAGCATACATAGGGATATAGGGACAAAGAAAGCGACTTTGTTTTATACTATGTAGTGATAAATTATGATTAATAATTATTATTATTTATCGTTGTCAGCAAGGCTATGGAAGATGCTCTAACATCAAAGCATGTTAAAATATTGTTTAAGAAAATACAGAAAATCTTACGTTTACTCTAAAAATTACAAAGTAAGCCAGCTGTTTTCACTGATCTTTACTTTCATGGTATGGTCTTAGTGATAGCGGAAGCGATTTGTACGTAAAGTGTTATGACCGCTGTATTGAACTATTTTTATATATTTCATATGTTTTAGGGTTTCACCACAGTCTCACCTGATGTTAAGTGACGATAACGGGCTCTCTAGTGTAACTACCGTTACGTACCCATAGACGCTTGGCGACTGAATTTCAACTTGAGTGAATTGAATTTATCGTTGATATGTACTGCAAATTGATATATAGTAATGACAGCCTAAAATAGTTTAACTGCTGGATCGTAGACCAGGGAAGGAACAATATACATTCTCAGCACATCAATTTTCAACGTATCGCCACATACTACGTCATTCTACAACATTTTTAAAGTGCAGGTTTACTTACGATGTTGATTCTCATTTACTGCCGACTTATAGACTTAACTATTTAATTTGGTAAATAAACGTATATTCCGAAAAATTCATTAGTAAACCATATTTGGAAATGCTATAATCGATTTAAGATTTTTTGGTCATAACAACCCCAATAGTGTCAACCGACGACAGGTCCAACCATCCACCAACGTCAGGTTTAACCGTCGACTTACGACGCGTTTTAATTACACAATTTAGTTGTTTTACAAACGTTTTCTGTTACAGTGAGATGTGACATGCGTGTTGGAAATATATAACTAACATACACACTAATCGCTAACACAGGGGCCCAGCGTCAAGGCATTTCCAATGCTTGTTAATGTTAATAGGGATTCTGAATTCACAGGGCGATCGCTTTCCGGCTTACTGAATATCCATTTCAAGCGCATTACTGTATTTAATGCATCTATAATAATACAATAGCGTTGTTCAACATACTAAGCGTACGCTAATTGAGTCACGTGAATTAGAATCGTATGTTTTGAGGTTACAGATATATTTACATGGAGATTAGTGTTATTTCACTACATAGTATAAAACAAAGTCGCTTTCTCTGTCCCTATATCCCTATGTATGCTTAAATCTTTAAAACTACGCAACGGATTTTGATGCGGTTTTTTTTAAATAGATAGAGTGATTGAAGAGGAAGGTTTATATGTATAATAACATAAATTAAATAGTGGAGAAATACTGTTATTTTTGAGGTCACTCCAAATTTAACGCGTGCGGCCCACAAGCAGTAATGAATAAATCAAAACTACTGGATCGATTTAAATCATTTTTTCAGTGAATGACATAGGCTAGAGAGTCGGATGAACACGTAGGCGTATTTTGCGTGTTTGGCGAGTCAGTTTAGTTTCAACGCAGTAACCGACCGACTAAAATGGATCGCAAAAGAAAAGATTTTAAGATAATTTTCAACCGGCTCCTACCACTCATCACTGAAGAACTATGGGAGTTATTGGAAGAAGGAAGTAGAAGTATTTGGACAAGAAATTAGATTTTAAAAAGGTGCGCTCTTGTCGCAATAATCTTTTAAATGAATTACACATCGAAAATTCTAGAGAACTTAGGTTACTTTTAAGAATGATTTTAGAACGTTTTACGACATTATTGGAGTACATAGAAGTGGCAAAGGAGTTGGCGAGTAAGGACCGAGTGTATGTTCATACGTGTTGAGCGGGATAGCAAGTCGCTGCGGGGGTGGAAAAATGAAGCGGGAGGTGGGGGTACTCGGCCTGGTAAACAAATCGAGATTCTAGTAACTCTCTCGGCGTTCTGTTCGGTCTAGCACTCGGCCGACCACTGTCTCGCCACTGTACTCATTACGTGTTATAGACGTATTACTATTCGACTGACATGTGTGAAAATGGCGTCTATTCAATGTGAAGATTATTATGATTGGCTAATAAGTTCGAGCCAATAGTATTACAGAACGCGTCTATAGTGTCAAAACATTACTACAGGTCAATAGTAGTCAATATTTATTTTCTCGATATATGTTATTTATTTATAAATTCAAATAATAGGATATTATTAATTAATTATTTTTACGAAAAAGGTTTACTTTATTTCAGTACATTATATCAAGCATTTAACATTCCACCATATAAATAATATGAAATCATTAACAATATTATGACCAAAAATCATTAGAATCTGGTCACTTGAATACATAAGAACTAATATATAACAATTATCGGCTCTTAATATTTTTTTGTTGTGCTGAAAGGCTATCTCATCCTTTATTATTACACCACTAAAGTTGAAATAACTCTCTTAATCGTCAAGTGTACTCTCAGAACTCAGATTATGTAGGATATCATTTAAAAAATATTAAAACGACGACTAGGTCCTAAGATACTTGAACACCCTGTCCATGGAAGTGAAATCTCCAATTAACCTCAGCTTTTGGTGTACATTGCCCGGTAAGCCACTAATATAAAGTTGGAAATGGAAATGGAATGAGAGCAAATTCCTACCAAAGTGTACTGTATTAACATCTCGGGTCATGTCGTCACCTTCGAAGCATTGATGGTTTAGTGGTAGATTCAGACACCGCGTCAATCGACTTTGGTTCGAATCCTTGTAAGAAATCTGAGCTTACACTGGAGGATAACATTAGGAATTCATAGCATGCTCCATAGGCTTTTCACTAAACTCGCCTGGCTAGGCAACCTAAACACATTTTCGCTAGAACAAAGACACGGGTACCAGTTAGTTTTTAACTCACAGTATTATTAGTACTTGGTAATGAAGAAAGCCACAGCGAAAACTCTTCATTTATAGAAACGCTGTCTCAATTTTTTTTCGTAGCTAAAAATTTACAAATATTCCTATTACTACATGAAAATAATACTTGGGAGGATTGTACAAGGGCACGCCAGTTTCTCCATATATCGATAAGTTCGCGGAGAACTAACGAGTCAACTCGAACGAGGCACGGTTCTGTGGGCTTAACAAAGAAAAGTTTCTGGCGAAACTGAACTGTCAGCGGCAGGTATCACAACACTTTCCATTTCCACGGTTCACGGATTGAGGAATTTACCATTTTTTATATGAATTTACCTGATAACCTATCATTTCGTTGTGCATATTAAATAAAATCGGAAAGGGGTAATGGACCGATTTTGATGGGAATTTCACCGATAGATACTTGATGTTATAAGGAGTCAATTAAGGTACTTTTCTTTTAGAAGAAGTAATTTTGGTTTGCGCAAATATAATAAACAAAAAAGTAGTGTCCACTACAGCGCGCGCCCCACGAGAACTTTTACCTCAAACCAATTTTTTTTGGTAAATTTCATGCGGATGAATTGGTGGTAAACGCTAGTCTTAACGAATGCTATAAAGGCTAATGTGAGTTTAGAAATTATTGTAAAAATCAAATTTAAAACCGTGAAATTTTCCATTCATATTGTTAGGGAAATGGACATAGGGCGGGCACCTTCCATCCAAAACAAAAGTACTGTTCCCGTAAGATATAAACGAGTCTTCTACTGTATTCACATGAGCGAAGCCACGAACAAAGGTTATCTATAAATATATCGGCTTAATATATATGGAATAATGTTAAAGGTAAGGAAGGCGTCATGAAGAATGGCGTTATCTTTAACATTTAATTGTTCAGTCGACCAGGAACATGTAAATCTTTATGATAACACTATTCTACGCAGCAGATACGGCAATAAATTGAAAGTGTTGTGAAATATATGCTAAGATGTGAACAGTCTTATGCCCTTACTTAGACTGCATTTTAATTTTTTTTTTTTTCGAACTGACTACACTGTTGGCTTGTTAAGGCCGCTACAGTTTCACCGGACTACTAAGGGGAGCGCTTAAGGCTCTCACCCGATTTGTTCAGGCGATCAGCGCTAGGGCACTCGGTGCGCCTCGGCTTGAACTGTCGCCGAGTTTCCCGATCTAACTAAGCTAATCTAAGCTAGCTATCCATTTCATACACAAATGAATTCGTGAAAAATGCATAGACGTGTTTTACGAATGCATACGGGTATTTTGCATCTGACTACTAAGTTGTGTGACCTATTTCAGTCCAAAAAGGGCAAAAAAACACCCCACCACTAAGTGTACCTATGAAAGCGTCCAGTTAATAGTATTTTAGTTCAGGTCAATAGAAGCTAGTTAATAATACCATCACCCGGTCAATAGCGTGATTACAATAATCGTACTGACATAGAGGTACTAGTTCATAAATGTCCCGTTACGGGACAATGGCAATCAACGTCGATACAGTTATTTATTTATTTATTGTACACCATGACAAATAAACATTATAAAACATTACAATTATGTGATTAGTTCAAAGGGCGGCCTTATTGCTAATAGCAATCTCTTCCAGGCAACCTTTGGATGGATATGTTCCATGGAGTGGAATAGGGGGTATTTAGGGTGTACAAATAAACAGAACTAGTAAATACCACATAATTAGAAGCACGTACACTGTAACATGCATATATAAATATGTAATACAATAATATACAATATATAGACTACATCATTTTAATAAAACATAGATATTGAACATTACAAAGTATAGTTATACATATATACACAAATACGAAATGTAAATTGACAAATAGTACTTTATAGTTAGAATTTTGTATGTTGTTACTTTTTCCATCACGTTTACCATTAAACGGGTAGAAATTATTTTTAAAATGCAGCAAATCGCCGATATTCATGTACCCCGTTATAATCTAAGATGCTCGCTTCGATACTTGTATAACTTTCGTGATTTGTTTAGACTTTTTCCTAGATGCAAGCGTCTCCCGACTCCACCGCCGATACAAATTGTTTCTCTAAATACAAATTTTCTTTCGCTGTTGTTTCGTAACTTATTTAACTACTTTGTCCGCATCTTTCTTTTGTGGTTTCGATAGATTCCCTTCGGTTTTGTAGTTGATATATAAAAATTAATTTACAAACATAGGAGAAAAAAGTTACCGTATTGCTTTAATTTCGACTAACAGCTATCTCTGACTTCGTCTGTGTTTGTATCATTATAAATGACTATACAATACATTTTTTTAAATGCTAAAACAATTATGAAATCCTTCTTTTTACTTACAGACTGAATTGTTAAAAATGATGTATTTTCTACCTTTTTATCCATATTTCACTACCATAGGGGTTGAATTTTCAAAAATGCTTCATTAGTGCTTACGTAGAGTGTAAAAGGAACTCGCGTACTAATTTTCATGGCCTTAGCCTCGGTAGTTTGGGCTGTGTGTTGATACGTTACATTACATATTATAAAACGAAATCGTCTGCCGCTTCTGTCTGTCTGTCTGGATGTTCGCGATAAACTCAAAAACTATTGAACGGATTGTAATGCGGTCTTCGCCAATAAATAGAATAGTTAACGGGGATGATTTTTGAGTATGTAATTTGTCAAGGTTCTTTTGTAAATTGGTTGAAATATAATGATAATTATTGAAAGCATCGAAAAAAATCAAGCCGTCTTAAGCGTTTCGTGCACAAAAGTATATTTTTTTTAATTATCAGCGCAGGACAACGTCCACAGAGCTTGCTAGTTCTTTTACATTTATATATAGACATATATCTAACAAACAGAATTACCTTAAAATTTACGCGCGATGAAGATTCGTTGACCGTGGAAAACGCTTAGGGCTAATCTGTCAGTCTATTATTTGGATAAGATCCAGATTAACCTGGCTAGATTAATCGCCTAATGCTATATCGATTTGAATTACACCGCATTATGTTGTCTGCATGTTGATTATATAATTAATATATAATATCAACATGTGTATGAAGGTGTAACGACTATGTATTGACTAGACAGCCAATTCAGTTATACAATGTTGTCACAAAGTTGAAGAAAGACTTGGTGTTAATGAGAGACTCGTGAGACGTGAAATAGTCAAGTTAAATAATTGGTGACACGACTCGCATTCAATTTACCAAAGATACAGAGGATCTATGTAACTTTTATTTAAAAGTACGTTGTATATGCGATTCTTTTTTTATTAAAAAATAGTGAAAATGTCTTATGAGAATTACACGTTTATATTAATTCTCTTCTTAAAATTGTATTTTGTCTTTACCACGTAAAAAAGTCTTATTTCCATTTTAAGGTGTACTGTCTGTTAAATTTTAGAATTAATGATATATAACTCAGATTATTCTCAGAAGAATTTTTTCTTCTTCTTGACTTGCAAATTTTTAGTTAAAGTCGTTTCAGCCGTTACCGAGATTAGCCCGGACAAACAATAGACATTACAATTTTCTTATATGTATAGATAAAAATGGGTTGATAAAAAAATACTATAGTTGGCCAACTTTCGGTTAGACATAGCTTAAGATAAATAATTAAATTTCGTGAATTTTAAATTAATAAGTTTATCTTTATATCTGTAATTCTTCTGTATGTAACTGAACTACTTCTAAAGGGTTGGACCGGTTTTGATGAAATTTTTTGTATATGTTTGAGTGAGTACCTGGATGGTTTAAATTCATATTTTGAACCGGTAGATGGCGGTGCGGTCTGATGAGAGGTTTTATTATGTCATTAACAAGTACATACTTAACCTTTTTGCCTGTTTCTGTATAGATTAGCGTGTCTGATAGACGTAGCCCTGGATGAAAATAAAAATAAATCCTCGGAACAGACCGCAGCGCCATCTACCGGTTCCAGCTATGTATCTAAATAAGGGGACCCACTCAAACACACACAAAAAAATCATCAAAATGGGAAGGAAGACTCTTCTGTTTCTCAACGGATTTTTTTATTATTACTTGCTGCGTAGGTTTTGATGAAATTTAGTGTTACTAAGGAAAAAAATTGGAAATAGTTCTTTTTTGTCCTCAATATCAAACTAAACTAAACTTAAAAAAATAATAAATTATGTTTGATTTCTGACCCATACATGATCTCTGGTTATCATAAACTTCTTTGTCACACAGATTAAACGTAAAACAACAGTACGTCAAAAAAAAAACGGGAAAAATACAAAATTAAAAATATTCCCTCAGTAACATAAATTTGTACCGACATGGACAATCCGACTGTGTACACAGTTCGCGTAATGATTTTGTTTTTTTAATTCATCACTCAACAATCCCTTTGTCTCGTAACGGAATATTTAATCGTTTCCGCTAAACCGGAAACTCAAAGGATATTCACAATTTTTCTATCCACTTCAACTAAATTACCCCTTTTACGCTTTGTAGGCTTTATCGTTTGATGATAGTCTCACCTGATGTCAAGCGATGTGGTAACGAAGAAGGCAACACGCTAAACCTTGAGGCTATTAGCCTATTGGCACTTAAGTTATTCTTGTTGCCGGGACATTGGTCTTTAGTGGTATAATTTTAAATTAAAGTTGAGGTTTTATCACGATTTTCTCCTTCCATAGTTAATTGATAAAGGCGTTACTTTGCGGTAATAATCCATCACCAAATATTTGGCGAGACGTTACTTCACATTGCCGCTTGAAATCGTTTGACCGCTGTGAAGTTTTACTGCAACAGAAACTGCTCATTGGTATCGGAATAGTTCGTGGCGGAACAAAATACGTTTCTTTCTTCTATCACGTTTCCTCTTGCAGTAAGACGTGATAGCGACCAAACAATTCCAAGCGGAAGTGGTAAGCAACGTCATGCCCAATCTTTTCCTTTTTTTATACTTTATAGGTAAACGTTTCGACCACAATGTCATCTGATATTGAATGATGATGTGGTCTAAGACGGTAAGTCACCCTTAACCTAGAGGGAGACTGGCTCTCAAGCGCAGCTGCCGGAACACACCAACAGGTGCTTGGCGAGAGATTTTCATCTTGAGGGTAGTTAACATGACTTCCTTTCAACTACTATGCAGTTTGTAGGTGGTAGAGCTACGCTGAAGCTATCACTGGTTTCAGCATGAATGGGTCGGCTTGCCCGGGGTAGTACCACCCTCTCACAGAAAACCGACGTGAAGTAACAGTCCTTGCACTGTTGCGTTTCGTTTGGTCAGTGAGAGCGCCGGGGGCCTACATATATTAAAAGGCCGGCAACGCACTTGCGACTCCCCTGGTGTTGCTAGTGTCTATGGACGGTGGTGATCACTTACCATCAGGTGACCCACCTGTTCGTTTGCCCCCTATAACATAAAAAAAAAAAAAAAAATTATTTACCGCTTACCGCGATGTATATATTGTATCTCTTACCGAAGCGTTTGTTTGTTTTGTAATATAGAAAATGTATAGATGGACCTCCAAGACCACGAGCGCTGAGTAGCCGGCACTCAGCGTTGCACGATCCGACGCTAAGCTCATTTCGCCCGCTTTGCTTTTATAAAACTGGGTAAATTCCTACACAAAATACTCGGATATATAAAATATTGGATATGGCAGTTCTTTTTTTTTCTTCATCTCAATATTAGAAGAATCGAAATGTTGTACAAAGCAAAGAAATACATAAGTTTTTACGAAAGAATAATCTAACTGCTCCTTACTCTTATTAATATTATAAATACGAACATGAGTCAGTTTGTTTGTTATACTTTCACGCTTTAGTTACTGAATGTGAAAAAACGAACCCACGATCTCTCTCGGCTGTATAATATTATTAACTACCATCGTGCCACGAGTCCTATCGATTTGTGATTTATGTATCCATAGATAAAAGAAAAATAATATTTAAAAAAAAAATCATACTTAACATTTTTAAGGTATCTTATATTTTACTAGACTTACAAGAGACCACAAACAAGAAATCAATTTATATTCAGTAAAAAATCTATCGGGGGCAAACGAACAGGTGGGTCACCTGATGGAAAGTGATCACCGCCGTCCATAGACACTAGCAACACCAGGGGAGTCGCAAGTGCGTTGCCGGCCTTTTAAATATGTGGGCCTTTTAACTAGCAAGTTAACCTGTAGTTAAAAATTTTTGTAGCAAACTGACCTCGCTTGCACATGATAGATACTTTAAAACTTGGAAATTCACGAGAGTGATAACGGAGGTATCCAATGATATAAGTTGCTTGATATTAGAGATTTACGGGTAAGTGATAAAGTCACTATAGATCGTTGTGTTTTTATTTCAGATTATATCTTTCAGCCATTGAAGCTTTGCCTCGTGCACTTTGAATGTGATCATGGTTCTTATGTATTAAAGAGCTTAATAACATATCCTTAATTGAGTTGCTAAAAACAACTGGTTTATTTTTGTAACACACCTTTACATACTATATTATATTCAACTACCTACATAACATCTTCCTCCTTATTCAATTTTACAATACATTTCTAAACTATAGAAACTTATAAAAATATTTATATAAAACTAAAGTTTTTAATTGCTATTTTCTTCTTACTCAATCTATATTTGTAATAGTAGTAACTATTATACGGATATTTAAAACTATGAATCAAAAATAAGAACAGTAAAATAGAATATCTTAAATCTAAAAATTTATTACATTTTATTATATTTATCTGCCCTTTATTTTTTAAGTATTTTTCTGGTGTTAAATGATGATGTGGTCTAAGACGGTAAACACGCTAAACCTAGAGAGGCATTGGCTCTCAAGTGAAGCTCCCGGAACAAATCAACAGATGCTTGGCTAAAGATTTTCAACTCGAGGGTGTTAGCTAACCAGGTGGACTTAGAAAAAGCCCTTAGTTAAAAAAGTAATATGTGTTCTAACAGTTTAATAACCCATTGCAGAAAATCTTATTTATTTTATCACAAAATAACAATCTATAGTAGATATTAATTTCAAAAAAGTATATTTTGTGTTGTATAGAGTCAATAGATTAGAACAATCTAGAGTAGTATTTGTACGCAAGAATACCGCATCCGTGGTCGTTAATTTTCATCCTACATCCGTAGTCTATTCGCCGGAGTCCGCAAGCTGAATGAAATTTCAGTAATTTGGTAAAGCGAATGCAAGGTAGGGGCCCCGCGCGGGATTTTCTTGCAATCCTTGCTTTGTTTCGGAGGCCATTTGGGGTCCAACTTCCAGTTTATTTCGACGCTCCATAACGCTCGAGTGTCTGCGGAATAGCTACGCCGACCGTTTTCATTTAGACAAGTTTGTTTTGCATATTAAAGTTTTAGTTGAACACTTAACAATCATATTAAAATTAATGAGCGGTTGACTTGAAGATGGTTTCATAGTTTGGTGGTTCTAGTGGATCCTATTAAAATTATGAACGAGAAAGTTTATGAGGGTGGATGGAAATTTCTTACTTGTTCACGCAAAAACTACTTGATGGATTTTCATGCAGCTTTTTATTTGACTGTAACTATGTATCAGAATAACGCATAATAAAAATTTTCTAAATAAGTATTTTGTACAAACTTGTCAAAATATTACTCTAAATAACAACTAGGGTGGAAAAAAGTCAAGGCACTCATCGGAAATGACGTCAGAACTGATAACTCAAAACAATGTAATAACTGTCTTCTTTTTGAAGAGAGTTAGTTTAGTTAGTTTGAGATGAAAGTCATATAACAAGAAAGTTTTGAGTTTAAAAGTGGACGGATATAGAGGTAGAGGAAGACCGAAAAAGGTGTAGATGGATAGTGTGGAAAATGATATGTGTATAAAAGGTGTGAATACTGAGATGACGTCTGACAGTGGAGAGTGGAAAAGGAAAACATGTTGTGCCGACCCCACTTAGGTGGGATAAGGGTAAAATGGTGATGAGGACTACGTGGCGTTGCGACACATCAATTCCTCTAATGTCCAACTGAGTACCATGGTAATTTAATGTGCGTAGATATTTTAAAACAGAATATTTACCCTATTGCTATATGTTACTTACTAGGGCCATCGATAAATTACGTCACACGTAAATCGGTTACGAGGGAATCAAACAAACTGCGACATCGCGTGAGGGGGAGAGTTTGGGGGATGCGGGGCGCGTGTTATCAATGTCGTATCACCATACATAATTTTTTTTAATAATTAAAACTCTAAACTTCAGCTATAATGAACTAAAATGTTAAATGTTTGATTTATTGTCGATTTCATGAAATAAATATTTTAAGTAGAAATATATAAACAGTTTAGGAAGTGCTGTTTGAATTTAATATCTTGTAAATGTGATAACGCAAAGTATCTGATGTCACGACAAAGGGGAAAAAGTTAGGCAAATGTTTTATTTTATGCTTTATAGGAATCGGCGTTTGACCACAATCGCAATCTCCCCCTAAACCTCGAAGGACTGGCTTTCAAATGCAGCCTACCGGAACACATGCCACATGTGCTTGGCGACAGATTTTCAACTTGTGTGTGGATTCTAGCCAGGTGGGTTAAGAAACCTAAAAATGTCTGTAGCAAAACTCCTATACGTGTCTATTTCCTTAGGATGACACAAAGTAATTTTTTTTTTTTTGCATATCATAAAAAAAATATTATTATTATTATTTCGGACGCTATTTTCACAAATATAGTGTCAATCCTTTTCCAATTAAACACTTAGGTCGAGTATTTTATGCAGATTCAAAACTGCCTAATACTGTAAGACATTTTAATGAATATCTTTGAAGTTATAACAGATTTCAAATCATGTGTAATAAAAAATCGACTTGATACTTACTTTAGTACATTGCACCCATGCGAAGCCGGGGTATGTCGCTAGTAATATTATAAAACTAATAAGAATTATCTCGCTTCCTTATATCTGCAATGTAAAGTATATTGCATCGTATTATAAGAACCATTCGTAAGCACTGATGTGAAAAGATCGATACATATTATTATCCCATATTTATTATCATCCATTTTCTGTTGAGAATTCCATTTCAAATCGGGATTTATCGTTAGAGGAAATGACGTCATTGTAACATATATCTCCAGTGCATTTCCGTTACTGAATGGCATACAGGCGGGACCTCGATTTAGAGCACAAGGTTGCACACCCGTTGGTTGGTAAGTACCGTTCTCGGAACATAGAGTAAATGATGCAAAAGCAGACAGGTAACTTCTATGTGATTAGAAATTATCACTATTTTACATTTTTATCGGAATATTTGAATGATTTATGAATGAAAATAAGTGTAACACTGTATTAGGTAAATATTTCTATATATCTTTTTCGACTATTATTTACTATTATTTGTTTTACTATCATTATTTAGTTTTTGGGGTTTTCATTATAATATTAATATGGTGGAAATAGAGACATATAATAAGATAATATTCTTTCATTATCGACCATGTCAATGTCTACAAACGGATGGAAGATTAGATGTGTACTTGTTTAAATTCTCGTTCTTGATTCTTTTTCTATTTTAACAGCGAATCCTTTTTATTGCTAATCTGTAAATGTTTTTGAAGTTATACTTCTTTTGCCGCGTTAGGGAAAAATGATGAGAGTAATTTTTTACGATGCGCGCGCACACCGTCACGCAAAACCGACATCTTGAAGTTAGCTATAGTCAACATTTTGTTCAAAAAAGTATGTATGTATTAAATACCTTTTTTCTATTGTTAGTTTCGTTATTTCTACAAACGTAGAATGAGGCGAAAGATTAAATTTTTGAAAAGATTTTTATCATGTTACGCCAAAGATGTATAACTTCAACCGCGTGTACATAAGTACACACTATCTTTTTTTGTAGTTAACCAATTCAGATGTTTTCTGTGGTCTAACAAAATCGTAAAGCCTTGATTAGAATTCTCTGGAGAATCTAGTAACGATTCGAAATTAATGTCTTATTTCTAATTCACTTAACTTGTGTACAATATATTATGCAAAATGCCATCAATACTGTATAAAGTAGCCGTAAAACAATTTAAGTTTATGAATAAAATATTTTTTTTTCAAGGTTATGTCTCTTAGAGACAGAGTCAACGTATCCAGTTTATAATTACAAAGTTGATTTACTCTATAGTGTTAGACAAGAATCGGGTGAACAAATAGCTGGAGTTAGTTTGCTAAGCATAAAGGGGACCTTGGTTCCTTAAGGCCAAGGTTGTACCGCCCACACGGACCAAGGATAATCTACCGAACATTTATTATAGAAAGTGGTCCTTGTAAAGTACAAGATTAGTCGTGGATATATTTTAGTCTCTGCTTTCTTATAATAATGTTATCACTGGTATTCTTATAAAGATAGTGGCGGATTATTGTAGATGCATTTATACTTTGACAGAGTATTTAAAATTTTGTAAAATCTTGTAAGAAATTCAATGTCATCGTTATATCAATGTTTATATATATTTGCCAATATATGTCTGTCAGTTTATTGATAGTTTTATTATCAGTACTTATATTTCGTATAATATTATATTAATAAATTCTTCTTCATATAGTAGTTTTTGAACTTTTTGCATTAGTGATGTTCAGCAATATTTTGAATAATTAACTTTTACACTAATCTCCTCTGTATATAATAGTTATAAAGTGTATTCATCACTTTTTTTCGACATACCTTAAATATGTCGCGACAGGGGTTTCAACCCTTGCGTTGTCAAAATTAAAATGTTTGTTTTTTTAGTCTGTATTCTCGTAACCCCAACCTTAACCCCCCCATCCTTATGCTTTCACTTCAAGAGTAAAAATAGAAAAAAAATATCGCGGGTCCTTTTATTCTCAAAACTATGCGACATATTTATTTACATCTTAATTATCACGGCTGATATTTTAATACTGTTTTGAAGTAACTAACTAAATAATCATGATAACATAGTCTTTGATAGGTGTAGTATATATTAATATTTCTTGGCATATCTTATAATTTATCGGGCCATTTACATACATCTTGACTAATATTATAAATGTAAATGTGTGATTGTTTCTTTGTTACGCTTTCACGTTTTAATTATTTAACCGATTATTTTAAAAAAAATTCTACGATTTCAATTATCATAGTTAAGTTCATGTCAGTAATAGTTCAATGGCCAACGAAGCCATGATTACAAGGTAGTGGTTATAAAATACTTTCCTATTATAGTATATTTAGTAAGATATCCTAGTCTCGTTCTATATTTTAACGTCAACATTTATATTTGAAGACTTAAAAAAAACTATTATTGACAAAAATGTATTATTGAAATTAATGTTTTTTTACATTACTAGGAATTATCTTTATGTAGTCCGTCGGTGTAACACACCGAGATAGTTCTCAAATAGCAAGATTTTTTTGAAACTTACTTTTATATTTTGCTAAATTAAACAATGTCTTTGTGCATTATTATTATGTTAATCTGACGAATAAACTATATAATTATAAAATTTCATCATAACTTATTCAGTAGTTTTGCGTGAAAGAGTAATAAACATCCATCCATGCAAACTTTTTCATTCATGATGTTAATAGGAAGTCGAACGATATTGGAAATAGGCCTCCACGAGCGCCGTCGCGTCCTGTAACTCACACTTCTCTGTAATGAATGCGAGACTTTTTTTCCCATTTTCTTTCAAAATAAAAGAAAAGAAATTTTCGGAAAAACTCTTTTTATGACATTTATGAAGAAGGCTTCTTTGATTATAATTTTGATTGCGAATTGATTATACAGATATATAAATGGTATGTTTATAATATGAAACGATGTTGGCTGAGTGGCAGCGTGTTCGAAGAACCAAAGTTTTAAGTGAAGGAACACATCGCAAAGAAATCACGAAATGGTGGTAGGGCATTCTGTAATAACCGCTTGGGTAGTTAAACACCATTCCAACTAGAGCAAGTCCTCTAGGCATAGTGTATTACTATCTTAGTTTTAAGTGTGAACCGTGTTAGTTCATCACCCAGTAGCGCCGTGAGCGAGGGGTGAAGATACGATCCCGCACACTCGTCGTGATTTTTCTTGTAACAACTCGAGCCTAGGCTTGTCCCTCGGTGTGGAGCCCTCGAGTATGTTACTCGCACGAATACAGTGACTCACGCTTGTTTTTCATTTACCGAGATCACCCCACACACATGCACATCTAGGCACATAGTGGTGGGCTGTTTTTTTTTGCCCTTTTCGGACTGAAATAGGTTACACAACATAGTAGTCAGATACAAAATACACATATACATTCGTGAAACATGCATGGTCATACATGCATTTTTGACGAATTCATATGTGTATGAAATGGATAGATAGCTTAGCTTAGCTTAGTCAGATCGGGAAATTCGGCGACAGTTCAAGCCGAGGCGCACCGAGTGCCCTTGCGCTGATCGCCTGGACAAATCGGGTGAGTGCCCTAAGCGCTCCCCTTAGTAGTCCGGTGGAACTGTAGAGGCCTCCGGTACAACAGTGTAGGTCAGTTCGAAAAAAAAAAATCAACCAGTAGCAGGAACTTTAAATGCAAAAACACTTTATGTAGTATTAACTATCAGATTTATTATAGTTAACAGTAGATTTATTACGTTAATCCTTAAATGGACAATGTTGTTTTTAAACAACATACAAAACATCACAGATAAAATTGACCTTCTTTTGTTAATTTTGACAACATTTTTTATTTCTGAACGAATTTTGTACTTTTTTTAATGTTGGCAAAAAGTATAGTGAATTCATGTCTAGATTTTTTTACTCATTCTTCCTAGACAGTAATACATGTCTATTACACAAATATATTTTTTTAAAACGTGAAACAAAAATCGTCCTTTTAAGGGTTAAACAGCCTAAAGGCGATATATCACAAGTGTTTGTACTCGATCTTCAATAACGACTGCCCGACATATCTTTGAATGCGCGCTGTTCCGATTTCATCCCCACCAATTTACTTGCTTATGATTGGTCGTTGTAGATTGACAGTATCTCGACCAATGATAAGAAGTACTTGAAATATAAATATATTTTTTTTTTTCGAACTGACCTACACTGGTATACTAATCGATTACTAATACAACAAATAATAATCGATATACATGTTTATAACTATATTTCGATATTTATGACATAAATATCTTAGATTGTAGTTAAATGGCTAAAATATACAGTATAAGAAAGTGTTATTTCTATTTGTTTATATAAACAATGATTTATTTCGATTAAAGGTTAGTTTAAATAAATTTGAATTCGATAAAATCGTAATTTTTTACATCAAACAATCCTTAACCTTGTATCGACTATAAAAACAGTTAAGTCGATATTTTCGTAAATTCATATATAATGAATATTTTTCATAATTCTACAGATAATATAGTTTAATTACGATGAATATCGATACCGAATTACTAATGCCCCTGGTCGATTAATTTCTAGATAAATTGTTGTAGATAAATGTGGAATAATTGAAGCAGTGAATATTACCACTGGACATGATATCCGTGTGTTATAGATAATTTTATACTTGCCATATATCGATGTATCATTTTGATAATATAAATAGTAACGTGGGTCGATCGTGAGAACTTCGCTAGTTCATAAATAACACTTACCACACGAGTCTGTTTTGCTTAAAATGCTGTAAAGTTATTCTGCAAGTTCTACACAATTGTTTTCTCACATAATGTATTGGAGACTCGTTTCGGCTTCGTAGAAATCGCGGAAACTAATGTGGCGTCATTTTTGTCTTAGCGATTCAACATTAACAGGTCACTGAAGTTCTTCGGATGTCCTGTCACCCGAAAAAAATTGTAATATCTTCTAAGATATTCATTGAAATAATATATTGTAAAGGGTAATTTTAATCTACATTAAATAACCAACGTAACTGGAATATTTAATTGGTTGAGGTTGAATACTATATTAATTAAAATAGCTTCATAAATAACTAATTGTTTTATTTTAAAATTTGCCAAAAAGATTATGTTTGCGCCTTTTGAGGCTATATATGTCGGCTTAAACTGAAGATAAAATACGTGCGTCGTGTAATATGATGCGTATAATTCGAGATTTACAAACTGGCTTTTTAACGGACGTTTTTAGCTTTGTCGCTATTGGCCCGTTTGCGTCGGTGTCACGCTCCATGTACTGCGTTCTTGATTTTGAGCATGAGCAGATGATGACAATGGCTATTTTGGATATTCTTAGCAGTTAAAACATCTGAGGAATTCTCTGTAGGCCCTTTTTGAATATATAATTCGCTAGTACATTAATTTGGTTTATCTCTTAGGTCTGTTTCAGTGTGCAGGCGGCTGGTGGATGCTTGCGCGGGCGTGTATAGTTCAAATGTACGTAGACGCCGCTAGTTTTCACAGTGATGCTTAGGGCCTAAGGTTTAGTTAGTATTAACAGTGTAAGCACTCGAATTATATTATTTTACGACTTGTTTACAATCCATAGATAATTCACTAATTTCTTTAATTGTAATTTACATATATTATATATAGAAACGTTCCGAAATCTCTAAGTAACAATGAAAATCGTATCAAAACTCTTTGCGTCCATAAAAATAAATAGATTAATGGGCACAAAAAACCAGATGCAATTTGTTTTGTATTATATATTTATTAATTAATATTTATTAATAGGCGACGGTTGTAAAACAGTTAACTGAGACGTAAAGCGTATCGTACATTCATCCGATGCGGGTTCAAAGGCTCAAAGTTGCCATAACTTATCGAACACAGTGCTTGGCAATTAAGCAGATTGCATTTATATGGGTTCCGCATAAATCAGGCATCCGTTGCGTTCCGCGCTCGTAGTACGAATTCCCTGAGGGTCGGGCCACGGGAACAACGATTTCTCAATACTTGGTTCTTGTAAAGAGCGTTTACTTTGTAAAAATATATTTTTTTTAAATAACTTTTCTCTCAGCTTTCACAGCTGTTTCTAAACGAATGAAGCCAATAAATATTTTATCGATCATTTTATCAAATCTGGGTTTACAGTGTGGATGCTGAGCTTATTGTGATTGTAGTGCACTGGTTAGATATAAATATGTATTCATAATCTCGAGGTCTATGGGGATATAGGCTAATGAATATCGAGTGGGCTGGCGTCCCTTTAATATAAGTTGTACAAATTAAAGAATATAAATAAATATTACAGTGATGTAGGTCGACTAGTCAGGCTCAGTGTTTCTCAAGTCTTAAGTTTAGATTTAAATGGCCTTTACTGATGCCTAGTAATGCTCATCTCCACTACTTTTGCTAAATTTATAAGATTCTCGAATAAGAATTAAGAAAGTTTTACTAGAAATACTTTTCGACACTAAAGCTAGCTGTAACTACTGTTTCTTATTTGTTCTAATTACTCTTTATGGAAATAAATAGTTGGGTTATAATTATGTTTGAATAGTACATAAGTTGACCAAGTTAGATCAAAACGGATAGCATAAAAAAGTTTTAAGTGAAATCATTTTCCATATATGTGTCGCTTCATTAACATCGTGGTGCTCGTTGGCCATTCCAAGCCTTTGAATATGGTTTTATGTGATTCAACCAATAAGGGCGCTGAATGATTGAGCGTGATTAGCTGACGTACCGGGCGGTACAGCGCAAATGACGACATCGCCAATACACAACAACGTTCAAGTCAGCAAGTCCCATTCATTATTAAATACAAATTATAAAACCATAATGAAAGTTATGTTTGTAACGAACAGTACTAATATCTATTTACAATGCTAATGAAAACTATTTTTTTGTTGCTCTATAAACAAAAAAACGATTGTAAAACACTTAATATTGCCGACTCCTTATATAATTATAATTTTTGTAATGCTATGTCGAATACTATTTAATATTACATTCCATTAGACATTATAAATAACTACTACAGATCTAACGACCCACATTAATAAACTTCTTTAATAAACATACTATCTGTCTGTTAAGACTTAAGACGAAGCCGATAAACCTATTACGATACAGAGCACGGCAAGTCTCATAATTAAATTAAAGAAATACATTTATATATACAATACTATAAATACTGTAATTACAGATTTATCTAATTTTCTCAGCACTTTGGTGACTTTTCCACGGTATATTTGGGTTCCCTAATGTCTAATTTAGGGATTGTTAGGGTAACATTTAATACATTTTTCATCTGATGTTTTCTCACGATATATGCGAATATAATAACTCGTTAATTTTAAAACGGAGATTGGCTTTTAAAGGCAATTCCTATAATACGCCAATAAGTGTTTGTCCCTTGATTTTCAACTGGACGACAGCTATAAAAAAAAAAATGGTCGTCACTGTACGTCCGGCATATATGAAGGCAGGGCGGCATAAGTAAGTGTCATGCCGTTTACGATGACTGCATTCAGGTACAGATTATAAACGAGTTAATCACGAAAACGTTTTCACTTACACTTTGATACTGATTCGCTTGATTTTGATTTATGCTGATACTTTTTTTTTTTAATATAAACCTTCGTTTTCGTGGCCCGACATCGCACTTAGCAATATGTCTGCTCGTGATTTACTTTAACGCAATTAACGCGTTTCGTTGTAGACATTTCGGTGTTCCGCAGAGACGTGACGCGTCAGCCTTATGTCTCAGCAATGAGATTTGCTCCGGCTTATTATATTAGCGTTCCTTTTTTGTAGCGAATATCACGGTTGATTCTAGTGTCTTTAAGAGTTATTATTTATCGTAGTGTGTTTCAAAGCAGCGTACAAAATCATTATTATACGGTATTTATAAGTACAAAATTGATTACTACAAACAGCACGAAGTGTCTGCGGATACGATAGCTTAATTAAAAAAGTTTAGTGTGTACTTTAGCCGCCTGTGTAAATTTCGATTGTGAAGTTACCACTGCTACAACCATTGCTTGCAGCAAGAAATAGTGCTTTATTAGAAATTTAATATTAATGACCACAAGACTGCGGTCCTATTAAGGTCATATATATACATATATATATAGCTATAAGTTACAATGACCACTTAAAACCAGGCGAACTGCATACCTCCTTGCTATATCATAATATACATATATTATCTAGTAATCATTTGTATATATATAAAAACAACGGACTGACTGACATATCAACTACAGTTCGACCTACTGGGGCTTTTACGCAGACATTCTAAAATGGAAAGAAGGGATCGAAAGGATTTAGATTGTCCAATTACAGAGTAGAAAGTTTGTAATGACGGATAGAATTAATGAAGATGGAATGTTAGTTTGTCACGCAAAAACTAGTGAACGGATTTTGATTAAACTTTATACATAAATTGGCTAATTTGGTTAAAATATCAACTAAGTTAGAACTCACCATCTATAGAATCACCAGGTATCTCGGCGTGCGTGGCATAAATCTTTAAGGTTACACTAAGATTACGCATCTCCTCATTGCACAGGTTCAGCTGACGAGGGCAGGTAGCTAGTTGTGTACCCAGTCTACCTCCCTATATGGACTGACTCTGGCATCCAACTTCCACCGGGCTGACCGCTGGGGCGGTATGGTGATAGCCTCACTACGGTCCCATACGGCCCCAACCCAAAACGGTGGCCAGTACACCGTGCGGTTTTAGTCCGTGTGAGTCGGACATAATCTATTCTCTCCCCCGGGTGAATGGGTATCCATAAGGGATTTCCCCACGTTAATAAAAGAAAAATGGAGTTATCATTTATAAATATAAAAATGCAGACGAATTCGCTGGCGGCTACTAGTACAATATATATTTTGAAGTTTGAATATTTTAATATTATTTTCGTTTAACAAAACACGTTACCATTTAAATCTGTTTCACTAGGAATTAAGAGGGAATGGAGAGTGTCTAGTTAGTGTCTTAAATGTTCCTTATAAACTATATGAAATTGCACGTACCGTGAGATTTGTATGGGTAATATTATATGGTGCAGATTTCGAAGTAAATTTTGTTACTACAGTACCAACAAAGTCGAACGTTACAAGTAGCATCTCATGCCGTTCTTTTTCAACATGCAACCTTCGTATATGTGATAAAGTAAGACAAAATACGTTAGCTCTGTTCATAGCGCGTGAAAAAATATATAAAAAAAACTATAATATAATTTAGTCTTAACTAGTGACACCATAATAGCGAAAGTCAGTTTGTTTGTTACGCTTGTATACCTCGATTACTCAATCAACTATCATGAAATTTTGCATACACATTGTCAGGGATACAGGTAAAGACATAGGTATCTTGTATTAAGAACAAAATATAGTGTTCACAAGTGATAGGTCAAACATACATTAACGCGAGCGAAGCCCGTGTGAAAGCTAGTTCTCTAAAAAATAAACTAATATTTATAATTTGTTCTCAATTAACAGTTGGCGGGATGACATAAAACGCTCCTGCAAGGTAGGGCAAAAAAAAAGTAGAATTAGAAAAGGCGTGTGAGGAGTCAAGCGTTGGAGAAGGCGGTATTGCTTCATGAATTGATCGAATCGAATGAGAAGGCCTTAAATAATAAATTTCCACCAAGTTGCAACACAGCGCCCGCATCTTGAGTGGTAGAAGCTATGAAACTATGTCTGCTAACGTGATCCTCATTTAACTCAGGAATATAATAACTAACAGATATTTAATTGATAAAGGCGATACTTTGCGGAAATCAGTAACTCAATATTAGAATGGACGTTACTTTGCGCTTCTGCCTGGGATTGATTAGTCGCTGTCACATCTGCTGCAACTGCAACAGAAAACGTTTGTGAAACAACAAAAAGTAATTAAAAAGTGTTGTTGGTCGGCGGTTGAACCCGGCGTTGGCAGATTGTTAAACTTGTTGACGATTGTCATTGTTGGTATGTATCTGTGGAATATATAAAAAAATATATAATCAATTAAAATCTGTTGCAGATTGACGCGTAACGGCTACCTACAGTCGATTACACGTGCTTCGCTCCGTCACGGAGCATCTTCAGATCGGATCGAAAGATAAAGAAGATCAATTCACCAACAGCAGAAGAAAATGGTGCTGAACTTTTGTATGTACATAAGACATTATGTTTTATTTATATGAGCAGTTAAAATCCAACTATAATTCATTTTTTTTTTCAACTTTTTGAGGAGAAAACACGTAGGTACTATTTCCAATGTTTGGATTTGTATGGATAACACTAAAAAGTTAGTCAATATCTACAAAATACCAAAAAAAAAAAGGAGAATCGGTTGACAAGTTGAGAAGGAAAATGTACTCAACTGGTTTGTCTCTACCTATTTATATAGAAGAAGATGATTTACTTTACTTTGATTATGTATACATAAAATCATAGGATTAAAAAATTGTACCTTTCTTTCTTTTTCATTACTGGCAACCCAGTGCTCTTCAAATACAATTACCTGCCATTTTGACGTATTAAACTAGTGTCTTTCTTGTACTTTATGCGATTTTCTCCCTATGAAAATATGTTTCAGGCTTTTATTAATAACTAATCGTGTCTGCTATTTTTGGAGTAGATGTCTTGTGACAATTTCAATGTTATGACAAGATGGTGGCCCCTTTCTTAGAACTTACCAGGGAGTGTTTTTGGCATCTCAGAACTCATGCTCCGTGGTATTATTTCCCATCCACTTCACTTGTGCATAATAACCGAATTTATTACGTAAAACAACACCAATATTACAAAATATAGAGTCAAATAATATATGATTACGAATTATATAATATCCACTACATGACAGACTAAGATCCCGCCAAAATCTCAAGATTTTATGTGTCTATATGCGTCCTCATCTATTTTTTATTCATTTTTGCTCGTTACCTATATTGTGGTTATACCGCCATCTAGTGGGAAAATACGGAATTGTTAATTACTCGGCTTTCGAAATGGTCAATATTTTGTGGAATGGTTTCTCTTGCTTCAGATGACAAGACACCACTTTTTAATAATGAAGCATTTACGGGTTGATATTATACGAGTATATTGGTATTTTTATATAATTATATAAAATGTTGCGCCAAACTTTAATTCTTTAAGATATTATTAATGTGTATGTTGTGTAATATTATTTTTTTTATATATTATAGGGGGACAAACGAACTAGGCGGGTCACCTGATGGTAAGTGATCACCGCCGTCCATAGACACTAGCAACACCAGGGGAGTCGCAAGTGCGTTGCCGGCATTTTAAATAAGCGTACGCTTGAGCTTGAGAACTTCACTGTAGAAGACCAGTAAAGAAATGCGCCAGAATAAATAAATAATAAATAGATGTGTCAATGCTGTTAACACTTACGTGAGGCGAACACTTTGCTTTATATCCAGTGGGAGTTTTATATATACGTATTCGCATATCTTAAACGTCTATAGAAAGCTCCAAAGTATCAGATCAGATTAAATTGGAAAACATTCACTCAATTTCCTGAGCGGGAGGGAATCCGGCGCTCGCTCTCCGAGGAGCGACAGTAAAAAAGTCATTACAATTTATTTGGTGCTGATACTTTAAGCATCAAAGTATATTTATATAAGGATATTAAGTATCGTACAGTACTGATGCTAAAGATATTAAATTTGTGACTACGGTTTTAGGAGGTAATCTCCGAACCCGCCCGGGTACGGCGGACCAACTATTCCGATTCTGAAAATGATTACATTGATAGAAAGCAGTGTTCAAACTAATGTTTATAGATTATTATAGGGTTTTAATTAGAATTAATACGTATAAAGTCGCAGGCGTTTGCTAGTTTATACTAATATAATGTATAAATAAGAAGTAAAGTTTGTACAAATCTTTTGCAACATGTAATCTCCGGAACCACTATTCTGATTTCGAAAATGCTTTAATTAAATAGAAAGCTGTGTTCAGACTGAGGGTTATAGTTTATTGTTTTATTTTCAATTAATATGAAAACAGCTCGTGAATTTTACTTTTACTAATTTAATTAATTGTATTTAACGCGTATAAAGTCATAAGCTGTTTGTGGTCTTTAGTAATATTAAAAAGAGGTAAAATTTGTGAATATTTTTGTAGATAGTAATCTCCGGAACTACTGTACCGAATTAGTAAATTATTTCATTTATAGCTACTTATTATCCTCTAATACCATAATATGAATCTTGATAAAGATGACCAAACCAATTGAGAGAGTGAAACCTCGGGGGGGAAGTTAGTTCTTAAATGATGTCCGATTATTAATGTTTCTTTAAATATACAGATAAGTAACAAAGTTGTCTCGAAGAATTAATTTTATTTTACAATAGAATCTGGCTTTATCACTGTTAACAGACAGGCGTGTATACTTGAAAGAGTTATTTATACCCTGTTTTATGATAGCTCAAGGTTTAAATGGAAAGATTTTCCGTAAGCCGTTTGTTCATAGCTTTTATTCAAAATATTTCATTTATCTACTAACTGGAAAAGGTTGGAGGAGGCCTTTGCCGATTGGCAAACAGATTTAGGGATGATAACCAAGGAGCAGATATTAGCTTAAAGAGTTTATTTAGCTAGAGTCCAGCATTAGTTTTGAGTTTAAATTTACTGTAATTATTTTAAGAGATCTGAATAAAAGGCTATATTATTATTATACTAACTTTCACTCTAGTCGGGATTCAAATATTTAACGGCGCGCGGTGGGTTAAGGTCAGTTGCTTTTCTAAAAATAAACTGGACAACTGAAAATTTGGGAAATAATAATCTCAACACCTACGAGGAAAATTAAAAAAAAAATAGGTGTTTTTTTGTTAACCATCCGCCACGTAGTACCGGCTGCAGTCTGACAAATCCACAGCGGTGAGTGCCCGATAGTAAGACTTATATATTTGCTGACCGTACACCATCCGCAATCTAAGGACCTACGTTTTTAAATTACCGTTTCTGCTGACTGTATGTGATTTATTTAATTTATAGCGAGATAGTTTTAAAATTACGTTGGGAATGTTCGAGTTACAGTTTATTTTGGAACTGAGAACTGCATCAGAATAGACGAGGTACTGTTCGATATACTACTAAATAGTACTATTAAATATTTATAAAAACAGGAAATAACATTTTGGTCCTTTTCTTTGGGCTATTTGAGGGAAAGGGATATGTAGTATAAGTGTTGTGTCCAGTAGCAGATTTGTAGTTTTAGCCGCCGTAGGCCCCAGGCCATATAGTAAGTACCAGCCACCCCTTTTCTTTCCCTTTCCATTTCTTGTTATCATCTGTGAATTTTTTGTCATGATTGGCCACCTCTAATATCTGGCCGCCTTAGGCCCGGGCCTCCTGAGCCTTAGGGAAAATCCGCCGCTGGTTGTGTCTATTTTAATAATTATGTAAGAAGTTGGAAAGTTACGTTTTGTTTTTACTCGACTTTACAACACAACACCGTTCACCCCGCACACGTGCACACACACACACTGGTAGGTACACATAGTGGTGGGCTGTTTTTGTTTGTTTTTTTGCCCTTTCGAAAAGAAATAGTTTAGAACACAGTTAGTCAGATACAAAATACATGTACGGGATCGTGAAACATACATGCTTGGTAACCATGTATATTTCACGAACTCATACAGGTATGATACGGATAGGTTTAGCTTAGTTTAGCTTAGCTAGTCAGATTCGGGTTCTCGACGACAGCCTAAGCCGAGGTGTGCCGTGCGCCCTTGTGCTAGTCGTCTAAACAAATCGGGTGAGTGCCTTAAGCGCTCCCCTTAGTAGTCCGGTAAATCTGTAGAGGCCTCGGAGTCAACAGTGTAGTCAGTTCGAAAAAAAAAACCTTTTGTTTTTACTTCTAAGATAACACAATGTCTTAAGGTGAAAGTCTTTCATCTTGCCCGTGTCGATTTATAATTCTAAGACATAGTTGTTAGCGCTGCGCCTTATAAGAAAGTTCAAGGAGGCTACGTTTGGAGTTTCTCTGTGTGATCGGATAAGAAAGGAGGAGATTCGCACAAAAGGCAAAATCGACTACATGGCCCTCAGAATAAAAAAAAATGTAATACCATCAAATCCTTTGTCATCGGTCAGAGTTGGTAAGTTATAAACACTTGGTAAGTTTTAAAAAATGGTCACACATTTAATAGACAAATAGAACTCGATTATTAAAATGAATATTTGGAAAATCACAAAATTAACTGGATTTGACTTGACTAAGCATTTGACTAACTTATTAATAATTTAGATAAATAAAAAAGGTTTGTGTGCGATACACACACGATAGAAGTGAAATTTCAGTAAATCGACAAAAGAATGAGATGAATATATATAACAAGGGTAGGATAATTACAATTATTTGTTTAAAAATGAAAGTATTTTGATTAATTTTAAAAGATATTTTATATTTTATTTAACATATGTTACATAATTTATTGCTCAAGTTCCATATTTTCAGTTTCAACAAACAAGATATAAAAATACTCACAGACACTGTTAAATAATAACACACCACGCTGACTTCTTATTAAAAAGCTGTAATACGCAGCCGCATACAGTGTACAGTACACGTACTTGTCATATATACTAACACACGTTAACTGCTCAAATACAAGCAAGTATTAAATAGTGTGCAATATACATATACACCGAAATTTGCTCTCTCGCTCTGACTCATTATTTCACTTCAAAATAGTATGTACATTTCTGTCTCATTCTTTGCCGGCTTCATCTTATACATTTTTGTATTTGTCTCTTATCTGTCGTTTTTCCGTTGCATCCGGTTTGAAATCACAACGATTCTAAAGAAGTTTCCCATCAAAAAACAGTTGCCGAATGTATGTAAGCACATCACTTCAGTACGACCGCAGCCATTTGGCTAATTATTTTTGTGTTTGTAGTTGTCAGGATAAGGTTTGTATGAAAGAAAAATCGTACGGAAAAGTAAAAAAATTGAATTAAAAAAATCTCCATATAAAATATGAATAAGTGAGTGATACAGAAAACATTACAGAGATCTTTAAAATTATTGACAGAATTAACGGTCAGCTTACCATTTTATTTCATTACACTCATCACTGTAAAGGAAAGATTTGGTGTAATTTTCTTTATCACCCTTGTGAAGCAGGGGTGGGCCGACTACATCTCTGCCATATACATCATATAAATAGCCCGCTTTGGATTTATTATGAAACCGTCAACGCATCTCTCGCCGCAAGACAATCTGTACGTGAACGATCCAGTGGCCATCAACTTCGAGACACCAAGGGGCGATTCGGTTAGCGAATTAAGTGCTTCTTACATCCCCTATCGTTCACACACATTTGTTGGTCCTTTAGAACCTAGGATACATTCCAGCTTTATACCACATTTGTTGGGCACCATATTAGACATAGTTAGGCTGACACGTATCCACTTGTTCAGCCATAATACGTTCTCAAGCCGCTTAGTGAGCGCAGCTATTTATACGCCTGCCTCGCCATTTGTTGATGAGTAATTAGTCTTACGATATAATACGTAATAATAGAAAAAAACATTATAACATTAAAAGAGACTATTTATTTTGTATTTAACATTTTTCAAAAATTTGCTTTTAATAACTGTCTTTTATATCACTAACATTCTTTATTACACGAACCTCAAACATTTTTGTATTGAAGTGGTTATGGACGTAGCACATTATTCCTAGAACGTTGAATCGATTGGGTTGGATAGTTAAAGACGCATTACGGATATATCAACGACAAATTTGACTGACAACATGGTGAAGATTGCAGAAATTCGCTGGACACGAGCAACGCAAGATCCGTTGTCGTGGTGTGGAGAGCTCTACATGTACCCAGTAATTCATTAGTGCACCTGATTTGGTTGAATGGATGGATGCGTTTGTTTTAGATATCAAACGGCATTTTATGAATGATAATTACTTCTATTATCTTTGGTATAAAGAATCACATCTGGTTGGATAAGATTGTGCAGAATGTAAAATATATAGTAATTAGCAATGTTATAATTAATATATTTTGATATAAGATAGTGCGTCGGTAAGCCGCTTCGATCGACGTTACAATTAAACGTGTAACATTTCATACGTCTCTGCTACTTTATGTACGAAATGAAAAATAATTATAATTATAACTATTTTAAAATAGCGTGAAGATTAAATTTGTCACATATAGCTATAAATTTCTATCCGTTTTAGGGTTATGAAGCCTCAAAAATACCTTTGTATAGGGTATACGCCTGGGGATCTAAAAAACAAGTTCTCACAGGTGTGTCACTACAATAGGCCGAGGGGTTGAAAAGGGTTGTTTATGAAAACACTGTACAGCAGCTGAAAATGATTACCGTCGCGGTGTAATAATATTCTTGAGTTTGTATTAATTTTGATTTCCACATATCATTTGTATATAAAGTTTAATTTCACTGTTACATGATTATATAAAATAACAGTAATTTGCATAGTTGGTGGATTCATTCATAAAATCACTTAAACATTCGGTAAAGGAAATAATTAACGGTACCAGAGTTTTCTGTAACCTAGCTACGGAGCATAGCTCAAGAGTTAAAACTTTACCGCTAAGCTTTTATTGGTGTCTTTATATAATTACTTTCAGAGAAAATAAGTACTTTTATAAGGTCAAATATAGCAAATAGTAAAGAAAAATAACGGATAAGTTCTAAATTTTTAGAACTTTAAATTTACCCTAACAGACTTTATTTTACGGTTTCGTGAAGTTGGGAGTTTTTAATGAAATGGTTACTGTAAATTGATGTTTATGTGTAGGCAATTTTCAATCGGGTTTCGTTCGTCTACGATTCGATTATATTTTCTCAACTGAGTCAGTAATACCTTTAACAGAATGACCTATGAAAATGTGTTTGTTGTCTAATTAGGAACTAGGAGTTATATTTGGATTTATTTATAATCGTTCTTACATTTCTTTAATATAACCAAATCCTTAATATCCCGTTTCCGATTTTATGTTACCATTCTTTAGTTTTATTATTATAGCTTACCACTTAATGAAGAGTTCTCTATCTTTCTGTAAAAGTTTCGTTCAGTCGTTTCGGAGTTTAACCCGGAAAAATAACAGACAATACATTCTTCATTTATAGGTAGATGACAACACATTTACAAAATTGGAAATGCAATTAAATAAAATATAAATCAATATTAACTAACATATTCTGGTTGTTGTGACTTTCTAGATATAAGTATAATGTGAGATATCGAGACGCGGAAAAAAATAAAATAAATCAATACTTAAAGCTTCAATTTCAAAAATAAAGCTGTATTATATACTCTACGCTTTATTTCAATTTGAGTTTTAGTCCAAGAAAAACAATACATCAATTAATTAGGAAAATTCTTAAGAACAAAATGTTTCACAATAAAATTAGAATTATGAAAGGTATAAATAAATATGTTTTTAAACAAAGCGAAACTAAGCGCCTTACAGTTATGATTAGCAAAACATATCTACTTCATATGTGCAAATGTGCTTCTAAAGGTGTAATTTTTGTTAACGAAGAACTCTGTATTAAAATTATTGTAATATAGAAAAATATATTACATACATAAAAATGGATATTGATGTATATATATATCTAAAAACCATTCGACTTAACTTTTTTCCATCACCTAAAATTTTGTCGTCTATCTATTGCATGACGCATTAGAGCTGGCCACGGCGTAGGGGTAAAATGAAATGGCTCTCGGCAGAGCATCCTAAGTCCAAAAAGACGGAGTCCATGGCTCGCGGATAAATTTCACTTGCATCGTGATTTCATAAAAGCACACAATTATTATCTTCTCCTCTGTAAATAAAATATATTGTCGAATTAATAAAATATCTAGATAAAGTCACGGATATTTGCTATACTAAAAATAACTGTCGCTGTCTATATGAGATTAAGCACTCTATCTAATTATGTTAGTAAAAACATATCCCGATCTTTGTAGTTTCATTAAACAGAAACGAAAACGTAGTATTAATCAGTTAAAAGCGTCCTCTTAAGTCCGGTTACGTGCGGCAGGACACTGAAAGCAGAGTTTGTTAAGTTAAAACCGGATTGGATTCAGGTACTAATACCCGGACAGGGAAAAACAGGACCGGTTCTTAAATAAGCTTTACGCAAGCAGCTCTGGGGTGATGTTTACGTGTATTATTTTTAGTACCTAAATAAATATAAGATGTACGATTTATGACCGTAGAAAACTAAAAACGACGATGGTTCAATGGTTAGGGTTATCGGACATCATGTCGATAAACGTAGGTACGAATCCTTGCGAACTAGCCAGAGCTTTCGGGTGAAGAAAAACATCGTGATAAAACCATGATGTTAGGGCATGATTTTTTTCTAAGTTCGCCCGCTCAGCTGGCCTCCATACTTCAAGTTAAAAATCTATCGCCAAGCACCTGTTAGTGTGTTCCAGCCGCTACACCTGACAGCCAACTTATTTATAGACCACATCGTCACTTAACATCAGATGGGATTGCTGTCCAACGTTAAAACCTATATAGTTTTGAAAGAGTACGACAGTCGGGCTTTTTTAAGTCCGCCTGGTTACCCGCCACCTCTTAAGTTTAAACTCTGTTACCAAGCCCGTATATGGGAGTCCCGGCAACTGCACTTGAGAGACAGTCTTCCTCTTGGTTCAGCGTGTTTACAATCTAAGACATCGTCATTTAATATCAGATGAGATTGTGTGCAAACGCAAACAACTATAAAAGAATGTCACAAAAACTACCTGAAAAACAAAGACAGTCACCATTTTACTGGAAACAATGAAATCATCACAACGATTAGGTATATTTTATAATAATTATAATAAAATTCCTTGTAAATTAGGCAGAAAAAATCTCACGTTCGTTAATTTCATCCTGAATAGAAAAACGGTCTGTAAGAATAACCAATACATGAGTCATCGAGTGTGGGAATCAGAAGCATACATAATGTAAAAGTTATTGCTCCGACTATTGTAAGCAAACAATAAGATTATAAAAATAGCATGCCTTCAATTTCGTCAAATCTCTTGAATAATAGCGCTAGTTTTCCAGAGATTTCCATCCTACGTATTGTAAGGTAAGGTTATTCTGCAAAATCAGATAAGTTTAGAAAAAAAAAAAAATTATTCTGATAAAGCTTTTAGTTGGATTTTCATTGATTATGGCTTATTTTTATATTCAACTTGCGTTGTTTAGTCACGTATTCGGTAACTCGAAAGGCATTTGTTGTAGTTTATAACGAAATTAATAATATAATCATTCCTATTACTGCTAAATGTTAGCAAGAAATCAATCGAAGATAAAAAGAGACTATATGCAATTAAGTCTAAAATGTGAGAAAATGATTTATTTTATAGAGAGAGAAATACATGTGAAAAGGAGGTTATTTAAGTTTTTACAAAGTATGAAAATTAAATAAAATTACTACGGCCATATAATGAATTGAAATGGCAACTGAACGTGTATTAGAAAAGTGAAAAAATGTACTTTAAGAGTACTATAGTTAACCTGAATAACCTTTTTCAAATATATTTTATAATAATTCCTTTCTAAAAAAATTAACGAAAATAGTCTTTTTTTGACTGCCTACTCCAGAACGATCCTTTAATGTAGATTTGAACAGTACATTTTTTCTAGATAAAAGATACCCTATGTCCCTTTTCTGTTCCCTTGTTACTAAATAAACTCACATGAGCATTTACAGCATTCGTTAAGATTCATATTATAAAAGAGAAAACGTTTCTCTTTTATACTTTATAGGTGAGCGTTTGGCCACAATCTCATCTGATGTTAAATGATGATGTGGTCTAAGATGGTAAGTCACGCTTAACCTAGAAGGAGTTTCGCTCTCAAGTGCAGCTGTTCGAACACACCAAAAGGTGCTTGGCGATAGATTTTCAACTTGAGGGTTGTAGCTAGCCAGGCGAACTTAGAAAAAGTCCTACCATCATGCTATGTGTATATACGATGTTTTCCTTCACCGAGAGTTCCGACTCAGGTGCTAAGATCCGAACATACGTCCTTCGATACTGTGTCCAAATACGCTATTAACTAAGCCATCATCGCTTCTAGTAAAAATTTTTTTTTTTAACGAACTTACCACACTGTTGACCTGGCAAGGCCTCTACAGTTTCATCAGACTACGGCCACGTAAGAATGGATGTTAATGTACGATACATTATTTGGAATAGACGCAGTGCTGTAGGCAGTCCCTGTTCCCCGGTCAAAAGGTGTGTGAGACGGCATCACGGGATTCTAATCTGTGCGAGTCGGACATAACTCACCCTCAGCTGCCTGATGGGGTGGGTACCAGAAGAGGGATTTCCCCAAGTAAAAAAAAAATGGTATCATTATTTTTAAAAATACAAACACGGGCGAAGTCTCGATTGGCTGCCAGTTTTCTATAAGTAATTTGACACTTTTGTGTTATATTTCCTAAGTTGGTCTCGATTTTCTCCGAATCGTGAATAGAATTTTGACGTTGATAAGTCTTCTCAGAATCTGAACTATAATAATCTTACGCCTTTAATAGACGATATAAATGTTCTCATAGTTCTCTTCTCATAGAAGTTAGACCATCATTTATTCATTTTTAGTTATGAAGGAAAATAGCCGAAGTATTTCCAAATTTTTGATAACACTAAAGCTACTGGCAGGCCCAAAGAAACTTTGGCTGGACGTTGTGATGGCGGACATGAAGGAAAAAGACCACACAGAAAATGATGCCAAAGACCGGGCAAAGTGGAAACATTTTGGAAAGCGGACCCTGGTACCAACCCGGGAAAATACTAAGCAGAAGAAGAAGAAGAAGCTACTGAACAGACCAAACATAAAGAAAATCGGTTGAAAAAAAGTCGAGGACGATAATTATTGGTTTTTCCTGTTCCTCTTTACATATGAATTACTATTTGTAAGATTTTGCACAAATCGTTGTGGTAGTCTTGTGGTTTGACCGGTGCAATGTCGATTCGACTGTCAGTAGATTCGAACCCTGACACGTAGTGACAAATTTTTCGGACGCATCGTATACATGTATTATTAATTGAAATTCATAACACTACCGGCTGACGGTGATGGAAGACATCGTGAGGAAACCAGAACTTGTGAAATATTCTTGTAGTATGTGGGTAAATCTAGAACTGTGGACTTATTTGTGCTTGAAATCGCCAGTACGCCTGGCGTGTGGTGATTGTGCCCATATTTTCCTTCAGGAAGAGGCCTTTATTCCAGCGATGTGACTTTTAAAGGCTTGCATTATTATTCTATATGTGTGCGTATGTGGTCGTTATAACAGTTATACAACAACGTAACACTGTCCCAAACTCTACCATAATATTTAGTGAACCCTCACTATGCTGTGACAGGCCATAGAGTAACGCGGACTTATACAGACAGGAAATTTCTTTGATTTAAACTTAGTTAAGTATTTCGTGTCGTCATATACAATTTTAGTTTCTTACAATAGATTTAAGTTTTTGCGTTTCTCTAAATATAAATAAAAATTAAAATTGCAAATACTGAAACGTTTCTTAGTTATGTTAACGAGAATTGTTATTTCGGCGGAGTATCGGTAGGTAAAACCTTTTACTCTCCTCTCTCTCTCCCATAAAAGGTATACGTGTATATTATCTCATTCCCACAATCAAGACGAATCTAATGATACCTCATGTGCTAAAATCCATCAAGCCGTTTAGAGTACAGGGTGTACCAAAAATATAAACATACATACATACATACTTTTGAAAAACATTATTATACTGTTTTTTTGCAGTCCTCTAATTAAACATAACATTTCTAGTGTTCAATATTAATTACTTATCGATTCGACGTTGAATAGTTGTAAGGTACACAAAAATATAGATATACGGTGGAGAAAAATGTAAAGATATCTGAGAACATTCTTCTCTCAGTTTTCAATAGTTCTAATATGTCGTGTAACGGATTTTTTTTTATAAATAAATTATACAGTTCTGCGGTAGTACGTGCATCACGCAAAAACTATTCCATAGATTTTGATCAATGTTTGAACTGAAGCTTCTATGGAAGAGCTTTGAAATTCTGATCCGCAACTTTCTTGTATGATGAAAAGTGGTGGGAGTAACCACTGTGCTGGATAGAGTGATCAAAACAATCCAGTTCTCGTTCGATCACCGAAGTTAAGCAACGTCGGGTGTGGAGTCAGTACTTGGATGGGTAACCGCCTGGGAACACCGCATGAAGTTGACTTTTTGTTGTACTTTTTATAAAAAGGTTTTCACTTCTTTCGTTTGATCATAAGCACACACAAACATACTTCCTTTTAGTTTTATTTCTTAGAGATTTAAAATCATTACCTAAAATAAATTATCATAATATTTTCATTAAAGTATATAAACTTATTAAACTTTTAAGAAACTAAGATTTTTATAAACAATACAAAGGTCTAAATGAATTTTGTAAGCAAATTATATTTCTTCTGTACATGAAATATATTGTTAAGAAAATAATAAAACGTAGATAAATCTCATTTATAAGCTAGTAGTTAATCTTACTACTTAACTTTATAACTAGCTTTACCCCTGGCTTTGTATGCGTTTGTTTTTGTAATAAATAGTTAAGTTATTAAAAAATATATATTGTGGAAATATTCTCTATATACAAATCTACACCCGCCGAAATACATGGATATCGGTTGCGTGATAGGGAGATAGATTTGCTGCAGCGCCACACAGTAGCGAGTTATAGTAAAGTGGATAGCACACTTAGTAACATATTATACATGCGAAGCGAATGAGTTACATGCCTGAAATATAACAAAAAGTGTCAAATCCTGCCCCTTTTATTTGCCAAATGCCATTTGATAATCTGGTGTTATTATTTATGAAGATACAGGTGGAGACAAAGTAGGATGGATGGATGGAAGGATGGCTGGTAGTACTAAAGGATATCCATTAATAAGGTGTAAGTGCGGCATCATTGTCTTACTGTGACATTATTTTATAATTATATCAACAACTGTATTGGTCTGATGGACTTGCCCAGCTTCACCGGACTAACTTATCTGACTTGAACTCTGGCATAATTCATGTCACAAAAAACTATTATAGTAATTTAACTTAACGCGTTGCTTATTAGGTTTTCCACTCGAATCCTTTTTAGAACCATTCAGTTACCCTCAGATATATTGAAATTATTTCATCTGTAATTTAAAAAAAACACGAGTGTCGCATCCGTGTATTGTTTTCTTAATCTGTGGCGCGCACATGGCGGCCATAAGCGGATTAGTGTAGTACTCGTCTACCGCGAACTAAGCCCCGGGAGCTAATGCAAAATTATTTAATAAATATTTACCGAATGAAAAGGTATTATGTGATTATGTTGAAATTAAATTCATTGTGAAACGATTTGTCGACGGGATATTTAATTATTCGAGAATAAGCCCAAAGCTAAGTATTAATTTGGATTTTATTTCTTAATACTATGTTTTGTAATATAATTACATAGAATTTTGTCATAATTTAGTTTAGTACAAACTCGTGAACGTTAAATTATCAGTAGCACCGTGTTCTTTGGTACAAAAGATAAATAATTCCACCAGGAAAATCTAGATTATTAAAAAATTATAGATACAACTCTCTGAGTGTAGTAAGATCGACGATGTCTATCATTTCTTGTTAGTATGTCATAGATAGAACAATTAAAGGACGCTGTTTGTTAGGGAGCTTAAAATTAATATCATGGATATGGGTGCTTAATAGGGAATTCTGGGAGAACCGACTTAAGACTTTTCCACAGAAGAACGTTGCAGTTCTCCATTTATTTACTTAGCAACATTGCAATCTAACTAAAAACTTGTGGAAAAGGAATAAAGAAGTATAAATATAGGCGATATTGAATAGATATTCTGACTATTGTCTATATTTTATTTAAAACTAGTTGCCACCCGCGACTTTCTTTTTTATACAACACAGTTACATAAAACAGTTTTGTTATTTCGCGGGATCTAGGTATATGTTTTGTCTGAGTCAATTGTATGTGGTGATTTATATTTTTTATTGTAATTCTATCATCACTACTTAACCTCTACAATTCTGTTATTGTTATAATTATTGCCTAACACTTATAAAAAAGTATAGCTTACATTTATTTATATGTATAGATCAGCATTTCTAAAAGTTAAATCGTGAACCCCGAACCGGCAGTAGGTGCGGAGCGCTCGGTCAGCCTCGGTCTGTGATTTTACGTCATTTGTTTCTCTATGAATATATTTTAAGCGATGATGGCTCAGCTGGTTAGTATCTACGGACACCGTCTCGATCGACATAGGTTCGAATCCTTATGAATGAGCTCAAGCTTTCCGTGAAGGAAAACCATCATGGTAAGGCCTTTCTTTAAGCCCGCCTGGGTAGCTACCACACTCAAGTTGAAAATATCAAGTATTATGGATGTATTTTGGCAGCTGCACGTGAGAACCAGTTCTCCAAGCTTAGCATGTTTACGGTCTTAGATCACATCGTCATGTTAACGTGTGGTCGAACCCTAAAACCTATGAAGCTATGAGATTTCTCCTTCTCGTTAGTACCTCGTATCTATATAAGGCGGGAATTTCAGCTATACGAGTAGTTAATATTAAACCTACTCATTGATATTAAAATGAACGAATATGAAAGTTGACTGCTGAAGCTATAATGACAAACAATAGGAAACTAAATGCACCCTTCTCATTAAAAATAACACTCGTCGTATTTAAATATTAAAATTTTCGAATGAAACTGAATATTGATTTTCTTGTTTTTAAGAGCCCTTCAATATTTTCATGTTGCGAACCAACAGATTCTCGAATTGACAACTTTTTTTTTTGTTTGGTAATTCACGGCCTTGTCAACTTTGGGAACGACTGATATAGATAATTATTAACGCAAAAATACAATTATGAAGTTTGAGAATGTATTAATACATTGTATAAAGCTTTCACGAAATGTTTTCAACCGCAACACGACGAGTCCCAAGGCGAAGCGCGTCTCATTCGAGATCAAAGCGCTTTCCGCAGAATTTCGACTTTGATTTGATATACGAGTACAGCACGACATAAGGCCATTAATAAAGTTCTTACACATTTAAATGTTTGATTTTTATTTTTAAAAAGACTTGTACATGTTTAGGAATATTTATCGGTGACATCAACTCTTTAGCGGTTCGGTACGTTGGTATTAACTTTGAAACTTCGGTTTAAAAAAAATATATATTGGAAGCGAGGAGAGAATGTGCGTCGATTTGCGGGTTCGACTGGTAAAAAATCTTTTTACGTTTCCGTTGCCAGAAAGAGGTCCTCATTTAAAATACTTTATAGCTTTTATATGAATTAAAATTTTCACGGAATATGTTTTCAGACGGTGGATATCTTAATATGATTAATAGATATTAAAAGTGTCTCTATATTTTATAAGTTGTATATTTTATAATCTGTATCTTTTAGCGTTCATTTGAAATCTAACCTGATATTAAATAATTGTGTGGTATAAAATGGTAACAAGCTGTACCTAGAGGGGGATTGGTGGAAAAAACGCCAATATATTTGTACTTGGCGACAGTTTCGGTTTTTAATGTTGTTACCTGTTGCTAAAATTGTAACACCAACATGCGTCAAACTCGATATGCAAACTCTAAAATAATACAGCCAATAATAAAAATCGTCGAAGTGTGAATTCGACGCACGTCAAGAATCCCGAGATTAATGCAAAATATAAAACATTTTTTTATTTGGAATTACATAACAAAATTACCTAATCACTACATAGTATAAAACAAAGTCGCTTTCTCTGTCCCTATATCCCTATGTATGCTTAAATCTTTAAAACTACGCAACGGATTTTGACGCGGTACTTTTTAATAGATAGAGTGATTGAAGAGGAAGGTTTATATGTATAATAACATAAACTAAATAGTGGAGAAATACTGTTATTTTTGAGGTTACTACCAAATGTAACGCGTGCGGGCCACGGGCAGTAATGAATAAATCAAAACTACTGGATCGATTTTAATCATTTTTTAGTGAATGACATTGGCTATATATTTTATACCCGTGCGAAGCCGGAGCGGGCCGCTAGTATAATATATATTGGGAAAAACGACTGCACTGATGTTAAGTAACAGTGCGGCCAAGGATATGCTCGCTAAGCACTGAAGGGATTGTTCTTATGCAGCTAAACAATCACTCAAATCAGTAGATTAAAAAAAACATCTGTAAAGTAACACGGGGATGATAATATTCGTACCTAAATTACCTCAAAACAGTGGCGTATAGTATTGTGTTTCAGTTAGGCAGGCTGCTATTTTGGACGAAATATGAAAAATAATTTATCACATGATATTATGATTCTGTATTCTTTTCGCACTCGGTCCGCATAGTTTTCTTCCTGCTAAAATATATTTTCTTACTACATGCTATGAATATCAGAATTAGTTTATAAATATAAAGTTAAATCCTTCCACATTTGGAAATCATCATTGGAATGTTCGTTCCAAATGAAAGGTACTTGGTACGAATCAATTCAAAATGAAAGTACGATTATTGTAGAGATAATATTGTTAACGCTTTTAAGGTAAGATCCCCATATCTCCTACACCAAACTGTGAAGTCTGTAGGGTCATAGGACATGTACGTCATGTATTAATGGAATGTATTCGGCTCCAACCGAATAGACAGTGGTAAATTGATAATTTAAGCTTATTTTATTTAAGTTTAATTAATACATTTATAAAACAAGTAAAGATGACAAAAAAAAAATCAATGTGAGGTCTGGAGTCTGAAAAAGGTATAAAGATCTGAACTACAGATCTCCAGATCGCCGTTTAAGAATTAAACTAAAATCTTATCATTATATGTATAAGCAAACAACAAATGTCGATTGTCGACTCTCAATTTGAATTTGCAAGATATGGGAATGTTTCATGGCTTACTATCCAAACCTCATAATGCTGAAGCACTAAGTCTCTTTAAGTTGTTGAGGCGTCATTAGTGATTCTCCCGTTCATCGTAGCTTTAATCATTTGTATTTAAGTTATTATGCAGCTGATATAGCAATAAAGGCCCCCAAATAATAAAAAAAATGTTATGAATTATATTAGTTACTATTTTAAGAACTACTGCTAAAAAATAAATTATAACACTGCTATTTTTCATATAATAAAGAGAATACAAATAAATACCTGTAAAACATGATTAGTGTTAGTATACACATTTGTATAGTGTGAGGAGATAAAATATAGCAAATTTGTCACCTGTGAAATATGAATGGATGGTAAAAAATATTTTATCACTATACAAATATAATAAAATAGCTATTATTTTCACGTGAAACGTCCTTAGTCAGATCGGGAAATTCGGCGACAGTTCATGCCGAGGCGCAGCGAGTACCCTTGCGCTGGTCGCCTGAACAAATCGGGTGAGTGCCTTAAGCGCTCCCCTTAGTAGTCCGGTGAAACTGTAGCGGCCTTGCTAGGCTAACAGTGTAGGTCAGTTCGAAAAAAAAAAACGTGAAATATCAACCTAAGGGATGTTTTTTCTTTTAATATACTAGTTCTTTGAGCTCAATTCTCAGTCTATGACCTCCCTTAGGACGTTGTTGTGTCACGTTGTGTCCCGTAGGACAAGGTTTTTGAAAACTATAGGCAACATTGACCTAGCATCTTTTATATAAAAAGTTTTTGACTGTGTTTTTTCTTTATATGTATGTTAAATATGTAAATGAATTTCAACACCATACCTACTATTCGTAGAATTTTCTTCACCAAAGGTACACAGGTACATTATAATAATTGCTCCACGTCTATCGATACTGCGTTAGAATAATAAACTATTATGGTTTCTAAAAGACTCACGAGTTCAATCAAAGACAGCTAAATAAATACAATACATTTACTGAAAGTTTAAATAGCGATAAGTCATTTGTGCTAACTTCTCAACATTTACTTCAGGACTGCTTCAAGCCAGATTCAAAAGGATTAGGGTACAAAGGAATCAATCCTTTGATAAAGTTATAAAGTGTGTTGCGATAAATCTCGAGACTTCAATGGATTTTAAAATTACTGTGACTTAATATTGTTTGTATATTATTATGTCTAATTTATTAATAACTAGTCGGTCCTGCTCCGGCTTCGCACGGGTATAAAATATACAGCCTATGTTATTCACTGAAAAAATGATTAAAATCGATCCAGTAGTTTTGATTTATTCATTACTGCCCGTGGCCCGCACGCGTTAATTTTGGAGTAACCTCAAAAATAACAGTATTTCTCCACTATTTAATGTATGTTATTATACATATAAACCTTCCTCTTCAATCACTCTATCTATTAAAAAAAACCGCATCAAAATCCGTTGCGTAGTTTTAAAGATTTAAGCAGTACATAGGGATATAGGGACAGAGTAAGCGACTTTGTTTTATACTATGTAGTGATAAAATAGTACAATTCACGAAATATTTTATTTACTAATATTTCTAAAACCTATTATCTTAATTTAGACACTTTATTTTATTTTAGTGAAACCAAACTATTTATTTCTACATCATTATTTTCTGTACAACAAAGACGTTATAATAATATAACGACGATATAATATTATATTAAACGCCTATTAAAATATTTATAGCAATATTGATTACAAGTTGTAATGCTATTTAGCAGAGGAATTCGGTAAATAATATATAATTGTTCATCTCATTTGATTAAATACATATTATAATTCTGAAAGCATATCTGTATGAAAGTTCGTCCGTCACTCACGTTCGAACGGTTGCGGACGTGTTCTAATGATCTTTGGTATAGAAGTGAATTATTAAATACGAAATGCGGTAGGTAGTTATTGTATGTCATTACTAAAGGGTAAATGTAATGACTAGACGGTATCTACACAATATTAAATTAGTGGTGTTATTTGTGAATCTTTACTCAATATATAAGTAGTTTAGTGTATTATAAATGATATATGTGTCTAAAAGGTTATATTTTAGGGAGCTCAATAAAACTCAACTGTACTGCAAGACGCCTATTACCATAGAGACTGAAAGTTGAGCACTTATAACTACTTATGCTAAAATGTTATTTAATCTATATCTACCTACAAATGTTACAATAAATATAAATCCAACCATGATTTATTCAATAGATTTAACAATATTGTGGTCTTTTTTGCAAAAATTTTTGTCACTATAATAATAGCTTATAATTATTGTGAATTCTATTCTATTAACTGCGAAGCGTGTACAAGTACACTATTATGCGTTAACGTTAATATCATATATTTAATATAATATAAAATAGTCAAGGAATTGAAAACAAAATTGTTTCCAACTTTTTTTTTATTAATAATACTAGATCTCATTATTAGCTACTAAATAAAAAATATACAAAGAAAATTAGTCGACAAAGAGAGGAGGAAAAGGTATTGTACTGTTTAATCTACACCTATAATATATAATCAAAGATATAACCTATCTTTGTAATAACTAGGACGCGCATGCAACTTGAAAAACACTTTCTTATTCATAGGAATTACTAACTTTATGACTGAATCCAAAAAATGCTTTAGTCACGTTAGATATTTGGTATATACATATATATTATACATATGCCCTGATCACTCTTACACAGGCCCATGTGGTACAGGCGCATTAATGTTCATTGTTCTCATTAGTTCATCAGGGAGGGCCTAATACCAGGTCTTCCCTTTTAGACCAAAAGTCGGGGCCCTGCTGATGGGCCAACAGCTGCAATGTTGGGTAGAGAAGTATTGCAAAGGTAGTTCCTGCCCACCCATCTAAATGGTGCAAGAAGAACCCGGAGGGGGTTTAGTCAGTAAAACTCTGATACTCCCACCTCTGCTGCCCGGCGAGGTGAGAATCTAGAAATATTCTCCCGCGAGAAAAAAAAATGGTATTTAACGTCGATTAAAACTCTCCCTTACAGCACACCATTTCAATGAAGCACAGTTTTCGATTACACGACGACAAAGAAAAAATATTTGTGTGAACATATTTGGTAGCTCTGATGAACTGTGAATATCGAATCGGCAAAAGATAGTAAATTACGCACATACAAAGCCGAGGCAAGGTCCCTAGGTATATACATATATTAAATTTAGGTATAAACAATTCTTGGGAAATCTTGTGCGCTTTTATAATGAAGTCCCTGTTAACGTCAGGTGTCTGATGACAGTTTTAAATCATAATATATTAAATGCGTCATATATAATGAACATGTTGAGAATAAACTATGTTTGCAGGGTAATTATTATCTGCCATATAATATCGGAGCCATTACATTGTTGAACTCTTAATGTATGTACAGTATGATAAAAAGTCTTAAACAAAAAATGTTCAAGATAATTAACCGTCAAACTAAACATATCATCCAGTATCTTAACAGCAGGAGATGGATTTGTGTGAAGGAGACATGCTTTATTAACGGAAATATGTACAGAACAAATCAGAGGTAAACAATCTTGTTATGCGCCTTGATCTCGATGTTTGGCGATCAGGGTTCCTTCTGTGTTGTCAAAATATGACAGTACTGACAACCTTTCGGTATATAACTTGGTTGCTGGGTATTTTGTATAAAATCTGTGAAGACAACTGGGCCGCTTTAACTTCTAAGGATCAAACCCAAAACTACGAAAAAAATATGCTAGACCTCAAAAAATAATTTGATCTTGATTACCAGAATCTAAATTAGGTTAAAGTATGGAGATCGGATTGTAGAACATCTATAGGCTTCGTTAATTCTCGTATAGTCAATATCAATTTTCATAATTTAAGTCTGTACTCTCCTGTCGATGGCTTCATTGTAGTAGCGTAAATATAGCTTATAAGTCGCAGCTTAACGGAGGCATCCTTCGAAATATTTACTTAACCTACATAAGTTAATGATTACGGTAAGGACAAAAGGGCAGCTGAAAGTAAACCGGATTATACTTGAAAAATTATAAAGTCAGCATGACGGCATTAGTTCTTTTATAAAGATCTTTTCCTAAATTAGTTCAGCCTTAATAAAAGTTTGAGTTGGCTTCATTTGTTTTCGTCAGAATTTAAATAATAGTTGAAAATACTTTATACAACACAGGTCTTGAGAAGGCGCGTATGAACGTCAAAACTACTTCCTCTTACTACCACTTTACTAGCAGTTTGGATAACAACCCAGTCATCTGCAGTCACCAGCTGTGGGGGACAGCAGCTGAGGTAGACACCATATTTTTACTACAAAAACGGGCAGTTCGAGCAATTTATGATATGGGACCTCGCGAATCATTAAAAGATAAGTTCCAGGAGTTCGGTATCCTAACTCTGCCCTCCCAATACATACTTGAAAATCTAATGTACGTCCGCAAAAACTTAGATAAGCTAGATTTCGTAAAGGACCAACATAATCTAAATACAAGAAATAAGAACAAATTGGTCATTCCATGTTTTAGGCTCACTAGGACCGGTAACAGTTTTTTAGGTAATAGTGTTAGGTTTTATAATAAAATTCCAAAGCACGTTACCGATCTGCCGGATACTAATTTCAAGTACCATGTCAAGCAGGTTTTAATATCTAAAGGCTATTACAGGGTGGATCAATATGTGAACGATGGTGACGTCTGGAAATGACGCCCTCTCTGTGCATCCACCAAAACCCAATGTAATTATTTATAACTATGTTTTAAAAATGTGAGTTATAATATGTTAATGAAAAGATAAACCAGATCGAGTTTCTTGCCGGTTCTTCTCGATGACTGGGTTGTTTTCCGAACCGGTGGTAACTTTGACGTTCATAAGCGCCTTCTCAGGGCCTAAACTGAATAAAATATTTTTGATTTTGATTTTGATCGATAAGAACCGACGAAAGACTCTATAGGGTTTAACTTTTCATAGTATATACTTTTCTAAAAATGTATTACAGTTGTAATTAGGGTTGCCACCCGTACTTTATAATAAAGTATTGTACGTTATTTTAGGTAATTGTATTCTATACTTTATGTGAACAATAAAGTACACGAAAATACTTTATTTCGCATGATTTAGTTTCTTTGGTATTTTTATAACGATTATTCATATGTATTTTTTTGTTAAGAGAAATACATGGATTGCTCAATCGATGTTGCCACTCGCTAACGCGACATCACCTAAGCACGCGTTTCTTTAACAAATATTTCTGTACGCAACTTAACCTCAAATGTCAACAATGTCACTGTTATTAATAGTCACATTCTATTGTTTGTCTCGTGCGAAGCGGTTTAAATGCAATAACAATAAGATATAAATTATATAGATTTATGCTTAATAATAATAAAAACGAAAAAATAAATTGTACCTTATTTTAATACTATGTACTTTTTTTTTACCTACAATAACCAATGTACTTTATCTGCAAAAAAAAGGTGGTAGCCCTAGTTATAATCGTTTTTAGTGGATGCACAGAGAGGGTTGTTATTTCCAGGCACATGTTGTTCACATATTATCGTTCACATATAGATCCACCCTATAATAGGATTTTGATAGCCTTTTTCTATTGGTATATAACTATAATCTAACCTGATGCAGATGATAATTTTCCCAAAGATGGGTCACAGTTTAAGCCTAAAAAAACATAGCCTTAATAGGGTCTACTGGAATAGACCAATAGATGCTTGGCAATAGAGTTACAACAGGAGGATGTTTACTGGCTAGTAAGGTTACAAATGGTCGGTGACATATTTTTCATTTGAGAGTGGTTACTATTATATGGCGCTATTAAAGCACACTCACAGATGCTTGGTAAGAGATTTACTACTTGCGAGTGGTTGCTGACAAGTGAGGTTACTTAAAGGCCAGCAACGCATGTTTGATGGCTATCGTGTCGCAGGTGTCCATGGGCGGCGGTGATTACTTACCATTAGATAACCCGTCTGTTCGTTTGCCTCCAATCGCATAGAAAAAACACACACACATACACACAAACGGATGTTTGGTGACAGATTCACAACTTGAAGATGGTTACTGATAGGTGAACAACAGAAAATAAGGTATAAGGCAGAAGGAGGCGGCGGAAAGGATCCGCGAGGAGGAGCGGAGCGGAGAGGAGCCTCTGAGCGATCCTCTCCGTCAACGCAGAGTCGGTGGGAGGAGGCGGCATTATGTCCGTCTCCTACAACCTCCGTAACCGAACCTGGGGAGACGGGCCGGGGGGCCCATCTCTCCATTGCACAGGTTCGGTTGACGAGAAGGTGGCGGCTGGTGTGTACCCAGCTTGCCCTCCTTATTAAGACGACGCCCGGCAGACACTTTCTGCTGGGCTGGCCGCTGGGGTGGCATGGTGAGAGCACTGCACGATCCCATGCTGCCCCAACATTGCGGCGGTCGGTACACCGTGGGGTTTTAGTGAGTAAGAGCCTCACACTACCCACTCTCTCCCCCGGGAGGGTGGTGTGTCCATGAAGGATTTCCCCACGTTAATAAAAAAAAAAAAAGGTATAAGCATACAGTAGATAATTCAGTGTGTTTGTCTTCGTTGCAAGATGATTGTATGTTTTGAAACTTTGCTACATCCGAACCATCGTCAGGTGATAATGAAGTAAAATTACTAATCAACCGATATGAGTAATAGGACGTGCATTTTATTATGCATCAGTTAATTAAGTGGTGATTTGTGAGTAACGGAGAACAAAGTGGTTGAATGACTCTTTGTACGTCAAGATATGATAATAACGTATACGCTTTTTAATGCTCTAATGACTAAGTGATGCACCTGATCTAATAAGCCGTCGATTATTGTGGAAGTCCGGCTTTAATACCGTTTGCAATATAAGATTTTTTTTTTTTTTATATTACTAAAATTTCTGTTTAAATCGTTTCTTTATAATGCCTGTTATATTTTCAATCTTTCAGTACTTGTCGTGTTAAAATAAACGCCAAAAATCATTCCGATAAAAGCGTAGATTAAACGGTCATTCCAATAACTCGAAATTAGCATACGCTGAACTCCTATGATGTGAGTAAAAACCGCCGGCCCAGTTATCCTGCTGCGTCTCTAGTCATGTAGCCCAATAGTTTGCCAAACAGCCGAATGCCATAACGGCTCGCCTTATTTGTCCGTTTAAGCTACGAAGGCCCATCAGGCGAATAGCGTCATACAATTAAAAAAAACTCTGCATATATCCTCACAAAGTTTATTTATGGTTGCAACAAATACAGGTATGGGAAGACATTATCGTCATGCGTTACAAACTATCCGGCTACCTGACTAGAGACGCAGCACGATAACTGGGCCGGCGGTTTTTACTCACATCATAGGAGTTCAGCGGATCCTAATTTCGAGTTATTGGAATGACCGTTTAATCTACACTTTTATCGGAATGATTTTTGATGTTTATTTTAACGCGACAACTAATGGAAGATTGCAAATATAACAGGCATTATAAAGAAACGATTTGAACAGACATTTTAGTAATATAGAAAAAAAAAATTATATTGCAAACGGTATTAACGAATTCTACTAAACTAATTCATCGTACATGTAAGAATTAGTGAGGCGCCCATTTGTACCAGCAGTTGATACACGCAGATGTAGGAGTAGCATTATTATAAACTGGTGGTTCCAAATATTGGCGGGTTTAACGATACGCAAACATTATAAAATTATAAACAATCGCTTGAGGTTTATAAAATAAAATTTACGAACATATATAAAGTACCAACGGGTGTTTTTACCTTTAAAATATAAAAAAAAAAAATGTTTATCAATCGAAAACCGTGCGAATAAATTTACACACTGTTAAAACGATATCAAGTCGGTCTGTTTAACATTAAATATCCACAGTGAATTGCAAATATTACGAATTTAGCAAACCAATATATATATATATATTCGAGTTAACGATTTGTTTTGCTGATCATCGTTAATTACCGCACCTCGACGCGTTGCGGTCCGAGTTAAAAGATGTAGCGTATTAACTCATACGAGCACCTGTACGGCTCGGCGTCGGTGGCGTCCGAAGAAGAGCGTAACTGCTTTAATTTGCAACTAGTGGCCGTCGAATGGTCCAAATTCGACCATAAATCATTATTTTTTTAAGTTTTAATATTATCGAGGTTTCTTGATACATAATTGTGGGGACACATTTTGTAGATTACAAGACGTAAGGATCGTGAAGTATGACGAATAGAGATATAAATAAAGGTTTCCGTTTGTCGATGGTAAGGAAAAAATTAACTATTTCCTTTTTTTGTATTCATGACGCTAAAGCAATGTCCATATCTGCTAAACAAAAAAAAACGGAAACAAATCGGTTGAGATACAGAAGAGAGAGATATTCTTAACTGTTTTCCCTCTGCTTCTTTATATGAAGATAGACTATACGTATTGTATTTATATTAGTGGATATATATTGAATTATATTTATTGTTTATAGGTGAATTGTATGTATTGTATTGTATGTAATTGTATTGTATGACCCTTGTTGTCAGGCAATAATGTGACTTAACAAGCTAAGTACGCTACGCCGAGAGAAAACTTACTCTCAGGTGTGGCTACCGGAAGACACTTATAGATACCTCGAGACAATTTTTATTTAAGGGTGTTAAATTATCAAAACAAAACGTGAAAATAATTATATCTGTGTATGGATATTTTTTAGGAATAAGCCTCTGAAGCAATCGCAAGGAAATTTGGTATAGACGAAACCTGGATTCTAGAGGACTTAAATTAATTTCCATTTGCGATATATTGAAATACAAGCAGACAAAGTCACAGTAAAAGCTAATATATTATATTTTATGCAATTAATGAAAAATCGAAATAATAATTTAAAATATTTCAGATACGTTTCCCCACACTGTTAAAATGTAGTTTAGAGTGGAATGGAAGTACGCATAAAAAATGGTTAACAGTTTTCTTCTATCGATTGTACCAAATTCCAAAGTTTTTCCAAAAATTCCAAATTTAGTAAAATATAACTTGCACTTGCTAGTATTTTAGTAGGTGAGTCGTTAGTTTTTACATATAAAGATAATTCAGGACGGTTTTTTTAATTCGCTAGAAGTCGCAATATTACACCGCACCCCAAAAGGCCGGTGACTCAAAACGCACCGTTATCAAAAAGCCCTTACCAAACACTAAATAAAATGTGGTGCAACGCCCCCCGCCGTGCGCGCCGATTTGTTGCGCCACTGTAAACATTTGCACAGTTGTTTAGCGAGTGCATTGTTCCCGGATGATACACAAGTTTGTATACGAACTTGTAAAACAAAGGGCTTCGCTAATTCATTTTTCTTTTTATTTTAATTATGATTAATTACTAGGTGTTTTTTATGAGAAAGGACAAGCAAACAAGTACCATTACCAACTGATAATAAGTAATCGTTTTATTTTATGTCCATCTACAATATCTTCTATATATAAATATGTAGAGGGAAACAATCAAGAACATTTTCGTCCTCTAATTTCCAACTGATTTTCTTTATTCAACCTATAAGAGACCCACAGCAGGGCCATTGATCTCTTCGCGAAGGAAAGTATTGCTCATAAATACCACACCCGTCTACGACGTATTGGCGATTTCAAACTCTGAAAATTCTACAGTTCTATATTTTCTTACACACGGTGGTACTACAAGAATATTTCTCACGTTTAGGTTTTGTCACAATGTTTTTCTTCACCGTCATATATTTAAATTACGTCATAAATTGGTAAATGTACGCGGATTCAAATTCAAAGTATTCGTTCATACATTATTGTTACTACACGATTGTGAATTATAGTAGTAACCCACCCCGGAATAGCCTGTATGCTAGATATGGCTTCATAATTGGCTCAATGACGTAGATCCATTTCTGGCGCTTCAATATTTACTGTTTCTCATAGTCGTAAAAGCTACGATAGTCTTCATATAAATATCTTCTTTGGTGCCCGTAATTTTAAACTTCGAGGTCTTAACTGAAATGATATCGTGAAAGGATAGTTTAAATCTGTATTACCTAAGTGTCCGACGTAACTAAAACATTTCATTGGATGAGAATGAATACTGCACTGACTATAGCAACGTTGCAAATAATCAATTATTTTGCTTGCGAAACGGCTGATGACTGGGTATGCTTGTAAATTGTTGTAAATTTCGCGAAAATTCTCGCCATTATTATTAGACGGCACTGTGTTTATTGTTATGTCTAGCGTCTTAATTAAGAAAAAGATACATGACTTGATTAAAACGACACTGTATAGAAAACGTTGAGTTTTGAGTAATTTCTTCTTTCTAAATTCTCTTCCACACTGGTGGAATATTCGTTTATAAGAGAAGATACGACTAATCTACATCGTACCGTTTCAAAGATTTCCAATGCCGAGAAATTATTTGGTTCTAAATTCTTTTTTACCCCACTGGTATTCCCGGTGTTCTCTGTCGTATGTCAAAATCTCTAGAATGCTTGTTCGATGAAGGCGTTACTTTGCGGAAATCCATCATCGGGAATTGTTAACTTATTATAGAATTATTAATAAACATGGTTTCATCACAAAAAAAAAACCTACACGCCATAAACATTGATTGATATTAAAAAAATAAAGCATTTATTTAATCTGGAATGAATAAACAGAACACAGAGTACAAAATATAAACTTCAAACAAATCGGTCATTATATGACAGGGTGACAGAAAAACAAACACGCTTAGCACATCAGTATGAATTTATGATCTTAACCGAAGGACACTGGTACACGAAACTCCGTTTAAGTTTAAAATAGCTAACGATAATTTAGCCGGGTTAGTCATACTGTGCGACAGGGTGACTCACCACTCGACAATATTTATAATTGGACACAAACGAACTATATTATATGTATCATCATTTATATATTTCTATATCACATACAGCTCTAATTGGTTGTTGAGGTAAGAAGAATCTGGTATAGGATTTTAATTGAAAAAGTGTACATATAAATGTATGAAATATGAGTTCAACAAACGATCTGTATTGCGTTATATTTATATTATAAACTAGCTGTTGCCCGCAGCTCCACATGCGTTTATTTTTATAACTGTAAATTACTTCTTATAACATCAGCTATCTGTTAGTGAAAGTTCCGTGAAAAATGGCTCAAACCTTTTGGAGACAGTACTGCAAACAAAGCCATAGGTAAAAGCTAGTCTAAAATAAAAAAGCTTTAATTACTTTTTATAATGTTAGCTATCTGTTAGCGAAAGTCCCATGAAAATAAGTTCAATCGTTTTGGAGATAGTACTATAGACAAAGCCACGGATAACAGCTAGTGTAAAATAAAGTAGCCTATATCTATAAGTAGCGTATCATTGTGTGAGGAAAACATAGAACTGAGGATTTCTCGGAGTTCGAAATCGCCAATACGTCGTGACCTGGTACAGTTATTATGCCCATACCTATTTACCGGAAGAGGTTATCATCCTGCACTGACTTTCTTACAGGTTGACATGATGATTAAATAAAAATTTATTGGCAAATAGATAAAGAACTGTACAGAAAATTACTGTTTATTAATTCGAGATACCCGAATTCCAATATTTCATCTATACGTTGTATATATTAAATGAAAAATATGAGTCATATGTATCAATCAGTGTTCCATAACAAGCCAAGGTTGTTTCTCTATGACAGACGTTTTAAATATTAACCGATTAGTCATATTCACTGCCGCGTTCTTTCTGGAATTTAAAAAACGAATCTTGATACTGTGTTGTGTATTTCTATTTCTGATGTATAATATTCAAGTGTAAGTACGGGGTTTTTTGGCGGGATCTTAGTCTGTCACGTAGTGATTTTTATATTTTATTCATAATCTTGTGTTATTAGACTCTATATTTTGTAATATTGGTGGTGTTTTACGTAATATAGTTCGGTTATTATGCACAAGTGAAGTGGATGAGAAATAACGCAACGAAGCATGCATTCTGAGATGCCACCAAAACTCCATGGAAAGTTCTAACAAGGAAACCACCATCTTGTTAGAACATTATAATTATCACAAGACACTTACTTGGCAAAATCTTGTTACTTGACGCTGGCTAGTGCACAAACCGTGTCGGAGCCATACAATAAAGAAGAAGAAGAAGTGTATGTACTAAATTTTGATCTGAATACAACAACAACAAATAAATGGAAAAAAAAAACGTCACTGTGACGGATTTATCATAAAGTGCGTGATAGTCACGACTACTGTACACTATGGTGTGTGTCATATCTGTTATATTATAAGTACTTAAACGAAATAATATTGTATTCATTTCAAAAATCACCATCGACTGTGCCGGGAATATTTAAAATGTATTTCCATTTGAACATTGCCGGAAAAAAGTGTCCACCTCTGTTTTCAATATAGCCCGGTGAGTTTGGTGAAAAGTGGCAATTTACCTGATACGGGCGATGTACGAATCGACCGACATTTTTACATTGTTCCGAATAGATTACTCGTTTGGAAGTGCGATAGAATAAACAATTTCGTACAAATGATACAACCTATCGACCACCCGTGTCTTTACAATTGACTAGCTTTTGCCCGCAGCAACGCTCGCGTTAATTGAGATGAATGTGTTTTCCCTAGATGAAAAATACCCTATGTCCTTTAATGTATCCCTGATAATATGTATACGAAATTTCATAATTACCGATTGAGTCGTAAATATGTGAAGCAAACAAATAAACTTCGTTATAATATGTGTAAGGACTAATAAGGATAAGGATGACACTATTAAGCGCACGCTGAGGTAACTGTCAAATGGCAAAATATTTTCCAATACATATTGCAGCCAATTCAAACGATATCTTTGTAATTTATACTCTACGTGTTATTCGAATAAATAAGCTATATTGCTGTAAAGTTTCATTAAAATCCATTCATTATTTTTAACGTGAAAGAGTAACAAATATTCATTCATTCTCGCAAACTTTCTCGCTTAGTCTGGCGTAGGATTTAACTTGAGAAATGTTTACAGGTTTGTTTTCTTTAAATTTTCGTTTCAGATTACAATAGATTTCCATTAAACTTGTGTAACTTAATTAATAAATTTGATATAAACAAAAAAAAAACATTTGAAATAGCGAAACAACTTTTCGGTACGCAGTAATGTATGCTAAAAAATTTAAACTTACTTCAAACTGGGGTTGTCTATTACAAGTCAGCCGTGCACTCTAGCCAATGAAACAATCCTCGAGTGACCCCTGATACTTGGCAGTCCTGCCAAAACAGTTCACTTGTAAATTTTGATGGGTAAAAAAATATTATATAACTTTAATAGATTATTACTATGGAATATTGATTATTGTCTATATTTGTGTCTTTTTGTCTCGCACGACGTAATAACTTTTAAATGACAGGATTTTCTCCAACTACTTCACATTAATTTTATTTTCTTTTCGCCAATTTAAGAAATCCTAGCTATAAACTAGCTTTTGCTCGCGGCTTCACTTATATAAATATTGATTTGATCTACCCTTCGGGGACAGTACATATTCCCAGCTAAAAGGTACCCTTTGTCCTTCTCTGTACCCCTGACAACGTGCACGCAAAATTTTATAATGATCCGTTGTAAAGGCAAACTTACTTTCGCATTTATACTATTAGTATGAATGCAAACGTTAGTTTGTCTGTATGTTTGTTACGCTTTCACTTCTTAACTACCAAACCGAATCATCAACACTTTATGAGAGGTACAGAAAAGGGTATAGGGTACCTTTCACTCAGAAGAAAATATTAGTGATATATTTTGCTCGTGGTTTCTCTCTTGCTAATATACATTTCACTTATCCCTTGAAAACAATATTTTCTTTTGAGTGAAAAATACCCTATGCCCTTTCCTGTACGCATTACAACATGTACACAAAATTTCATGGTGATTCGGTTTATTTCGGTGTCCATTTCATCCAAATCTCTTCAATAATTTTCGCATGAAAGAGTAACAGACATCCATCCATCGTCAGAAACTTTCCTGTTTATAATATTCTTTGTGATATGTTGTGGGGCTTTGTTTGTAAATTTGGAGGAACTATGTACCCATACTATTTAATGTTAAACGGCTACTAACGCTTTTGTGTTTATTTGTTGCTATATAACAAGTAAGTAAGTAATTGTAGGAACGAGTTCAAAACGGTTTATGTGCTATTTTTCCTATTGCTAACTGTATGGTTCGATAAATATTTACAACTTCACCAAAGATTATGAGGAGTGCAGAAGACACTCAGGCGAAATGGCTATTTATGCAAGGCTCTAAAATTAACGTATCTAACTAAGGGCTGTTGCCGGGCGTGTAATTTCTCCATTTTAATCGACCTATCAATTTGATTTATTTTCTTATAGATATTTTCCTATTGTATGGGTGTGTAGGTATGTAGTGCAGTGTCTTCTGTGTCGTGAGTTGTCGAATGATAGTGTCACTGTATTGCATGAGCAGCCGTTTAGATGACTCCTTACCGGACGATCGAACCTAAGCCTGAGCCACTGTGAGGGAAGAATGCGATCTGCGATTATTGATAACGAAGTTATTACTGCTTTGCAGCAAACACAGGAATGATTTAATATATGCCTCATTTGATTTAGATTATAATTGACAAGATTAAGCTTCAGCTTTGTTAATTTATATTAATAATCTATACCATATTCCATTGTGATAAATTGAAACGTGAGGTTTTTTATACCTGACTGTACTGTTAGGGGTAATACTTTCCTCGCCTGAAGTCTTCGTCAAACTTTTTGACCGCTGTTAATATAGAACCGAAGAATACAAATTTACATTTAAATACATATTATATTATATCTATAACATTGAGATAACTTAAGGATAAATAAATAACAATTTTAGATTACTATAATAATATTTTAACTTTGTTTTGTATTAAACTCTTGTCTATATTAAGCCGAAGACCGATCTTACGTCTATAATCAGAGCGGTCGAAGAGATTAACCGGGATTGTATATTTCTTTGGTATTTTTTTTTTTTCGAACTGACAACACTGTTGACCTGGCAAGGCCTCTACAGTTTCACCGGATTACTTTTCTTTGGCACGCTTCTTAGCCTAATCTGTTTTATGGATTTTAAGATATGAAGTGTCGTTAGATTCGTTATAATTGTGAGTGTGCTATATATATTATATAATATGATATTAGTGACTAAAAAATAGAGATTTTTTCACGTCCCAATCAACGAATAAAGTATATTCATTACATTAAAAACTCGTTAACTATTACTTAAAAAGTTTAGCAGGAGAATGCACTGAGAGAAGAATTCGAAAAACTCAAGTCTCCCTACGAGGGAAATTTATTATTCAGAAAAACACACAATCTTTACCTAACCCTATTAAATGTATAAGCGTGAAGCTATTTCAGACATAGCCTTTCTCCGTAACGTTTCTTTATGACCGCTCTAACTCTCATGAAAGCGTATATTACAAAGTCCAGTTAAAAATTATGCGCCCGCCGCCATTTCCTTGCGGAGCACCTAAATTTCTTCTGAGCACCTTCTATACATCAACTTTAGTTCCAGCTCGTAATCTGTACTAACCTTAAAACTGTTATTTAGACTGTACGATACGACATGACGATTAATTCTTGGGGTTGCCAACTTTATTGTATATACATAATTGTACTGTAATTTTTGATACTATTGAAGAAGTACATACTGAGCAAAAATAATTATATCTCGTTTGGATAGAGCCCTATTGTTATATATTGCGTTTGATATAGTTTAAGCACATATACAGAAATGTACATGATATAAATTTATAAAAATAACAAGCGATGTTGGTTCCGTGGTAGCGTGTTCAGCCACCACTTCGATCAAAATATTTCCTAGTTTCCGAATCCTATAGTGAACTTAGAACTTCCTATGAGAGAAAACACCGCGATGAATCCACAGTATCGTGGTGGGGTTTTTCCTAAAGGTCTTCTGGTAAGTTACCACTTTTAAAGTTAATAATCTGACGCCTAGCACCTATAACTGTGTTCCGGGAGCTTTATTTGAAAGCCAATAACTTTATTCTATATCTAGAGACATTTTAGGAGTTGAGGCTGTGAAAAAACGTTAACATTTATGAAGTATAAATGATGAAAATAATAATGAAATGCTTGTGTATTTGTTTATTAATATAAGGAAAGCATATTTTTTATGATTTTCGAAAGTAACGAGAAGATCTATAGTTGAGCGATATTTCTTGAACGAGTTAAAGGGTGATTTGAGTCTGTAAAATGGTGATAAACACATCCCAATGGCTGACACATGTGTTAGACGGCATAACTAGAATTTGGATCTCTGATAGATACGCATAAAAACCACTTAACCAACACCAGATAGTTAAAAAACATATTGCGAACACATTTCTATGGATGTAAAGCACATATAATGTGTTAATCCAAGCGGAGAGCGATAGAAAATAATATCGTCATTCTTTAATGGAATATAAATATTACAGTTAGACGCGAGATAAAAAATATTTTTACTATATCTACTGTTAAAGCGGCTTGATTTTCTAAATCGATCCGACATTTTATCGTAACGTGTAAATCACAACACTAAACCAGCTAGCTGGTACCACTCCCATCAATCTATGCTACCCGCAATGAATGGACAGACTCCGCGCTCGGCTAACTATTTTCAAAAGCGATTACAACTAAAATCAACTTTACCGTCCAACATATAAGGACGTACGAACGGAAGAAATAAAATTGTCGAGGCGTTACGTGGCTGGAAATTGATTGTGAGACTCTTACAGTGGATAATGAAAGAATTGAAACAGATAGAATGAAGTTGGTCGAAGTTCGATGTGGTGGTGGTATCGTGCGCATTGTCGATGTGGTTTTTAGACGCTAGGTGTATGTTTTTTACCTCAGTATAGATTTTCAAATGCAACAAATTCAAAGTATGTTGAAATTGTATTCGGTAAAGAACTGTTGTTATGTCATCACTACATAGTATAAAACAAAGTCGCTTTCTCTGTCCCTATATCCCTATGTATGCTTAAATCTTTAAAACTGCGCAACAGATTTTGATGCGGTTTTTTTTAATAGATGAGTGATTGAAGAGGAAGGTTTATATGTATAATAACATAAATTAAATAGTGGAGAAATACTGTTATTTTTGAGGTTACTCCAAATTTAACGCGTGCAGGCCACGGGCAGTAATGAATCAATCAAAACTACGGGATAGATTTAAATAATTTTTTAGGTGAATGACTATAGGCTATATGTTTTATACCCGTGCGAAGCCGGAGCGGGCCGCTAGTATGATATATAATAATAAGGTAATGTCCTGGAACATTAATTAAATGCAACGTAGTTATTGTCTCTATATCTGAACCTAGTATATATAGTAATAAAATGTTTTATGCTAAATTGCTTCTAAATACAATAGTTCGAGCAAATATTCCAACTATAAGGAACCACTTAAACTCCAATGATTTTTATCAAATTGGGCAACCTTTCAGGTGATGAGGGGAATCGTGCAAATCAACCAATTTTTCACTCGTCAGCCGAAGCAAAGACTAATACTGGATATCGATGTCTAAGTTAATTCACTTAGCAGTACTCCAACTCGGAATTCTTTTTAAAGCTGTTATGGTGTAAGAACAAATGTGTTTCTTCTTTATAGGATAGTGTAGTGTTAGCTAACCGATGGATGTAACACTCTGAGTGAAAATATGAAATGCGATTTGCAGACTGTTCTTCGACTTCTTTCACTAAATACTAACGCTTAGGACAAGTGGACGAATGTCGTGTCTGAACGCGTCGCCTCTGAGTTATCAATACTCTGGCATAAAAATGTATTTACATCATTCAGACTGCATTTGCTAATGCGAACAGATGCTCTATTTATGTTATTCCCATATATCTAAGGAAATATTCATCCAAATTCTTCCGGCCACTTTTATATCGTCAACTCATAGGCGGCTTGTTCGCGCTTCTATGAATCTCTAGTTCAGTAATATTTTGTTCATTATCCCAGTACCATATTCTTTTTATAGTATTTTTTTAATCTAAGTTAAAAGCGTTCGTCCTGCGATTGGATTGGTTATACTGTGAAAGTATTCACAATGCGATAAAGACGCGACGCCGTATTTTGAATTCAAAGCACGGCCCACCTCTCCCTTCGATATGACAGGCACAGTCTCCGAAAAATTGAATTGATTTTTATCAAGCAAACGACGAGCTTACTCTGCGATTTTTTAGCCAACTCTTTTTTTTATAGAAAGGGTGTCACAGGAAAATGGAGCGCTTCTGGGAATCATAATTTGTTTTTTTTTTTTTTTACTTCTCTAAAATTGCATTTTATTCATGTTCAAGTTTTTAATTTGAGACTAGCAAGTGCAAATTAGTTTGCCGCTTCATGGGCAGTAAATATAGTAGTATCTGGATTCATTTGAAGCTGTTTTTTTATTTTATGATTGTAATTTTGCTATTTCTGTTTAAGTATTTTAATCCTTTTAGCGTTTTTATTACATTTATAATTTATTAGCGGCCCGCTCCGGTTTCGCACGTGTATAAAATATATAGCTTATGGTCATTCACTGAAAAAATGATTAAAATCGATCCAGTAGTTTTGATTTATTCATTACTGCCCGTGGCCCGCACGCTTTAAATTTGGAGTAACCTCAAAAATAACAGTATTTCTCCACTATTTAATTTGTGTTATTATACATATAAACCTTCCTCTTCAATCACTCTATGTATTGAAAAAACTGCATCAAAATCCGTTGCGTAGTTTTAAAGATTTAAGCATACATAGGGATATAGGGACAGAGAAAGCGACTTTGTTTTATACTATGTAGTGATGCCTACACCCTATAGAAAAATATGCTGATATGTATGATGTAGTCAGATAATACTCTAAAATTCTATATCTGTAAGTAAGAGTATTATCATTTTATAGACACGATCAAGAAGATTAAGTAAGCGAAGAAACTGCGAAATTCCTATTGCAATATTGTATAATACGAAGGCGTTATATGCTAAACATTAAAATAAATGAATAGGCTTCTAAGTGTACTAGTGCTATCTCTATCAAACCTGTTGAAAAGACAATCTAACTATTTAATTGACCTTCTTTTTAATGTATACGTATAATAAAAATGAAGTGTCTGTATGTAATATCAAAATAACGACTGTTTACTGATTGGATATGAACGTATACACGATACTGATAACAAAAATACAACTTTTAATTTTTAAAATATAACTTGTCTGTCTGTATGTTCCGGGTAATCTCCGAAACGGCTGGACTGATTTTGATAGAAATTTCACTGACGGATAGTTAAAATTACAGCGGGTGACATGGGCTACTTTATTTTAGACTAGTTGTCGTCTATGGCTTCGCCTGTAGTACTATCTCCAAAACGATTGGACCTATTTTCATGGGACTTTCACTGACAGATAGCTAACGTTATAAAAAAAGTAATTAAAGCTTTTATATTTTGGACTAGCTTTTACCCATGGCTTTGTTTGCAGTACTATCTCCCAAACGTTTGAACCATTTTTCACGCAACTTTCACTAACAGATAGCTGATCTTATAAGAAGTAATTTATAATTTAAAAAAAAACGCATGCGGAGCTGCGGGCAACAGCTAGTTAAAAATACAAAACAATGTTCTCTTTGCTTCTTAATTTACACATCTTGTCAACTGCGTCTTGTTTGAAATCTTCGTAACCAATTTTAAAGACAGATTTAGTATTGCAATATTAAATCTCTTCTATTGAAGGATCCTTTAGGTTTTAATAAAATTCTTTACATAACCTAATGTGAATTTTAGACTGCAATAAAGCCAGTTGGTTGTCTCAAGTATGTTCTGTTAATCGCTCGATCCTCCTTCATTCTTTGTGATTGGAATACCAAGTCTATAAGCTTTTATGTCACTAATAACCTTGTTTATTTCTTCGAATACTCGAAGTGGTATTTATTCCATTTCTTGACAGTTTCAAGTATCTTTAGGGGTACTCAGCTTTCTGCCACTGAGAGTTGATTCTCTTCCCTTTGTCCAAGCGCCGAAGCTTCACAATCGTACATGAGTGGTGACTAGTAACAATGATTATTTAAACTGATTAGTTTTCGATTTGAATGAATAAGCAGTCTCGTCAGCAACGAATCAAATGTTACGGAGATAAGACACGTCCGAACAAGTTGCGTCCTCGGGCGGAGTTTAGTACGTGCCATGAATAAACATCATTTATTCGGGGGCGCTTCGTTGAGAATTCCTCACGATGTGTATTTTAATTCCGTGTATTTAATCTCGGTACGTTCAATTAATTGATTTCTTTTTTCATTAGTTTTTTTTGTCAGGATACAATAGAATGTCTGTTTATTTAGCGACATAATAAATGTAGTTTGTGCTAGGGCATTGAAATAGATGATATGTTGAAGGCCGTTTCTATATGCATTAAATAAACTTAAATAAGTGGCAAAGGGTTAATGGAATTCAAAAAAATACGAGGACTAGAATCTTCTATGAAATTTTTTACATCCAATGGTCATAGCGTTATGCAGATACGTTCAGTGCTTGTGACGTCATTGAGTCTCAAAGTAACTGTATTTTCAGTGTGTTTATTATATAGTTTAGTTGTACCCGCGGCTTCGAACGCGTCTGTTATTATTTGTTGCTATCATATTATTAATTGATTCTACTATTATACTAACGTAATTGGGAGAAAATAGAAACTCTTTTTTCAAAGTCGGTTAAACGAAATAAAACACTCGAAGACGCCTACTAAGATTACAGAAGATGACAATCGTCAATTGTTATTAATCGAAATGAGCTTATATGTAAAAATAATATTGTCACCGCCCACATTATGTCTACTAATCACCGTGACGAATTCGAAAATTGTGTTATAATTAAAATGTACCGTTCTGTTTGACGATTCCTAGAGATTCGGGCCCCTATTCTCCTTACTTCGACATTCGATCTCTGCTCAATTTTTAATTATTGATGGGTTTCGAGTGAAAATCCTCGTTCGGAGATACCGAGTAGTGAATTGATAGTCATGTTTAACTGGACCACGATCACCATATATAAAGTGTAATAGACCTGTCGTGTTACGAATCAGCTGAAGTATCATTATGCACACTATGAAAAAATTTGTCAACATGAGGCCTATTTTAAATTGTTCGCGTTTCGAGTTCGGCTAATGTGTATTGAGCAGCGGGCTGGCATGATAATATCGACAACCCATAGATTTTACAGAAGCATTCTACGGCACATTCGTTTTGCACATATTATGTTTTGTGACGTCACGATAAAATGTTATTTTTAATTAACTTTGCTTTGTATTGCGTTACTTTTTTCATCATCTCACACTGGTATGTGTATTCTACTATGAAATCTGTCCGTCCAGTAAGTCAATATCTTTATTTTTCTTTTCTTGGTCTGTATTCTGTTATGAATCGCCTTGTCGTGTAGCGAAATTAGAGATTTATGATATAGATTTTGAATTTTTAGGCTAATTTTTGATATTACCATATGGTAATATCAATCAAAATCATATGTATAGTACCAATGCATCATTTTGCCTTACCTTATTAATTATTCCTTAATTGTTTCGTTAATGTTCCATCAAGCTTAGTAAAACTGGTTACTATTTTACTGTTACTAAGTTTATTTTAATTTAAAATTGGTGAAATCACAGGCCGTTGTTAATCTGATGTAACATGAAATAAGAAAATCAATAGAAGAATTAAAAATGAAAATTAAAAAAAATCGTGTATCACTGTGTACACACAGACGAAGTGTAACTTCTTTGGCTTAGATGTATTAAATTATATATATATATTATACGAAGTCCCGTAGTATAAATACTTAACCATACGTTTACTAGTTTTGGTATATTACTAGACCCAGACATACATTTATACATACTTCAATACTCGTATACATTTTTTTTTTTTTTTCGAACTGACCTACACTGCTAGCCCTAGCCAATAAGGCCTTTACAGTTCCACCGGACTACTAAGGGGAGCGCTTAGGGCACTCACCCGATTTGTTTTAGGCGATCACCTCAAGGGCACTCGGTGCAGCTCGGCTTGAGCTGTCGCCGACTTTCCCGATCTGTAATGTATATGTGTATTTTACATCTGACTACTATGTTGTGTGACCTATTTCAGTCCGAAAAGGGCAAAAAAAACAGCCCACCACTGCGTGCCTAGGTGTGCATGTGTGTGGGGTGATCGTGTAAATGAAAAACAAGCGTGAGCCACTGTATTCGTGCGAGTAACATACCCGAGGGCTCCACACCGAGGGACAAACCTAGGCTCGAGTTGTTACAAGAAAAATCGCGACGAGTGTGCGGGATCGTATCTTCACTCCCCGCTCACGGCGGACTACTTCAATATACACAAAAACTCATACTCCTACTTTACGTGTAATGCGTAACGCATAACAAAACTTTTTCCCTCATCGTGCCATAAGAAGTTTCACTTCAAAATAAAACTAGTGCTATATCCTTCTTATATTATACACGAGAAAGTTTGTGCAAAACTATTGGACGGTTTATTATGACATTTTACAGTAATGTAATGTATACATCATGATAACACATATACTATAATTTCTTAAGGAATTGTTTCTGTTGGCCAAAATATAAGGATATGTATAAAATAGATTTAAACAAGTCCTGCCCTGCGAGAGAGCGCGCTACTTAATTTCTATTTGCGACATATTTTAGCTGACATAGAAAATATGAATGTCGAATAGTTCGCGAATAGGCGCATATGTAGAGAAATGTCGCTAAGCCGAGATTAAACAATAATTTAAACAATTTATAGAGAATTGTGACCGTTAATACTGCTCGGTAAAAAGGGCCAAGACGTACGAGACCCGAGTAAGTGTGGCGACAGTGTAACGGCAAAGAATACACAAGCATGCTTGCAGTTCGGGAGCGTATGTCTCGCATGGACGATGTACATTGCTGTATTGTTGAGACAAGTTACGAATTTCGACAATATATTGTTCACAGCTAAATCATTGCTTTTCAATTTGTTTTAATTGTCTAATCCTAAATACTCAAGTTAGAAATCTGTAGTAAAGTACAATTTAGTGTTTACAGTAGCTACATTTTTAAATAAGTGGTCAATGAAATTAAGCGTGTGTACGTCTTGTAGTAATCGTCACTTAGAGTCAAATGGAAATGCGATCAAAAACTGGTGGAAAAAGAGGCTACGTCAGGCGGTCAGAAGCTATGAAGGTCGAATGTGGCATTCTCATTCATCGTTTTTTTTTCTTCGCATCTGCAATATTAATCAGGATAGTCTTTTTGTTATTCTAATTTTGTAATAAAAACAGCTCAGTAGTTTATGAGTGAAAGAGTAATTAATATACATGCACAAGAGCATGAAGCAAAACTAACCAAGCGATGAATCTGGAACGTGGCGAAATTGCAGCTGTCAAAAGTGAATCACGCGAGCGAAAGGTCCCAAGCGCCGGGGCAGACGATCTAATGACTACTGGCGCCGCCTAGCGGGGAATAACGGAACATCTTGATTAGTTAATTTATAGTTATGCCTTTATTGTACTAGATTCGTTGCGCCGCGCCGTGAGCTATTGATACAATTTTATATGCGCAATAAATCACCGCGCACGTTGAATTTAGTTAATCTGTACTAATTTTATAAAGCTGAAGAGGTCGTTTGTTTTTTTGTTTGTTTGGATGTGCTTTATCTCCGTTTCAGACATATTTGATAAAATCTCTTTACAGTCTGTTACCTCCAGAGTTATAACATGGGGCTCTTTAAAAAAGGATCGAGATACGCTCTTCAAGGTCGGCAACACAACAGTGATGTCCATGGTGTTACAGTTGTCCATAGGCGACGGTGACCATTTAACATCAGATGGGCTGCTTGCCTGTTTGCTGCCCTTTGGCATAAAAAAAGTAGTGTGTACTTATGTACACGCGTTAGAAGTTATACTTCTTTGCCGTAACAAGATGAAAATCTTTTCAAAAATTTTATCTTTCGCTTTATTCTAGGTTTGTACAAAAAACGACACTAACAATAGAAAAAAGGTATTTAATACATACATACTTCTTTTAAATAAAATGTTGACTATAGCTAACTTCAGGGTGTCGGTTTGTCGTGACGGTGTGCGCGCGCATCGTAAAAATTTACTCTCATCATTTTTCAAAGGAAGTAAAAACTAAAAAAAAAGTCTACTAGCTTCGCTCTCGTTCCTTTAGATTTTAACTATCCTTCAGAAACAGTACTTATATCTGGGTCAAAAATATTTTATATCCCTGTCTGTAGCCCTGACAATGTGTATGCAAAATTTCATAATACTCTGTACAGTAGTTAAGGTTTGAAAGTACAAAAAACAAATAGACGAATTCACTTCGACATTTTTTTTTTTTTTTTTTATTTGGTTTACGAAACTGAATTTCATTATTTATAATATTAGTAAAGAATCAAGAATTTATTTAGGAAGTCTTTTTAACGTTACGCTACATCATTTAGGAGCGGGGAAACATCATATAAATTGTAAATTAGAAAGCTATTGCGAGTGTACCTTATGGCACAGTGCGGAGAGTCGAAAGCCGAGGGTGGGGATATATAAAACGAGAGTGAAATCGTGCGGTAGAGCTTTATCAATAAACTAAGGTGATTTGCAAGAGTTCATTATATTTTTGTCAATCAACTTCTCGCTTGCTTCTTAAACTATTAATAGTCTCAGTGAAAATCGACGCCTCTGGAGCTTCGTTACAAAAGTTTGAGAAACATCAACAAGTTCACTCTTCCTCGTTTTAACGAACGTCACTTAGCGCGCATTCCTTAGGCATGAAAGCGAATAAATAATGTGCGAATATCCAAATTTACACTCATTATCGTGCGAGGATGACTAAAAGAATTGTTATGTATGTAAAAAAAATAATCGAATTGTCTATATTTTTGTAGTAACCACGAGTGTTTACTTTAAGTAGCCGATATTATGATATTTCTATACGTATGCGTGACATATAAACAACTGAAGCCATTTAGTTAAGTTCTTTACACTTTTTCTTCAACTCCGAATGTAATTCGATATGGATTGAGATTATTTATATTTGTATATTTTCATCACGTAATGATAAAGTGTTATATTCTCTTCATGCGACTTTCTCTCTCTTTCTTTCTTTGTAATCTGTATATTTTTAACTTTTATTTTCTATCATCTTTTTAATGCTAATAAAATTTCTCTTTAGTACTATAGGAAAAATATTCATAATATAAATGAATCTCGCTACTCTTTTTTATATATGGATGTCACAGTCGCACACTTTCACTGTCGCACAAAAATTATATTGCGTATGTAAGTAACTCCTATAAATAAGTCGAATTTATGGAGCATGATACAGAGTTAGATGTATTCACACACTGGAAAAATATTACCCTGTTTCGGTGTAGACGGCTAAAAAAACCCGTTGATTATTTAATATAAATTATACACGGACGGAGCCGCAGGATAAAGCGTATGTAATTATAAAGCTTTCATCGATCTCGTATATTCTCGTTAAGTTGATTGTAACAAAGTGGGTGCGATGTAAAAAGATTGAGAAGCGGTGGTGACGTAATCCCGTTGTTTTTTCTGTTCGTTACAAATCTTAATTAAAGCGAATTTTCATCATTTCCCGCGTCTTTTTTTTTATCGTTTCGATAAGCCAAAAGAGTGTAACTGTGATTTGGACACAAAATTGATTTCTGTCTGTTGTACATCCGTGGTAATTGTTGAATCGGCTGATACGATTTACACGAGACTCTTTCTGTCAGATAGCAGATTTCTCAATGTACTATCTAGGCAACATATCACGCTGTTAGGTATACGTTAAGCAGAATGATAAAATTTAATAGCGGTAACATAAAATCGGTAATCGGACTATACTTACTTATATACAGTCGTTCAAAGAGATAGAAACAGGGTCGCGTCTGCCTTTTTTTGCAATATGCAGTTTTATTTTATATATTAGGAAGACGGAAGAAAGGTGTATCTATGTTTCTATACTCCTATGAGCTATTTTTCTCAAATTAGATTTAGACAAACGAGAACTATTTCGCTATAGTCTGCTCCAGACTATTCGGCTTTTCTTTGATTTGTATTTTAGTTAGATGCATACTTATTTCTTACCACCGCATTGAGAGCGCCGGAGGCCCACATATATTAAAAGGCTGGCAACGCACTTACGACTCCCTTGGTGTTGCTAGTGTCTATGGACGGTGGTGATCACTTACCATCAGGTGACCCACCTGTTCGTTTGTCCCTTATAATATAAAAAAAAAATAGGAGCTAAGTAGTCATAATAATTGTGTATTTGATTTTTTTTTCCAACTGACTACACTGTTGACTTATTAAGACCGCTACGGTTTCACCGGACTACCATATATTTGAAAACGTAAAAGGCAACCCATACTTAATATGTAGAAAAATGTAGTTTTCTATAAAACTACATAGTATCACTACATAGTATAAAACAAAGTCGCTTTCTCTGTCCCTATATCCCTATGTACTCGTATGCTTAAATCTTTAAAAGTACGCAACGGATTTTGATGCGTTTTTTTTTAATAGATAGAGTGATTGAAGAGGAAGGGTTATATGTATAATAACATAAATTAAATAGTGGAGAAATACTGTTATTTTTGAGGTTACTCCAAATGTAACGCGTGCGGGCCACGGGCAGTAATGAATAAATCAAAACTACTGGATCGATTTTAATCATTTTTTCAGTGAATGACATAGGCTATATATTTTATACCCAGTGCGAAGCCGGAGCGGGCCGCTAGTATATTATAAAACAAAGCCGTCCGCCGCGTCTGTCTGTCTGTTTGTCTGGATGTTCACGATGAACTCAAAAACTACTAAACGGATTGTCATACGCTTTTCATCAATAGATAGAGTAATTCACGGGGAAGGCTTAGGTATATAATTTGTTAATATTTTTTTGTAAGTTGGTTGAAATATAATGATAATTGTTGAAAGAAGTATATGTTTTTTTATTATAAGGGCAGGACAACGTCCGCCGGGCCTGCTAGTATAATATAAATGTGAATGTGAGATTGTTTGTTACGCTTTCACGCGTTTAACAACTCGTCATCAAATTTTCCATACACGTAGTTATCTAGAAAAGAAATACTGGTTCCCAAGAATAAGTCAAACCTACGTGTTTTTTATTTTACATATATATATTCGGAATTCGTGGCCGCTAACTATGGGCCTCATAAGAAAGCTTAAGATCACCCAGCGAGCGATGGAAAGAGCTATGCTTGGGGTTTCTCTACGTGATCGAATCAGAAATGAGGAGATCCGTAGGAGAACTAAAGTTGCCGATATAGCTCGCCGAATATCACAGCTGAAATGGCAATGGGCGGGGCACACAGCTCGAGCGACTGATGGCCGATGGGGCAGAAAAGTCCTAGAGTGGCGACCACGTATAGGAAAGCGCAGCGTGGGACGGCCCCCCACCAGATGGACCGATGACATAATGGACCTCTGTAGGCTGAGATGATGATATTCGGAATTAGTGATATAATGGGAAAGATAGATGGTCGCCATTTAATACCAGTCACTTTCCTTCCCCTTGGCTTTTCGCATGAACATTATATTATAAAGTCACAAATATTCAAACAGACAAACAAATGAGAGTGTCGTGATAATATCCAAGAACGTTAAATACCTTGAGATTAACGATTACATGCTTTACAAAATTATAAAACAATTTCATAGCCGACTTCCAAAAAAATCCACGTTAACACGAGCGAAATCACGGGCACATGCTAGTTCATAATATAACAAAGTCACAAGCACCGAGTAATTAATAATAAAATAGACTAACGTATTAACAAACTAATTTTCAGTATTAGATCCACAATTTCGGAGATTAACATCTTCAACAAACTCATTCACAAACTTTACTCTTCAATCTTTTAGCTAGTTAGTCTCTCAAACAAAAACTATTGAACGGATGTATTGCCGAAACTTTACAGTAATATAATGAAAAACATCAGAATAACACAAAGGCTAAATAGAGGAGGATATTGTTAAAGTTGACCAAGATTATAAATGAAATTGTAGGAGTTTTTGTCGGGATCTTAGTCTGTCATGTAGTGCTTTTTATAATTTATTCATAATCTTGTGTTATTAGACTCTATATTTTGTAATATTGGTGGTGTTTTACGTAATATAGTTCGGTTATTATGTACAAGTGAAGTGGATGGGAAATAATACCACGGAGCATGCATTCTGAGAAGCCGCCAAAACTCCATGGAAAGTTCTAACAAGGAAACCACCATCTTGTTAGAACATTATGATTATCACAAGACACTTACTTGGCAAAATCTTGTTACTTGACGCGCTGGCTAGTGCACAAACCGTGACGGAGCCAAAAAATAAAGAAGAAGAAGAAGAAAGTTGACCAACATATAAAAGGATAAGTGCAAATAAGTAGTAATTTTACAAAACAATCACTATTGCATTATTGTCAAGGTTCAATGTTCTTGTAATTAACCATTATATTTACTAAAGTTCAATAATTTTGTACTAGTACCATCTGATAAACAGTGAAAATTGACATTTCTTGTGAATGCGTTCTTATAATATATACACATACACAGATAAATTATCTCTACCGCAATAGTTCTCGATTACTAAGAAATTCGTTCATAATTTAGACTACATTCCGGTAATTGCTATCAGTATAATTGCTTGTTATGAGTTTACAGAAGACGCCGACTAAATATTTGAGGTGTTGAAATTTTTAAGAGAGACACACGACGTTCTAAACAAGTGTTATTGTTAGTTGTCAAGAATACGTGAGCCATTTTACTTTCGGTTTGCAGTATCTCTAGTAAATATAGATCAGTTACTGAACTTTCATCATCATCTCCTTACCCTTATCTCACCTAAGTGAGGTCAGCATAACATATTCAGTTGGTAGTGTGTTCGGACACAGCACCGAAGGACGTACGTTCGAATCCAAGCAACTGAGTCGGAGCTTTCGGTGAAGGAAAACATCGTGATGAAGCCATAGCATGGTGGTAGCGTTTTTTCTAAGTCCGTCTGGCTAGCCACCACCCCTCAAGTTGAAAATCTGTCGCCAAGCACCTGTTGGTGTGTTCCGGCAGCTGCATTCGAGAGCCAGTCTCCCTCTAGGTTAAGCGTGACTTACCATCTTAGACCACATCATTATTTAATAATAGATGAGATTGTTGTATAAGCGTTTACCTAAAAGTATATAAAAAAAACTGTTATGTTGGGATGTACGATTTGGCTTAATTTTTACGACCGGCCGTCTGCGTGACATCAACCCTCTTGGGATTATTATATAGTACCATTATAACTTCAACTTCCGAACTTCGTATGTATGCGAAATGCGGATATTTGACTCTTCGATAATAAGTGATAAGGGTTCAAATGACGCGCTTGTTTATCCCTGTATTGCACCTCCACGGCTTTGGTTCCAGGTCTGTCGTAGCCTTGACGATTTCTTCCTGCAAATCTCTTTCACAATAAAAAAGAAAATAAGGGAACAAAACGTAAAACAGATTCCAAATGATAATGTGAAAAAAGTTTAATTGATATGTGTGCAAAAGTAAAGGTAGAAAAGAAAATGCATACTGTTTAAACATCGGAAATGTTGTGTCCTGTTACCCCATCGCGACACACCATAAATGCTGACCAAGAGTGACGTCCTACGGTACCCCAGGTGCACGAGGCATCGAATCAGCAATTTCAGTGGAATCGTTCGGCACCCCGATTTCTCAGTTCCAGCAGTGTTTTAATTCAGTCAACAATTTCAGTGGAAACGTTCGGCAACCTCCGTTCTGTTATATATTATATTGTTTATATAAAGGTGGTTACATCTACACCTATTTAAGTAATGTCGCTCGTGAAATAAAGTCAGTGTGCTACTAGCTACGGGCCGTTTCATTTGTCCCTACGTTCGCATACATATCACGTTCCCACATTGCCCTCCGTTCCCACCTAGCTTTGGTATAAATTATTAAACCAAATTGTAATTAGTTAATGTTAACCTAACATCGGTAGCACTCATATCTTATTAGTTTTATTTTGTAGTTTAAATTCAATTAAGTTGAAGTAATTTGTTTTTTTTGTTTTTGGATCCTCCGGCGCTAACCTTCGTAACTGTCTCATAAACAGTTTCCACTGTACATAAATAATGTATTGTATAGGTAAAATGAATGCGTATACAGTTGTATATATTATTATTATTAAGTTTTACATTGCAATAAATGCATAAAAAGTAGCAGATGGATATTAGTGGTAGATTAAAATCAACGATTCAAAGCGTAGATACCGGGAAGCCGTGATTTAAGATTGTGCATGAGTAGTTAATTAATGGTGTGAAATTCTAGATTTCAATCTTTAATAGGATTAACTGACTGGAAATTAAAATCTGTTAATTAAGTTTTTGCTAAAGAGAATATTTTATATTCAGTATTTTCTGTGTAATAAGTTATTATTATATCTTTATTTGTTCACTTTAGTACGTTTTTTTTTGGTATTATTAAAAACAAATGAATGCCATTTTAAAATATTAAAAGTGTATAAAAAGAATAAATACTGCCCGCGCTCCGGAACATGTTCTTAATGCAACAATTATTTTCGATCCCGTATCTATTTTATTTTATTTCGAATATGAGTTTCTTATAACTATTATAATAAATGCGAAGGAGAGTTTGTCTGTTACGCTTTCTTTTCTTTCTTGCTGAAACTATCGTCATGACATTTTGCATACACTTTGTCAGGGGCACAGAAAAGGACACAAGGTATATTTCGTCTAGACTGTTCCCGAGGGATAAGTCAAATCTATATCAACGCGAGTGAAGCCACTGGCAGAAGCTAGTATCGCCAAATTTATATATATATTTTTTTTTATTATAGGGGGCAAACGAACAGGTAGGGTCACCTGATGGTAAGTGATCACCGCCGTCCATAGACACTAGCAACACCAGGGGAGTCGCAAGTGCGTTGTCGGCCTTTTAAATATGTGGGACTCCGGCGCTCTCACTGGCCGAACGAAACGCAACAGTGCAAGCACTGTTACTTCACGTCGGTTTTCTGTGTGTCGGGTGGTACTACCCCGGGCGAGCCGACCCATTCATGCTGAAACCAGTAATAGTTTCAGCAGTAGCTCTACCACCTTCAATTTGCCCCTAATTTGTATCGGCCAACATTTTTTGAATGACATACACTTCCAGTGTACAAAATATCAATACAATATACCTTTTTTGACTTATATCCGGACATATATATAGATGGACTGACAATTTATTTTGCAACGTAGTGTTCACAATCATCGGTTTCTGTAATATACGTCTGCCACAGACTTTCGCACAACAAATGGACAGACAGAGAACTATTAAAAACGTAATATACATATTTCCCCCTAACAAACTTATCAAGATCGACTCGAAACGTTTCCAAAAGCATTCTCACTCGAATAGGACTGAGGTTATGTATTTTATCCGAGTTAAAAATCAGTTAGAAACGTGCCAAAAACATTCTATGTTGAACCGATATTCTTATCTTAATAGCCCGAAATTCCCTCGTAACATAACACCTGAGCTTGTAGACGCCAGTTTTGGCGAATAAATACGTCGGCCGCTGACCGCTTCCGGCGACGACGCAGTCTGGCTGTTTTTTTCCAACCGTACGAGTACTCCCGTCGTTATTTTATGGTTTCGGTCAAAGACCTATTTATATGATACTTTATAATACTTTTTAGTTTTAATAAATACTATAATTAAAATATATTATTAGCATTCATAAAAAGGAAAAACTCTTTCTCTGTAAATCAACTATGCGCAATATCGCTTTTCAAATGGTTAATTCGAATTATTGTAACACCTCGTATGCGAATTGGTTATAAAATCACATAGAATAACTAATCGGTCGTGGATACCAAAGGTTATAGGGTTTTAAAAGTACTTTATATAATCGTTCGAATAATTCAGTCAAACTTCCAGCTACGGTGCATCCGAATAGAAATACCGCCGTGGTTTGGCGGTAAATTTCGCGTCCACACACTCGTCGCAGCTACCTTCGGCAACAGTTCAAGCCTAGGACTGATTCCTCGGAGTGGAAACCTCGAGCACGCTGCCAGACGCGATACAGTGACACTGAAAATTTCAATTACTAACTCAACGAATAATACAACATAGATCGCTCCCACATACGTGTAGACATATACACAAGTAGGTACACATATTATGGTGGCGATATTTTATGTTTTTCCCTTATTCGAATAGAGTTAATTAATTAGTTTAGCCTAATTGTCAGACTCCAAAATATATGTTTTTTGAGTTCGTGAGGTACGCATAGTGTATCTCACTAATTCCTATATGTATGAATAGTTGGCTTAGTCAGGTTCCCGATCAGACGCAACAGTTCAGGTCGAGGCGCATCATGCGCCCTTGAGCTTGTTGCCAAAAAAAATCGGCTGAGTGTCTTAAGCGCTTCCCTTAGTAGTCCAATGAATCTGTAATGGTCACTCAGACGAATAGCATAGTCAGTTGGAAAAAAAGTTCGAGTAGAGCTCTATTTTAGGGCATCAGAGTGAATACGAAGAGTAAACAAAAAGGAGAGATTTTCAAGCGGACTGCGACTACGGCCTTATGAGTTGTCACTGTGGTATAATTGTGTGATAGTGGTAGCCTATTTGATTTCTCAACGAGTACAAGCTGAATTTATTCTAACGCGAAACGACATTTAAAATTTACCCACGGGCGTAACCTTGTTCAACTTTACCGAAGCAGCGACTGTACTGTGTCTGTTGAAATAACACCAAGTTGTTTCTTCCTGCGAGTAATTGGATGGAAAAACTGTAAACTTAACGACTGTATGAACTGGATATACCATTTTTAAATCGATTTCTGGACATTTTTGTTATCGCTTTGCTGTTACGTAATACATATTCAACGCGCGTTTCTTATAGATTAGTTGAGTTTTCTATCAATTTCTGTTACACTCTGGAAATGTACAGATAAATTATTGAAGTATACAGTTTGCCTAGTGACTTCCGGTACAGATCGAATACATTTTGATTAGCGCCGGAAGTCAATAGTAGGTGTATTAGAGTTTCTTAATTAAGCGGGTACGCTAACATTAATACCGAAGGTTACAAATATTTATTGTTAGTATTTTAAATTACAACTCAACTATAGATAGGTGCATAAGTTTAATTTATTATAAAAAAAAATGATTCATATTATTACAAGACTGTGTACAGTCTGATTGATTGATTTGTATTGATGACAAAATCACAATCTACATCTAATTGCCATTTGTCAACTATCGGTATAATTTATTATATGTTAGCTTTGAATAAAAATAATGTACGTGTAATTAGATGTTTTTTTTTGTAACTGTATGGTTTTTAATAGCACATTACGGTCAATAGGTTTCATCGGAAAATTCCTAAATGATAGTTGATATTCTATAAAATTTTATTCCTTTGGTTTATTATTCCATCATTTTATTTAGACGTGGAAAACAACACTCGTTTCGCTTAGATCTTCAGTAGCTTTTATTTCTATTAAAATAACTAGCTATCGCCACGCGACTTCATTCATGTAGTAATGGTTTTGTTGATCGAATGAAATAAACTCACTGATTTGGGTCTGTCGTTGACATTTTTCAGAGTTGTTTGTTATTATTTTAATGAAGGAATTCTTTTTCAGGCATCACCGTAGTATACTCGTATGACCATTGTGTTTGAATTTGTCCAGTAAATCGGCTAATGCCCTTTATAATATAGTCCACACAATTACCTTAAAAGTTTTACTGGTCTTATTGCGTCTCAAATACGGATTTGAAGCGATGACGGCTCAGTTGGTAGTGTGTTCGGACATAGCGTGGAGGAACGTAGGTTCGAATCCCTAGTAAATGATTCAGAGCTTTCGGTGAAGGAAAACATCGTGATGAAACCGTAGCAAGGTGGTACGCCTTTTTCTAAGTCCGCCTGGCTAGCTACCACCTTCAAGTTGAAAATCTGTCGCCAAGTACTTGTTGGTGTGTTCCGGCAGCTGCACTTGAGAGCCGGTCTCCCTCTAGGTTTAGCGTGACTTACCATCTTAGACCACATCATCATTTAACACCAGATGAGATTGTGGTCAAACGCTAACCTATAAAGTATAAAAAAAACGGTATTGTTAATTTGAGTTTATGTTGTGTATTAAAGTTATTCCTATGGTCAAAGTAACCTAAGTTTTTTTTTTTGCGAACACATATTTATATAACAATTATCGAGGATATCTTAAGAAGGTAAAGTAAAGATATTACATCCCTGAAGCTCGGTCTTTAGTGAATCGTGAGGTATCATATAAAATACGAATTACGAAACATACAAATACATGAATTTTGTATATAAACAAAAATTAAAGTAAAAAAAAAAGAAATTATAATTGTGACATTATTTTTCTCATCAGTAACTTTATTCTTATGCTAAGAATTATTTTTAGTTTTTTTTTTTTTTAACTTTAATTTATTTATCGTTTTTAGTCTCAGTTTGCTTGACACGAGTTCCAAGTCGAAGGCTCATCAAATCGAGCAAATCGAGGCTGAAGTGTCAGTTACAAAAATACAGGTGAAACTAATAAAAGCGTGTTAAAAATGTCACACCGCCTTATTAATTACTACAATATATGTTGTCTTTAGTTTTAAATTCAATGCAGATGTGTAAAATTGTTACCTACTTAATATTTATCTACTGTTATAAGTTTAGCTCCAGGTGAAAATACTAAAGATCTATTCAAATTGGAACATATACTCAGGTGCCGATTTTAATTATTCAATAAACGATTACACTCTGCTTACCCTCGTAATTTAACAGTGTAATGGTAAAACCTTTGTAAGTGACATCGAGTATAACATAAACATAAGTCTCGCGCGGGGGACGAACGATAATATTTCGCGTACCAACGATTTAATGACCCAAATTATCGTACCTTAGGGGATCGTTGTACGTTGACGGACCCTTACCAGTACGGTGATACCGTGAAGTGTGTCTTTAATACCCACATATCCAATCGATTTTTATCGTTATCCGTCTTAAAAATAAGGTCGATTTTCGTAGGAAATAATTCCGATTATTAATTACACGGCATCGAATGTTGTACAGTTTTCTCATAATGTCAAATGTAACGTATTATTCTGATGGTGAATACATTCTATTACGGAGTGTATTTATTGAATTATGATTTGGACCTAAATTATCCGTTTTTTTTTTTTGTCATTTTGACATTTAGCTAATGAAAGGACATTAGACGGTACGTAGTTTAAAGAAACAACTTGTAGTTTTGCTGTGCGTAATTTTTTAACTGTCATGTCTCCTAAGGTATTAATTAAAACCATGTACTGTGAAGGGCATTAAATGCCCAACATTATTACCAATATAACTAAAGTATTTAATGATATAAGAATGAATACTGTATTTGTCAAAATAGCGTCGTAAATAAATAATATTTTTTTTAATTGTGTGTAGATGGCATAATGCTATTGCAGACTTTTTATAGAGATTTTTCGGTTGTACTTTTCTTGAGTACATTCGTGTTACGGTTACTTTATATATTTCAGAATATTTAGTTACCGCTTTCAATATAAACGTACGAAAACACTTTTTTACGACTCAATGAGGACATATTATTTGTCTCTACTTTATATAAATATAATATACTTGTTCTAAACGATATTTTTTTTTTGTAATAAAATTTCTATACGAATGTGAAAATCGTATCAAAATCCATTGCGTACTTTACATGAAGTAAAGGAACATAATGAAATAGAAAAAGCGACTTGTTTTATAAAATCTGTATCTAGATATTTGTGACTTCATAACCTATCTCCAAGCGTTAATGGTAATATACTACGTATTTTAAACACATTAATATGTTAGAAGAATTTTTTTGCAATATTATAAAGTAAAGTAAAAAATAGACATTGCTTTACGTTTCTTTGATCGCGTTAATCTGTGGCGTTTCAACACCTCTTATAATCTTTTCATTTGAGAACATTACGCTACGATTATTAAGAGTACAGCGATTACTATACAAATGACATGTCAGAAAGTACATCAAAGTATATAAGTAATAGTGCGAACCGGCTGTATTATTAAACGGAAGTAAAATAGCGAAGTATAGACAGTTCGAATGTGAGATAACGAATATTTCTCATTTTGCAACATAACAATAAAATAATATTAACCATATATCAGGTTATTACAATTCAAGCTTTTTCGTTTTTTATTTTTTTTAGTTACATCACTTCCTACTTTAAGGCGCTTTTTATATTGTTAAGCGGCGTAGTGTATGATTACTGTCCAATCGTGAAACGCAGGCGCCACGCCACACTACGCCACACCGCGCCGCTGCCGGCAACAACAGTACGAGGCCTTTGACGACAACGCAACTGTAAAATTAGTTGCCTATTCAATCGCACGGTGTAGTCGAAAAGCTAGGGGACCGTGGATTTACGTCATAAAACTATTGTTTATAACGAAATAGTGAAAATGATTGTTTTTATGTACTAGAGGGAAAAATTATATTAAGAAGTAATTTACAGTTATTTATTAGTACGTACTAAAACAAAGACTAAAGTAGAATAAATTCACTAATAAAACAGATGTCTCTATACTCTGTACGTTTCTCCCGGTTGTCGTCTTCCAAGACAAGATAGCATTGGATACATTGTGGCTCGGTTAATTTATTGAGTGGAAATTAGAAACATAGGATCCAAGTTTCCAGAGTGCTACAAACATGGATTTATCACACATTGGTAATATTTAGAAAAGAGTGACGTTTTGGGGTATATCGTTATACTTACTAATTGTCTGTTTGTTTATGATATTCACACAGTGTAGATTTGAATGTGTGTGTGTGTGTTCCACGGGTTAACGCGTCATGAGAGCGCCTTATATAGTACAAAAGTTTATAAACGATATTTGTAGATTATGCAAGGTTATTCCATATAATCCTTTACTCTTTAAAAGTAGGTAATAAGTTGTTTTGTACAGATACTGAAATTCTAAAAAAATAATATATAAATAACGTCATTGTAATGACCTAAAATAATACAGTAAATACTTGTTGTAAGCAAGTACTTGTTTGTCATAATACTTCCATTATCTATCAAAACTATCCTACATATTCATAATATTTTATCCCAACTATTAAAACGAAAGAGTCAATGTGATTTAAAAAAATATTTCACGGACAGGAATGATGCAATATTACACTGAAATATTATGCTTCGTTCCCAATTTCATTTGTGCATCACAATGAATACAAGAATAGTTCTAGATGGTTCTAGTAATTTATATCTCCATCAACCAAATAGTAACTTGTAGAAACACTGCCATTTGAAAAAGAAAAACTGGACAACAAATCGATTAAGCTTTTAAATTATTTTTTGGAACAATAGTGGTCGGTTATGTATAGAAAAAAGTAGCTAACTCTGGGCGTATTCGGCATGACGAGACGATATTACCGAGCGCGTAATTCAACGCGCTGTAGTGAACTGCGTTACTCGAATTACGATAAAAGAATTTGTGATTAGTGATCTCTCACTGGGTTTTATTATTTCACTGAATATGGGATATATTCTATTTGAGACGATTATTGTTATCTGTATATTTTACTCGGAGTTTCAGTCTTTTAATTATCTTTGTATGGTATGAAGTAGAAAACAGGTACTCAGTCCATCTGATTAAGTTAAGCAAAGATGCTATAAAGTATATAAAATCCATAGCTGTACTTGCTTGGTTACAGTTTACTTGATTGAACTACTTTTTAATCAATCTAACACATAATGGAGGAATATCCATTTCGATAATACAACGGTTACCCCGATAACCTGATCAATTTTACCGACGACGCTTTGAAATGGCTGAAAGAATTAAATATTCAATTGTAATAAAGATGTTAAAAAACCACGTAAAATAAGAAAGAAATAATAAAAAAAATGGATACTCTATTTAACCATAGGATTAAATAAAAAATTACTTTTTATTTCACAAAAATCTTGCAGCTAAACTTTTTGAAACTTTCAGATGGTAAGTTCTAATAAAATATTTAAACTACTTACTTGCTGTATTTGATGATTTGAAATCTTTATAGTTTCCATTTTCCGCCTGAGTTACTGTTTACTTGTAAAACTTTTCTCAAGAAAAAGTTGATGGGTCCTAGTTACTCTTCAATTCATAATTAGAAAACTTTAAGGTAGCTTCTCACTATGAGTTTAAACGATTAAAAGTTCATCTATACTATATTTTAAACCTTTGGGACTCTCTTACCGCTATGGAGTTCATTTGGTGCATCACGTTATGCTTTCTGCTTTAATTGAATAGTTAAATGGTAAAGAGATTTTCAGAATGTTTAGGAGGATTACTTTCCCTACATTTCAATCATGTAACGGTTATTTCAAACGCAACTTATTCATTTTGTCAACAATTTTCTAGTAGTTTTATGCGAAACATATCGGAAAAACTTGTAAATTCTCACAAAGATCTATCATTGAAACTGTAACTATACATCAAACATGGAGGCTCACCCCACGCATGAACTTATAAGTGATGAAATTCTGCGTGTATTACCCACAAAGGGCGGTGTAATATATTATTGGCGACGACCCAAAACTGCTGTTTGAACAAATTAACAGTGGCCCGGTCAAATTGAATTGAACACCTGAAACTTGTGAATAGGGGAACTGGGTTTTCAACGATTTATACATTGGTATAACAATTTGGTTCTGTATAGCTCGGTTATTCCGAGAAACGATATTGAATTTCTATTAGAATATTCGGTATTAATTCCATGGCAGATGGTGTTCATAAAGATTGTAATATAAAATTGGATATTAACTAAATATTTATGTGTTTCTTATTTGTAGAACAAAATAAAAATGAGCTTGCACAATAACAAATTACAGTATTCATGAATTCAGTGTGTCAAAGGTCATATAAATAGTTTTGTAGGTGGTAGAGCTACGCTGAAACTATTACTGGTTTCAGCATGAATGAGTTCGGCTCACCCGGGGTAGTACCACCCTCTCACAGAAATCCGACGTGAAGTAACAGTGGTTGCACATGTTGCGTTTCGTTCGGCCAGTGAGAGCGCCGGAGGCCCACATATATTAAAAGGCCGGCAACGCACTTGCGACGCCCCTGGTGTTGGCTAGTGTCTATGGACGGCGGTGATCACTTACCATCAGGTGACCCACGTGTTCGTTTGCCCCCTATAATATGAAAAAAAATAATTAAAGAAAGCTTGTTGGTGGTTTTTTTTAAAGATCTATTTTAATATTCTTATATAGTTTTTGCTCCATATATATTCGCTTATATTATTATAAATATCTTGTCTATGTTATATGTTATTGTAAAAAAAAAAAACATATTTAGACTATGTATAAAATATAATTACATAATGAGTAGGTTCATTATCATACAATTCAATATTCAAATACCAAATACCAAATAATAAATTTTAATATACTAACGTATTATACAAATCGAATAGTATTAATGGTCACATACACAAACCTTTAGTACGAAGACAAATGATAACATGTTGAAAACTTTAACACACTTTTAGTAGATTTCGTGTCTATTTATGATAAAATAGTTTATTATTTTTAAAACTGTAAAATCATCTTGTATAACCACGCGTATCTAAAATAAGTAGAAACTGAAATGATAAATACTGTCACAGTTAAAGGTTCGTTCGACGACTTGTAACAAGCATTACCGTTTCATTATCGTTCCTCTGAATATACCCAAGGAGTGCAAGCCAAGTCTGAATAGTGCGGACGCGATTTACAAAGGATACCGAGTTACCGAACTGTCGATAAGGTTTTAACGGATTTCCTTATGTACTATTGAAGCCAATATATTGCTTCTCGAGTTGACGTATTGGCAATGTACGGCGAAGTTTAGTATTGTAAATTTATTGCCTTGTAACAATTTCATTTAATAGTAGTTTAATTATAAAATATTATAAATAAACATCTAATTGTTCATGCTGTATCTTGTCGTCTTTCTTAAGGCATAGATTAAGCTACAGGTCGATGTTTTTCTATTCTTTATCATATTTGGTCATTGCCAATTAGTTACAGCATTGGAAGCCTGAAGAAATAGTTAGGAAGAAATTATATCTCTTATATAAGTTTATTGATAAGTTAACAATATGTAGCTTTAAATAGTAATTAGATTAAATAATATAATTACTTGGAGAATTTAAGTACATAAAGGAATAGACAGAGATACCTAGTTTATTATAATACTGTTACACGCGTAAAAATTAAAAAAAATATTGTTTAGAGTGAACTAATAATTTACTTATCAAATAGGAATACAATAACACTACAGTCAAGTAGTCTGTAACTGTAACTCTAACACACTAAATACGATTTTGTAGACACGACAAAACTGTACAGAGAGCGTACAATGTCACGATCCCAGTGCTCTCTCACAGATGGTTTTTAGTTACTCCTATGTTATAAACTGTGATTACAATGGAACTGGGTCCTGTTTATATACTCGCTTAACAGAAAGTTCAAGAGACACCTGATCGTTACTATTATTTCTTTCGGACTGACTACACTGTTGGCTTGTTAAGGCCGCTACAGTTTCAACGGACTACTACAGTTTCACCGGACTACTACAGTTTCACCGGATTAAGGCCTGATCGTCATATTAGTTTAACTTCAATAGTTTTATTATATTGTCTGTGTTACTCCAATTAATTAATTTACCCCCTCGACCATTTGTCTATTATCCGTAATTCGAGAACTTTAACAAAATAATAAAAGAAATAATATTAAATAGCGTGGAAATGGTAGTACTTCTCCTACATTCTACCTTATGTTTTAAAGTACCAATGCAGACTCTCATTTTCATTTTTTTATTATCTCTCATCTTAATATGTGAGGCGAAGAAGGAGAAAACTAATTTAATAACAAATATACTAAACCGTACTATTGATTTTGGATTCCTAATTATAAAATGTCCTTTTTCGCAAAGTTTAACATAATTTGACATATAAAATTCTTTCACAATTACTATATTTGAAGAGTAATAAATATTCAAAATCAAAAGTTGAAACAAAATTGCGTTACTGTTCTCCATGCCCATCTATATCAAATATTCCTTTGAATGTAAGTGGAATAGTTAGACTTGTAAGCCGATATCGAAATACGGTAACTATCTCCATTAATGTTCGCTTCCATTGAGTGACTTCTTGTACTAAAATAGTCTGAAACAAATTTTCCAAGAGTAAAAATTTATTTTGGTATTTATTATGAATTATCATTCTCTTATCATACTCCTATCATCTTAAGCAAAGTATGATGATGCTGTAGAGCAGCCGTATCTCCTTTACATCTACAAAGTACCTTCTGGATACCTGTCCTGTCCTGTGTACCTGTCCATATTGTGAATGATATAGGCTTTATTGATTTTATTCAGCAGCTTCAGTTGCGCAAGAACATTGCCAAACTGAGCGTGTTCCACCGTACAACAACGAGTGTTCTGAAGAGGTTTTCAATTTAATCTATTCCACAACCGAACCACGCGCGTTGGACATATCGGAGCCACAGTTTTACAGTAAATTAAATCTGGACACGCATTAAACGGTATGCACATCTTATCTTTGCCGTACCGTGAAGCTGTGGAACAATCTCGCGGCCAGTGTTTGCCCTCATTCCTATGATATGGGGTCCTTTAACGTGAAGAGGCATTTACGCATACCGGCATGACAATGACGACCAGTGATGGATAGTTTATGTCTTTTTTTTATATATTATAGGAGGCAAACGAACAGGTGGGTCACCTGATGGTAAGTGATCACCGCCGTCCATAGACACTAGCAACACCAGGGGAGTCGCAAGTGCGTTGCCGGCCTTTTAAATAAGTGGGCCTCCGGCGCTCTCACTGGCCGAACGAAACGCAACAGTGCAAGCACTGTTACTTCACGTCGGCTTTCTGTGAGAGGGTGGTACTACCCCGCGCGTCGGGCGAGCCGACCCATTCATGCTGAAACCAGTAATAGCTTCAGCGTAGCTCTACCACCTACAAAAGTGTCTCAGTGGATGGCGTTACTTTTGGACTTTTTCTGTGCTTACCATCAGGCATATTGCATCACTCTCACCTACTACAATAATAAACAATCAAACCATGAACTTGATGATAAAATAATTTGCAGAGAAATTGATTTCATTATATCAGATGATTAGATTTTTAATTATCTTTCAAATAATTGTCTTGTAGTCTTCAACAAAATAGTTGCTACTAATTGTCGTAAAACACAACTAAAACTAAAGCCTTCAGAGAATTCCCAGATGTCACGTCCAACGTTAAATTTAATAGCGCAGACGGTTACTTTACGGTTAAAATTTAACTATCAAAGGAGATGTGTTTATAGTTACAGCACTTCTGAATTATTGTTGTGTTACAGTTTAACGCCAAGGGATTATGTATCTTGGGTTTATCTCTTGAAATTGTATTTCGTAGTCGTAAAAGGTTTTGTTAATTATGAGTTAGTTGTTTCGGCTTTTTGAGGGGAAATGCTTGATTTTCTAGCACCTGTTGTTGCGGCAAAGAAATATATACTTTTGGGGCCAAAAGTACGTCTATGCAGGCACTATATAAATACCGGCCATTTTTGTACATGACTATTAAAATTGTTTATGTTATTATCAGACTCGTCGAACACTAGTGTCATAGTGATTTTTATTTGTCGGTGACTGTTTTTTTTTTTTTAATCCTGCAATGGGCCGCAATTTTCGGTGAAGGACAACACCGTGATAAATCCATAACACGATGCTAGGGCTTGAATCGTTATGAAATTTTGTATACAGGTTGTCAGCGGTACATAAAAGGACTTAGGATATCTTTCATCCAGAAGAAAGGTACGGGATAAATCAAATCTATATTAAAGCGAGCAAAAGGTAATGAGTGACAGAATAATAAACATCCATCCATCCATAAATCAAATCTATATTAAAGCGAGCAAAAGGTAATGAGTGACAGAATAATAAACATCCATCCATCTTCACAAACTTTCTCGAATATGAAATTCATATTTATTACATTTCGATAACATTTAACTTAATCTATACACATATATGTAATTTAATTGTCTGCTGTTTGTCCGTGGTAACCTCCGACACGCTTTTGATCAGATTCTACAGATATAGAACTTAAATAACTATATAGGCATCATAAGAGCTAAGGTGTAATGATAAATTGTAACAGAGATATTTTTAATGGTTCGGAGTAGATGTCGCACGAAACGAGGTTAAGGTTAGGAGTTTAATTAATAATTTCTATTCACTACATAGTATAAAATAAAGTCGCTTTCTCTGTCCCTATATCCCTATGTATGCTTAAATCTTTAAAACTACGCAATGGATTTTGATGCGGTTTTTTTAAATAGATAGAGTGATTGAAGAGGAAGGTTTATATGTACAATAACATAAATTAAATAGTGGATAAATACTGTTATTTTTCAGGTTACTCCAAATTTAACGCGTGCGGGCCACGGGCAGTAATGAATAAATCAAAACTACTGGATCGATTTTAATCATTTTTTCAGTGAATGACATAGGCTATATATTTTACACCCGTGCGAAGCCGGTGCAGGCCGCTAGTAATTAATAAAATGAACGCCTAAATTAACTAAGTACGTCAATAAGTAGTCCTTTTATGTATAGATTCACTTTGAAATCATTAGAGTGGAGATTTCGAATGCTTTCAAATGTGAATCTTATCTAAAAATAATAAGTCGTATTATCGCATCTAAATTTAAATATTCTGAATGATTGACGTCACTAAGGAGTATTTTGATTATCTTTTGTTGTTTCTTCTTTTATTGAAGTAAGGCAAAGTTGTGGCTCTGTTTCTCATGGTAAACACAATGTAATACAAAAGTACCGGTGACCACCGAGAGATATAAAATCCACCGGAGCGCCAATCATCACTGTCAATTTTTAAATACCTTATAGGCTTTTATGTGTTTGACCGCAATTTCACCTTTAAATGACGATTTGATCCAAGATGGTAAGCACGGTAATCCTAGAGGAACTGGCTCTCAAGTGCCGCTGCTGGAACACACCTATTGGTGCTCGGTGATAGATTTACAACCTGAAGATGGTAGCTAGAAAAGCGGGGTTAGAAACGGCCCTACCACCATGCCATAAAAGCCAAACCTTCTGGACATACTGGCCTGTAAGAGCCTTTACATCTAAATTTATACTGTCTAATCTCGATAGTTGGAAAATCATAAATAATGCACTGTGACGAGTTTTTCACCATGTAATATGGTTCACCATATCGCCGGGTGGATACAGATGCCCTGCCACACCGCTTGATTACGTACTTATACTTACGCGTATTATTATTTATTCAACTATTTATTAATTGAAGTGAAAACTTGGTTAATCAAATTAAATTAAATTCATACTACCGAAAGTGAACCGTCACATCCAGTTCAGTGACCGCTTAATCGGGTTTACTCGGCTCTAGTCGATATCAAGCGCACTCGGGGCAGTGACGAACGGCGTCGTGTATACTCGGCTCCCGTCGTCATCAACCACGTTTACTGGCTGACAAGGAGCGCATGTTACTATTATTTATTTATATATAAACATTGATAAATCTGTATGAACTGTCATGCATATATATTTATATATAAGTTTCACTTTTATTTGTATATTAATTTTAACACAAAACTAACTAAAAATAAATTATTATTTAAATATTATTTCGTAAAACAAGCTTTTATACAATTGCGGTAGAAAGCTTGATCGGATTTATTTCGATATCTATGGCAGCCATTTTGAAATTCGCCATTTTATTTTTATTTCATCTTCGTGTAAGTGTATAGGACTGAACTGTTCTAAATCAGCTTCAATAATTTGACGTAAAAAAAAACTAATAAACTTTGCAATTTAATTAAGTGCTTCTTTATCACTCCATACTACTTATTTTGAGACAGTCTATTCATATTTCCAGTTTCTTATGTAGTATAAATTGTATTCTCTATTTGCAATGGTCTTACGTATTTCGAATCCCTCTATCATTGTTGACAATATAACAGTGTAACATTGTTCACGTTATATTTATCTGGCGCACAGTTAGTAGCGATTATCGGGACAGTTAAGGCAGATTTATCTTGACAATAAAAGTAAACAGCGGGTGTTTTCAACCGCGCGCCATTAGTAAGAGAGATTCCCTAGAGCCGCTGGTCCAAGTGTAAAGATATAATCCCTCCGCTAGATGCGACAGTAGTTTTTAAAATAAATACAAACTTCTTCTTCTTTTCTAGGTGGTAGAGCTAGGCTGAAGCTATTACTGGTTTCAGCATGAATGGATCGGCTCGCCCTGGGCAGTACCACCCTCTCACAGAAAACCGACGTGAAGTAACAGTGCTTGCACTGTTGCGTTTCGTTCGGTCAGTGAGAGCGCCGGAGGCCCACGTATTTAAAAGGCCGGCAACGCACTTGCGACTCCCCTGGTGTTGCTAGTGTCTATGGACGGCGGTGATCACTTACCATCAGGTGACCCACCTGTTCGTTTGCCCCCTATAATATTTATAAATAAAATAAAAATCTCGTTCTTGCATCACTTATTGATAGTTTACTACAAGCTTACGCTATATAAAATATAGTTTTAATCACAACACTGAGCATACATTTAGACCATTCCAGATTATGCTCCTTATTAAAAATAAACAATAGATAAGTCATAGAAGCGTGAGAAAATACGCACATAGTGAGTCGTTCTACTATTACCAACATACAATATGGTTCTAAAACTTCTTTATTTTGTACATAGCAGCGAACGTAAAGATATCTAAAAGAAAGAAACCTAGCGGTCAGTACTAGGATGGGTGACTACCTGGTAACACTGCATAATGATGGCTTTTTGTTGTATTTTTTTTAATTAAAATATTCCCTATAATAAAAAGTTCCACTTCTATCGTGTGTCTTTATGACACACCGTGGTTTTTATTTAATATATTAAGTTTTAGTACTAGAAGTAAAAGAAACATTCCGTCTTATTTTCTTGCTTATTACACCCGTCCGAAGTCCGGCCGGGCAAATTGTTAGAAGTAAATTAAAAAAATAAGTGATTTTGAAGCGATGATGGCTCAGTTGGTAGTATGTTCGGACACAGCGTCGAAAGGACGTAGGTTCGAATCCAAGCAACTGAGTCGGATCTTTCGGTGAAGGAAAACATCGTGATGAAACCATAGCATGGTGGTAGGGCTTTTTCTAAGTCCGTCTGGCTAGCGACCACCCTCAAGTTGAAAATCTGTCGCCAAACACCTGTTGGTGTATTCCGGCAGCTGCACTTGAGAGCCAGTCTCCCTCTAGGTTAACGTGACTTACCATCTTAGACCACATCATCATTTAATATTAGATGAGATTGTGGTCAAAACGTTTACCTACAAAGTATAAAAAATAACATTTGTAAAAGAAACAACTTAAACTAACTGCGCTGTAATCTTGTAACTTACGCTAGAGTATGTATTAGTTGATATTAGGGGTCGCACATTCGGCGCGCGTGTCCCGAACTGCATCGCCCCCGAGAACACCCAATATTTTGATTGTCAGCGAAACCGAGGTCTTAAATCGGCTGTAATTTAATAAACTATACTAGGTCTTGACATTCGCTAGTGAGTTCTAGGTACACATTGGTGAAAGGGTTTTATTTTTATCCCTTATTTTTTGAACTTGGTTAGTTTCGTTCAGCCGAGTTGATAGATAGAAAATATATATTTGAGTTCGTGAGGCACACATGCTGGTTCACATGTGTTTCTCACTAAGTCTATATGTATTATAAGCTTAGCTAGTTTAGTTTAGTAAGATTCGCGTTGGTGAACTCAAAGTAAGAGCCCAAACCAAGCTCAGCCACTTCACCACCCTTAAGCTTGCTGCTAAACGTTCACCCCATTAGTGAGGTGAAACTGTGAAGGCCCATCAGGCTAATAACGTTCGAAAAATAAAAACTCTAGTGAGATAAGTATTATTTTCCCAGATATTTACGAACGAAGGACAAACTATTGGTATAAATTTGTTTAGTTCGATTTCGCTAAGTAAATTAAATGGTTCTCATTCAATTTAAATGAATTTCTTATCCAAATTCGAGTTACTGATAATCTTGTGAAGGTGTATACGATACTAATTACCGTTCGGTTTAACCATAACAGATGAGATTATGACTAGCAGATACATAACGTTTCAGAGTAAACTGTAGGTTACGTATCATTACGCTATCCGATAGGCGGTAAGGTAGTAGTTGTAAAATGAAACAGAAGTATATTAAAATCGTTAAAATAGTTACAGGGGGTAACTTTACAGTCCGCAATCAGACACCTAGATCTCACTACACGACAAAAGTCTCCGGTTCCAGTTATTTTTTATATATATAACGTATTGAATGTATTAACGTACCAGGTAGACAGACATTATTCTGTCATACACCTTAATAAGTCATGTATATAAAAAAGTGATTCAAAATTGAAATAACATATCTGAGTCTCGACAACAGCGTCACCTTCCGGGTTTAAACATAGGTAAGAATTGTCCAAGTGACCGCATAGGTACAAAAAAAGTCAGCGAAATCCGAGACTTATATATGAAAAGTACGATTACTAAAATAAAGTAGTAAGCTCTACGAGACATCATATTATTGCTCCGTTTCGAGGTATTTTGAGCAAAACTTAGAAATAAAGATTGTTTTTCCAAAAAATAACAGAAGTCTTCAACGGTAATAACATAAAAACATGATAAAACATAGAAAAAACCCCTCATAACAATGGCGTTTCCCGCGTAACATACTAAACCAAATCGTGGAGTATAAAGGCGCGGGCACAATACGTGACGATAAATGAAAATGGGAAGGAATTCAGTACCGCCGGCGACAAAAGGCGAGTCGTAAAACAACCGGATTAGGGGGTGGACACGCTCCCGGCAGGATCGGGAGCCGTGAAATGAGCGAGTTTCTTTCTATCGTTTATCTTAATATCTATACTATTATAAACCTGTACAACTTATAGTCCATACATTGAAAATATTACCAGAGTATTGATTATGGGTAATTAAGCGAGTCCCGTAAGACAACTTTTTTTTTTATATTATAGGGGGAAAACGAACAGGTGGTTATAGGGGGCAAACGAACAGGTGGGTAACCTGATGGTAAGTGATCACCGCCGTCCATAGACACTAACGACACCAGGGGAGTTGCAAGTGTGTTGCCGGCCTTTTAAATATGCGGGCCTCCGGCACTCTGACTGGCCGAACGAAACGCAACAGTGCAAGCACTGTTACTTCACGTTGGTTTTCTGTGAGAGGATGGTACTACCCCGGGCGAGCCGACCCATTCATGCTGAAACCAGTAATAGCTTCAGCGTAGCTCTACCACCTACAGAAAACTATAACAACTTTGTATGTCTACGTATTTGCTTGAAAGCCCAAGTCTTAAAAAATGATAGATAAATTGTCACAAGGGTTCCAATGGTTTTTTAAGCGTGACTTAAATTAGGTTAATGATATAGGCTCTATATTGTTATAATCAGTTTATGAAAAAGGCAAAAGATGGCGTTTTACTCAAATTATATACACAGGCATTTTTTTTTAATTGATATGGTACAAAATTAGATAATTATGCTTTTATATTTCGTATATGAAAACTATTTACTAAAATAAAACAAATATTCAATCCTTAATTGATCTCAAAGTGTTTTCGTACGGGTGTAATATACGTTATTCCAAACTGTATAGCGTATCCATTTTACCATATCCACTTTACCATAACTCGCGACTAGGTGCTGCCAAGTTAGTAGGTAACTTAACGTGACCTTGTGCTCGAGGGTAAGAAGCTCGGGACAATGCTTGACACTTCCGATCCAAGCGAAAGTTTAACGAGTTTCCTATACATATGTAAATAATAACCGCCAGTTTCATAGCCCCGTACCTAATTCCCTAAAACTTGCAACAAGCGCCTCTCTCCGCGGTGGCCATTGTCGGAACTATAAAACCGGCAAGTCTGTAATAAAACCGGTCGTGAAAACGGCCCTACGCGTGTGCATACATCACTAATGATATACTATGTCCATTGACAGTTTAGTGTGTCACCTTTAGTGTTAAATGGGTGAGGAGGATCGATGGAAAGCGTTTATGATATCGTCACTATATCAGGGGATATGAAAAGCTTTTTTTATAGTTTTGCACGCTCGTTACAAGGGATTAGGGTGGTTATGATTTTTGAATACATTCTGGACTCATCTTTCATTTGACTATTCATGAGTGTTAAATCAATGAGAGATGATGCTAGGAGGTTTAACAGAGGACTCGCAACCATTTCGTTAGTTGTAGATGTAGATTTGTCCCTTAGCTGAACATGGCAACGTCAGGTTGTCCTCGACCTCACGGTAACCGCGATGATTGTGGTCAAACGCTCACCTATATAGTATTAAAAAAATAACGACAGAGGGTTCTATAATCCACCGCCGGTCTCGGCTGGTGGCTGATCCTGAAAGGTCATAAATTAAAAGCCGGTTACTGTGACGCCTTTATTACTATATGCATGGTGCTATTGATTCAGCCCGATACAGATAGTCTACTATTCAACTTGATTACTATACACCGGTTATCGGGATACCGGTTGATCCCAAAATGCGTCACGCTAAGGGTGCCACTATTGCGGCAGTTATACTTTTCAGACAGTGGTCATTCCAGTCGGAATCGAATGTTCTATCCTTCCACTTTACCATCTAATAAGTGAATTTTATTGGTAAAGTAGTAATAATTAAAGAAAAAAAACAGGGTGTGTCGTTAAGACACATGAAAGAAGTGAAACTTTTATTAATTTCGAAACCCTCCCATAAAAAGTCACCTATCCAAGTACAGGCCGCGCCCGAAGTTCCTTAACTTCAGTGATCGGACGAAAACTATTATTTTCAACATTCTATTCGACATAATATTTACCCCAACCACTTTTCCTCACAAGATTGTGATGAAAGAAGAAAGATTGTGGATCAGAATTTGAAAGCACCTCCATAACAAGTTTCAGTTTAAAGATTTAAAGACACTAAAAGAGACCTCACAATAACTTCAAATAAAACATTTGAAGTCTCCATGAAAATCGTATTCATAAGAATAGAGTCGTAGGCAGCGCCAGTAATTAAATATAATCTATATTCAAGAATAACATATGAAATGCCCAACTGAACTTTCTATCTATATTCTAATGAAATTCATTTAAGCGGGCTTGTATCTCTCACTGGGTTTTACTAAATAGTTACAACACACCACAAGTAGTTCTGGATAAAAGATTAACACTAGTGAAATATCGATCCCAAATCTTCAGATTCCAGCCTCGGCATGTATTGATAAATTTTTCGATGTTTTGCGTCCATTTCGTAATTTGATTTTAATTAGTATACTGAGTTTGTAAAATGTATACAATATTTATAATATGGAATAATGAAACAGAGTATAACGCGTACAATACGGGCATGAATAGTTCACCTAGGAGGAAACCTCTCAAAATTTGATTGTATGGCAAATGTTATACACTGCCGTGTGTGTTTTCTCAGTAGTAGTTACTCTTTATATTCCTATTTTAAATTAAATTTAAATAATGATTGAACGGTATTATGTACATTAGTATATCTCTTTCGTAACCCATAGCGTCCTCCTCCAGAATAACAAGAGCGTTCCATAAAAAGACCAAATAAATAAATACCAAATAAAACCAAATAATTTATGAAATATGTGTGAAGTGACAAACGCAGTAGGGAAATAAATGTTAGATAATAGAAGTATTGAGTGTATGTGTGTATTTGACAGGAAATATAAGTACCAATATTTTTTGGAGGCGAAGAGAAGGTAAATGATGAAGTGTGATAAAAAGTATTATGCATTTCATGTGCCCTAAATTTCACATAATTTTTTTTTTTAATTGTTCTAGGTAAACACACTAAAAGTAAAGGTAGTCTAGCTTTAAATACAGCTGCCAAAACACACTCATAGGTGCTTGGAATTAGATTTAATTGAGTTGTAATCGTTTCAAATACTTTCTTACTTTTTTACAAACAGGCAAGCAAGCGATTTCATAAAACGTGTTAATAAAAGGGTCGTCATTGGAAGGAAAAACATACGAGACGAAAGGGCCGGAGTGCTCGCGGTTACTAAAAAAATATCACTGTTACTTATTTTTTCATTTGCTTTTTTCTACAACTTTAATCTCCGCGATGATAACTCAACGTTGTAATACGATCCGACGTGTCTCGTTTCAGAAACCAGTCTGTGCATATCCAATTAGCTAAAGGTTTATCGTGGTATGCTTTGAATTAATTTTGTCACGTGAAACCCTTGCCTCGTCTGATGAAGTTTTCGTATCAGGTTTCAGAAAAGTATATATCTTTTTTGAGGTGATGTTTTGGTATTTCTTTCATGATTTTTACGGTATATAATATCTTTAAATAAAAGAAACAGCTTTAGATATTTTTTTTAATCTTTATAAATTACGACACTTTACGTGGGATATGCAGTGAACGCCGAAACTAGAGTCAGATATCGGGATTGTTCCCAACTCCTTAGAGCCATATCGTTGTATTTTGACCATGGTCAAATATCTTCATAAAGTTTATTTATCAATGTATTTACAAGTAATAATAATATAGAGCTAGCCGTAGTGGTTTCCATAAAAATGTACAAGATTCACCGAACATACATGACTTTCGGGTAACTCTTGAGGTCCTCTAATAATGAAGTGTAATAAAATATAAGTTTAAGCGCCATGTTAAGCGGGTTTTGGTGTCAAAGGGCTACTATAGAGTGGATCAATATGTGAACGATGGTGATGTCTGGAATTGACTCCTCTCTGTGCATCCACTAAAATTGATTGTATTGTATGAATTTTAAATATATGAGTATATGTTAAAAAGATAAACCCAATCGAGTTTCTTGCCGGTTCTTCTCGATGACTGGGTTGTTTTCCCAACCGGTGGTAGTTTTGACGTTCATGAGCGCCTTCTTAGGGCTTAAATTGAATAAAGTATTTTTGATTTTGATTGCTTTCTTTTATATAATTCAATGATAACGCATGTCCTCTCGAATATTTTAAGAAATGTCTATGAAACTAATAAATGATTGTCACCCTACCGGTTGCAAAATATTTGATAGGGTAAAGTTTTTACGGTCTAAAGCGGGATAATTACGCGGTCTATTGTTTTCTATGGTCGCCGCGCGGAGGGTGGATTGTTTTATGGTCAATGAAAAGTTTGTAAAGTCCTCAAGTGGGCCGGGAAGTGGGACTCGCGGGTGTTATGCGCAACTTAAACACCACGCTACTAGTCCTTCGAAGTTTTTTAAGTGCCGCACTGGATTTAGTGTTTGTTTGTATTGTTTTGTGGGGGGATGAATATACAACTTGGAATCATACGGGTGTAAGTTGAGAGTTCTATAGAACACTAATAAATGTATGTATGTTAACGTCATAGTTTGTTTTTTCGCAACTGGACAAAATTATTAAAAAGTGTGCACCTACACAAGTTAATGACTTTGCTTGTGTGGTGAGTATAGATTGTAAATATGTCAGTACCTAATTTATATTTTATATCTTGACTAACATAGGCTGAGTTTACTAACAAAAGTGGATGTAATGTCCGAGTAAAATAAAAATTATTATTATTATATGGTTTCGTTCTGTTATACGGATATTTAAAAATCCCTATTTAAAAAAAGAAGATCTATTACACAATTATTTATTTATTATTTCGAACAAGTTCACAATTAACTGATTAATAAATAGATTAGAATGTCACGGACCGAGTCTGGGAAGGAACTGATGGGTGGTATTAAGGATCGTCAGAGGAAAGGCAAAAGTGCTGATGCTAAGTACGAGGAAAGATGCTAGGTAGGAAAGGGTATAGTTTTGTGGTGTTGGAGAAAGGTCGGCATATTTGGGTACACGGTTCGGGTATAACAGTTCGTGTTAAATTACAATATTGAAGTTGATAGCAGTAAAATACAGACTAGCTCTATGTAGTGACGAATTATAGTGAAACAGATAATATAAAAATCTTCTCCATGACAAAAGGTTTAGGACATGCCAAATTTTATAATGATTTAGCGATCTATGTTGTAGGTTTTTTTTATATATTATAGGGGGCAAACGAACAGGTGGGTCACCTGATGGTAAGTGATCACCGCTGTCCATAGACACTAGCAACCCCAGGGGAGTCGCAAGTGCATTGCCGGCCTTTTAAATATGTGGGCCTCCGACGCTCTCACTGGCAGAACGTAACGCAACAGTGCAAGCACTATTACTTCACGTCGGTTTTCTGTGAGAGGGTGGTACTACCCCGAGCGAGCCGACCCATTCATGCTGAAACCAGTAATAGCTTCAGCGTAGCTCTACCACCTACATAAAACCAACCAAGATACCAACAGACATGTTTATTAATACGTGCGTTTTGTCAGAATTTGTGTTGAACAGTCATACTGTTTTATCAAACGGCCGCGACATTCATATCTTTCTGGGACACATTTTTGTAAGTGAACCAGGAATGGTAATTGTATGACAGATATAACAACTTACTTTTTCTATCAATATTAATAACGCGTAACTGGCGAAAGACTTATCAAAAGTTATATTATAGCGAGTAAGCTATTTGAATTCTATATACAATGTACAATTATCCACATTGGTTCACTATGCTTGATAAGTAATTCGCTTAATTCCATCTGACTGTCATCTCATTTCACCTGTATGATACCTATTTACATTTTTTTTAACGTGGCAAAGCCTATTATAGTTGTCCTTCTCTACCTGTGTATCCAACTTACCAGATTCCAACGACGATACCCTAGAGCAGCACGACTCCGTGGAAATACCGGGCAGCCTAATCACGGAGGATATCTCTACGTCTACTGAACAAGATCATGTGATAATGGCCCTCCCGACCCTCATGCCCTTAGTTGAGCCTGGTGGAGAAACAACTCTTACTTATTCGGTGGTGATTTTTAACGAAGTTTTCTTCTTCGTACTCCTGTCATTATTTAGATAGGTTTTCTTTCTGCGTTATTTTACACAGCTTTTATTTCTCCACCACCTGCACCGGTGGAATGGCGCCCTCACTCGTTTTCCATCAAGGGAACGAAAAGTTATATCCGGAGCAAAGCCCTTAGTGAGAGTACATAACCAGCCTAGACAACCAACACATTAAATTGCCCTGGATGGAAACTGAGAATAATAGACGATATCTTTCAAATAATATTATACTATACCAAACTTACCTTACATTCAATTATCTGTTTGAACAATTAGATTTTAAACTGACAATTTTAAGCCGCACCGCAAAACGTGGAAATTGTGAAGTGTACAATTTATTTCAATATTAATACATCATTAACTATCGGCCACTCGTGGTTTCGTTCGTTTGACTATTAAGAATGACATCACAAATAGCCTTCGTATTACTATAACCTTCTACATAGTGCACGCGTGATAAGTCTCAGATGACAAGATATTTCCCAATTCACTTGACACTTTTGTTTTTGTATTTTGGACAATCTATAGAATACATTTATAAACTATAGTCTATTTGTTATTTTGCTATATAAGTTATATTACTATAAAATTCGTTGTATGGTTTTGTTGTGAAAGAGTAACAAACATACGACCAAACATTATATTATTATAATATTGATTAAAATAACATAGGTACGTTATATAGCAGTAGGAAATAATTTTCATTTGAAGCCCGTATTGATTGGAATTTACCGGGATTTCATTGTATGTTTTTGTTGTAACGTTGTTCCTTTATACCAATAATTCGATTTGTTTGTTGATAATTAATTACAAATTGTTTACAGTTTTGTATACGTATCCTGTAATATTATGTACGTAAGGTTAAAATGTGACGGTGTCGGGAGTTTTCCTGCTTTGAATAAGACTGGTTATATAAGGAGCTGACTGCGGCCCTAGAACAGTTAGAACCGATCCCCCCGAAGTGGAGCATTAGAGCACGCTGCTAGCGCGATACAGTGACACACATAGTATAGTTACTATTTTTGGATTTTGATGAAACTGCTATTTGTTGCAGTACATTTATATTATGTTATTTAAGGTAAAAATAGATGCACGAAATAACAAACTATTATGTACAGAAAATAATACCCAAATTATGAAATTAGACAAATTTATTATTGTAATCTTACAATGACTTTTTTTTATTTTAAAATATTAAAATCACACATGACCAAATTCATTGGCTTATATGTTAACTTAAACCTATATAAGTAATAAACAATTATTATATAACTAAAATAGTCTATAAATAAGTTATAATATTCACTTAGCTTGTTATTGCTCCTTTATACCAGAGCTTTGCTCGGACCAACAGTTGAAGACAAAAGACCACAGCTATCCTTTTTTTAAACTAACTACACTGTTAGCCTGGCAGGGCCTCTACAGTTTCACCGGACTACTAAGGGGAGCGCTTAAGGCACTCACCCGATACCACAGCTATTCGAGCGGCAGCGCTTTTATATTGTCGAGTAACTAACATCACTCGTCACGCGTTTTAGTAAGAATTAAAACTAATGTTCTTTGAATAGAGATTTCGCTAATACATTTGTAAAAAGCCTTACTGATCATTCCTACAAAACAATTTATACATATTATTTGTTATTTACCAAGTTATTTACCATTTTAAAGACATTTTAACAGAAATTGTTCCAGTTTAATGCTTCATTTGGTCTTATACAGATATTTATTTAGTAATTGTTATTAGAATTTTTCTTAATCAATCACGAGCGTGGCTCCACTCGCGTATTCTACAAAGGAGTTCATTTTTTCATATAAAACTTTTGCATATTGTACTTTATTTTATCTAAACAAATAATAAAATTGAAGTGTTTGTTTGTAATGTCACAATAGCAGCGTTTTGCTAAATAGTTATAGAACTATATACAGTCAAAATAAAACTGAAAAACGATCTTTACAATTTACAGGCCAGATTCTTCTTCAAACTCAGCCCCGAAACTGATCTTTAAAACGGTGAAATATTATGAAATAGACAAATTTCTTAAAACGACACGTGCGCCATCTGTTACAGATTAAATAAGTAACCATCGGAAAGACATTCATTCATTTTTTATGTAAGTCTAACAAAATATAGGTATTCTCATGTAAGAAATCACTAATATAACGTTTTATAGTATTTTAGACATATTCGAGAAGTGGGAAAATATCCACAAGCTAATAAATAAAACTTCCATGAAATTTTAGACCAAAATTTTTCTTGTCTATGGAATTTTATCGACCGTCTTTTCGGTTGGAACCAACCGAGTGTGCGGCATGTCCGGATAGGTAGCAACGAGTGTCGAGACATCGTTGTCGAACTACGAAATCGTTGTAAATGGAAACAATATAGAGTAAACAATCTTCAAGCTATAGAATTTGTAAGCGAAGTAACATTAAGTACTCTGATTATTTATTACGCAAGAAGTTGATAACAGAAATGTCTAAATATATAATGTATTATAGCATATTTCGATATTATCCACCACCAGCCATGATATGAACTAAAATGATTACTTTCTCTAGAAACTTACTATTAGAAAGATTTTGATGTGTGTATTGAGAAAGCACTTAGTTATTATGGATTTTTGAATAATTGTATTCAGTATTCAATAAGAAACTTTGAGAATCAGGATTTCGTAAAAGACCGGCATGATTTAAATACTAGAAACTGTGACAAGCTGGTCATCCCATGTTTCAGACTCAGTAAAACTAGTAACAATTTAAAAAAAAATAGAGTTAAGTTTTACATCAAAGTTCCAAAGCATATTACCAATTTCTCGGATTGTAAGATTAAGCGTCATGCCATGCAGGTTATTATATTAAAATGCTATGGATCAATATGTGGACGATGATATTGTCTGGAATTGATACCTCTCTTCGTGCATCCACTATAAACGATTGTAACGTGAATGTATTTTTAAATATATGTATGTTAAAAAGATAAACCCGATCGAGTTTCTTCTCGATGACAGAGTTGTTTTCCAAACCGGTAGTTTGGTAGTTAATGACATTTATAAGTTCTTTCTTAGGTCCTAAATTATGTAAAGTATTTCTGATTTTAGTTTAGTTAGTTAGTGTACTTATGTACACGCGTTAGAAGTTATACTTCTTTGGCGTAACAAAATCAAAATCTTTTCAAAAATTTTATCTTTCGCCTTAATCTATGTTTGTAGAAAAAACGACACTAACAATAGAAAAAAGGTATTTAATACATACATACGTTTTTTGAATAAGATTTTGACTATAGCTAACTTCAGAGTGTCGGTTTTTCGTAACGGTGTGCGCGCACATCGTAAAAATTTACTTTCATCATTGTTCCGTAACGTGCCAAAAGAAGTATAACTTCAAAAATATAATAAGCTATATACTTAGTAATACAATTGTAATAAAGTGTAATACAACTATTTGGTAAGTTATCTTTGATAATATTGACTATAAATATACATAATACATGTACATATAATATACATATTTAATAGTTGGCTATGCTGTAAAGTTTGTATCGTCCAATAAATAATAAATTTTTTTAATTAATAATAATTGTACATAACAACCGTAGACCTTGAAATATAATAAATTGGAAATCTAGAATTTTAATATGTTTTTTATAAAAAATAATATTGACGCAGTAATATATTCCCGAGTTCACAAAACATCCACTCTATTTTATTCTCAGCTCCACGTTAAACGCAGACGGTATAGGTGCAGTGAGCTCAGACACGGCGGTGACTGACCTGCCTCTCTGATATACATTAAGCTAAAGGTACTCAGACTTTGGCTGGTGAAGACTGATAAATTTGTTGATATAAATTAAACCAATGGTATAACTATTTTTTAGATAATTAATAAGAATTTGTAAATATTTAATTATCCTACAAAACAATGCATTTACAATTAACGAATTAAGAACATTCGATTATTAGCCAATACATTTATTGTTAATCTTCTTATGAACATGATAAGGAAGCTTACTATTTTTAAATTATGCTGTAGTAGATACATGTGAAAGGGGGCAAACTTGGCCTCCTCTCTCAACCATATTGTGAAAATTACTTTTTATTTTATAATTTCAATTTGTCGATACTGTAACGTTCGACTTAATATCGCTATGAGTATTGAAAATGTCTACTTAGTTGTTCTAAGGTGGACAAGTATATTATAATATACGCTCCGAGTGGATCTACACGAGCAGGGTTGTCATAAACGCATTCAGTGAAATTATTATAGAATGTAACAATTTTTACTAAACGAGGAAAAAAAAAACTAGAAATTATATAAACAAGAGATAATGTAAAAAAAGAGAATGTAAGATATATTTATGTAAATATTTTTTATTTCAAGGATAAGTTTACTTGGCTATTTATTTCATGAAAGCAATTTTTTTTACAAGTTTTTACTTAGTTTGCAATGTTTGTCGGTTTAATTTAAACCTTGCAAGCCAAATTAGAACTCATTCTTTTAGACCTACAACTTTGCAACTTTGCATGTTCGTTCAGTTCACGAAAACGAAATAAAAACAAAATGACGAGTTACAAAATGGCCGTCATACACATTGAAAAAGAACACAATCGAAAATTATAACCTAAAATTTCGTCCTGTATAGGAATAGAACCGGAATCTTATCGAGGCCTGTTTTCTAAAAAACAAACACTTTTATTGCCTCAACTGCATAAATAATTCAATGCATGAATATTAGGCACTATTCATAGAAAAACAAAATTGATAAAGCAAACGCTTTGTATTTTCTTTGACAGCCCTATGTAGAGACTACAAGTTCTCTCTGTTTTTAATCTGTCTTTATTTTCAATCCTTACAAGAGAATGTTAGGTATTTGTAGCTTGTTTAACTCTATCAGGCTGGAAACAAGAGATTCCCTTCGTTATATATGACACAGAAATACAATTTACCTCAGTGTTTTTTCTTCTACTTTTTTTTTGCTACCAATTTTACTATAGTGGCTACTAGATGGCGTTAGGCTATTTTTTATTGTTGTTAAGTTTTATATGGTGCCTTAATTGAAGAAGTCAAGGGTGGTTATTGGTATAATTTAAAAGTGAAATTTACGAATATCGAGTCATTGTAAAGTTAAATGGAATTTCACAACGAGATACGTATCCGTCTTGGCTTGATTTCACTTGCCCTTGAGATTGCTTACTCCGGTGTTATAAATTGGATTTATGCCAAATGAAAATGAATCCTATTTGCTACAGAATAAGTTAGATATAAACTGCATTAACTAAAGTGCAGAAAGGATTCCCTTTTGCTTTACGATGACATAAGCAGCTTTATGTGACAATGAATCGTGTTTTGCGGTTTATTGTACTCGTAATATTAATACAAAATAATTGGTGAAAATACCTATGGTACTATAGGGTATCATATAGGTTATATATCTACATCGGTATGACTCTTGGCATTCTTGTAACTCGAAAACTAATGAACAGATGCACATAATTATTTTCTTTTTTCATACTTGGACACTCTGGTCGAGTTTGGTGTATAAATCATTAGAATAGGTGGTGTATGGAACTAGTTATGAATTTAAAATAAACTACGTTGACACAAAATGACTACCAGTACGTCGTTTCGGTGTATTTTGTCTAAACCATTAAATATTAAACAACAATATGGTGCAATCGACAGTTATTTAGAATACGAATTACATTTACAAAAAAATCTGAAAAAATGTCCTGTAGCGCCATTAAAACGTCGAGTTGATTTCTAGAAAGTTCTATGGCCGAAATTGGTTTTCATTTATTTCTCGATATCGTGTATCTGACGCGCGAACGTTCTCGTATGAATGTATATCAATTAGATCGGCTTCGAGAATATTCCACCTTATGTATAAATATAAGTGGCTTAGAGAAAATTTTCTAAGCCCGCCTGCTAGCCACGCACTTGTATTACATTTCGGCATCTGTACATAAGAGCCGTTCCTTTATTAGGTTTAGGGTGTTCAGCATCTTACACCATTTTTTTTTTACATGGGGAAAATCCGTAACGGATACCCACCCCGTCGGGCAGCGGAGGTGGGTTATGTCCGACTTCTACGGACTAAAAACCCCATGGTGCCTTCTCACACCTATTTGGCCGGGGAGCGGGCACTGCCAATGGCACTATTTCTGCATCCCCGACAGGTGTGAGCCCCGTCATCAGGGGCCCCGTCTGCAGTCTGAGGGGTCGAGATGGTGCCACCTTACACCACATCGTTATTTCACATCATGTGAGATTCTAGTGAAATACTAAAACTATAAAGTATAAACATATTACTTCGAGCTCCATGAGCGGCATTTTAAATATATTATTAAAATATACATAAGAACGTACACCTAACAATATGTTACCTAAGCAGTTGTAATATACATACATGAATATTAATGTCTACTGGAAAATATTATAAATCATGATTCATAAAGGGCAGGAACAAAGCGTTTGTCAAATGCGAAAAACTGAAAATAACGCGCAATAAATGTATATTAATTAGGTTATTGGTTCAAGTAGCACGTTGAACAAAGGTGAACTTCCGCGACTTCGCCTTCATTCTAATACTTACAAGGGACATTTCTTTTAAGCACTACAAGCTATGTCCCGTGGTCTTGCTTGCGTTTAATTATTAATAGATCGAAGTATTGTCAACGTACCTTTTTTTTTACTTTATAGGTTATCCTTTGACCACAACCTCATCTCATGTTAAATGATGATGTGGTCTAAGGTGGAAGTCACGATAAACCTAGAGGGAGACTGGCTCTCAAGTATACTAAGAAGGGCATTGCAATATTAATTATAGTCAGTTAGGTAGACCCTATCGTAATTTCGTGTACATGTAAACGGCCTAAAGTTTTCACCGCCAATGACACTTGCTTTTTTCAAACTGATTAACGTCAGCTTTTACAAGTTTGCTAGGCTAATCAATGAGGCTTGGTGGCAGGCGCTTAAGGAACTCAATCCAAATATTAACTAGTGCAAGGGTGTCAAAGCGCTCGGACCTCGGCTTGGACTCTTGTTTAGAATACAGACACCACGGATTTCAAATAAGCCGACTAACCATGCGAGCTAATCTAAATGCTTACCGTAGTATGTGTCGCACAAACGTGTACACGTATTTGGGATTCGACAATTTTGGCTAAGACTAACTAACCAAAAACAGGAGAAAAAATTTACTTCAAGGTGCTTCAAATATCGGTCATATTCGATATATATATTATAGATATATATATATATATATATATATATATATATGTATATATATATATATATATATATATATATATATATATATATATATAAATCGAGTGAATGTGTTATGAAAATAATAAGATCATGTGAAGGTAGTTGGATTATTTTTGGCTATGGATGAAGTATTTACATCGCTAAGTCTCAAGTTAAATAAATAAATTCCTTATTAAACTTTCTTTGTTATATCAGGAACGGGATTCAGGATCAGACGTAGGTATAAAGTGCCATACGTTCACCAAACTTTAAGTTATCATTGGGCCATTGTCATTTGAAGCCTTGACCTCGAGCTGTGAAAGACAAAAAGAAATAAATAATTCAATAAAGGTAAAACGATTTGTCTGTCCGTATGTCTGACACAACGTCTCGGTAATCGCATGCCCGTAATTAAACAGTGAGTCACACGAGTGCCCCTTTGTCTCTTCGTATTGTGTTTGTTATTTATGAGGGTAGGTTGTTATTATGATGACTCTGTAACCGAAGTGTCGCTTAATTTGATAATTATAATTTGTAAATGTAAAAGAATACCTTTGATTATAATTAGTTTCAGTTGAATAAACAATAATAATGAATAAAAATGTCCAATAAGACAGCGAAATACCTGAAAATCGTGTATTTTGTACATCTCTGTAAACTATACAAATATTTTAAAAACCAAGTCGCTTTTCACGTCTGTTGTGTGTTCCCTTAATTTTTTTAAACTTTAGGAGATTTCTATATATAATGTATGTTTATATATTTGTATAAAGTAAAGAAAAGTCCATGTATTCTTCTTCTCCTTAATTTTTTTTTGGCTCCGTCACGGTTTGTGCACTAGCGAGCGTCAAGTAACAAGAATTTGCCAAGTGTTTTGCGATAATTATAATGTTCTAACAAGATGGTGGTTTCCTTGTTAGAACTTTCCATGGAGTTTTGGTGGCATCTCAGAATGCATGCTCCGTGGTATTATGTCCCATCCACTTCACTTGTGCATAATAACCAAACTTTATTACGTAAAACACCACCAATATTACAAATTATAGAGTCTAATAACATAAGATTATGAATAAAATATAAAAACCACTACATGACAGACTAAGATCCCGCCAAAAACTCCATCCATGTATTCTAGTATAGTTGTAAGAAAGAGATTTCGGGCAATTAATTACACTAACAACGCTGGCTAAACTTTATGCGATACATATAAATAACAATTGTACAACATAAAAATGCCTATAGAAAAAACCGCGATGGTGTATTTGTCTAATGATAACAACCCCCAGTAATCCTTTTGAATTTTTCACATGTTATTAAAAACAAAAATTGGTTATTCGCTACGTTATTTTGCAGAATATAGTATTAATTCTTCCCCAATTAAATATTTTAGTTAATTTGGAAATTTTAATTTAAAAATTACGATAATTTTGGTGAATCTACGTCATGATTGGTGCGAAATGGAGGTTATGGTGGGTTTTTCATGGAGTAAGTTTTTATATTACCCATATTATTATAAGTTACTACTAGGTGGAGTTCCAGCACAATTAAGCCCGTACCGTTCAGTCATCTCTATGGTAATTTTTACACCTATTCATAAGATATTTTCGCGCTTTTTAATAAATGGGTCCCGTTTATAATTTAACATTGGATCATAGATTCCGAAGATATATTAGAGAGCTTCACTTCACAAAATCGAATAAGAAATGTACAGTGATTAGGTACGTTTAGAATAATCCAGGACTAGTTAGGTATTTAATTCTGGTCAAAGATGTTCTGGTGCTTTATTTTAGAGTAGATTTTTTGAAGACGGCGTTTTTTTTATGTTAAGAAATTACTATAAGAAAATCCACTCTGTAAAGCCGGAATAGGTAGTATGTTCATAAAGTGCATGTTTCGCGTACGTTGTAACTAATAAAATCATGTGCGCCGACGAGAGCATTGAATTCGTCATGAATAAAAATTTTAATTATACTAAAAAATAAATAACTTATTTTAATTGTGAACGCTTCACGTAGAACGGAATGCAGTTAATTTTACAAAATAATTGGCTTTTTTCTGTGTCGTTTTTAAGTTTTTTTTTAATTTGTTTAATGTATATTTTCCCGTGTGTGTGTGTTAGTTCTTCTCCTGAAAGGTCTTATCGATTTCGATTGTATTTTATATATATATATATGGGGGTCATCGGTATGATTCTCTGTTACAGTTAGATGCGGTCGAACGTCGTTACAATTGTTGATTTCCATTTTTTTTTAAATATCCGTCCCTTTTTTATTGGACGAAAAATATTAATGATTTCAAAAGAAAGTACCCCATGGTTATTACATTGACGTATACATAACTAGCTTAACTTGCGGCTTCGCTTGCGTGAACTACGAAATTATTTTATTTAATAAAAATATTTTATGTACAAATATTTATTTTAGGACCATTATATACACAATTAAATCAAATTGGACGCCGTAAAGGAGTAGCATATTTCAATATTAGCTTTAGCCCACGTCTTCGCTCGCCTTTTCCGTATCCCTGACAACATGTATAAAGAAAAGAAAGAAAATACATTTATTTTAGAAAATACTCGGAAAATACAATAGAGGAAAAAAAATTTAGTTACAACGATATGTATAGCCTAAATTTTATAAAGAAAATTAAATGTTGTAAGATATTAAATGATGCCATGGTATTGCAACAATGGCGCACAATTTAGCATGAGCTAGCTAGCTGCCACTGTAGCAGGTGACCCCTAACGCTGATTTTCAACTGTTGCCAAGTGGGTTTAAATTAATGTTCATTAATTTTGAATGTTTTTTTTTTATATATATTATAGGGGGCAAACGAACAGGTGGGTCACCTGATGGTAAGTGATCACCGCCGTCCATAGACACTAGCAACACTAGGGGAGTCGCAAGTGTGTTGCCGGCCTTTTAAATATGTGGACCTCCGGCGCTCTCACTGACCGAACGAAACGCAACAGTGCAAGCACTGTTACTTCACGTTGGTTTTCAGTGAGAGGGTGGTACTACCACGCGCGTCGGGTGAGTCGACCCATTCATGCTGAAACCAGTAATAGCTTCAGCGTAGCTCTACCACCTACTAAAATTATTATAATATATAGGTATATATGCATTATAAGAAGATATATAATAAACACAGTAATAATTAAGTATGAACGAAGAAAGTAAGTCATATAAATTAAAACAATTAAAAAAGTGATGGTATTATGCAAAATTTCATAATAATCAGTCGAGTAGTTAAGGCGTGAACGCGTAACGAACAAACATATGAACTCACATTCGTATTTACAATAATATTAGTTAGGATTCATTATTTAATTCGATTAAGAATAATGTTCTGCGTCGCGTTTAACATTAAAAAAAATAACATCCACGATAATTAATATTTAAGAGTACAACTATTTCTAACTATTGTTTTTTTCCCAACTGACTACACTGTTGACCTGGCAAGGCCTCTACAGTTTCGCCGGACTACTAAGGGGAGCGCTTAAGGCACTCACCCGATTTTATATAGGCGATCAACCAGCACAAGGGCGCACGGCGCGCCTCTCCTTGGACTGTCACCAATTATTTCGAGTCTAACTAAGCTAATCAAGCTAACTGTTATTTCATACATATATGAATTCGTGAAACATACATGTGTACCAAGCATGTATGTTCCACAAATTTACTCTTAACCACATAACGAATTATTTCATATATTATCTAACATATAGAATTGTTAAAACGTTGCTATAGAATACAATTTCGATTTAAAGAAAGAATTGTATCAATCGGTTCATGAGTTTTCGAGTTATAGACCCAAATACACCGAAAGAAATACATCAGCTTTTATAAATAATATGTAAAGATACCGAAAGGATAACATCGTTATCTAAATACACGAATAAATACTCCATCAATAAACATTTCCAATAGATAAACAAAACTTTTCGTATGTCAGTACATCATATCATATCTAAGTGAAATTCGATGATATGATACGTCCACGAAACTCGAAAAGCGAATATCAAGAGAGCCAACTACATCAAGTAAAACTCTCTGAGAGAAACCAAGTTTCGAGAACTTGCGAATTCATTTGTCTGTCTGGGAGTTTCGGCGGGTACGTCGGCCGTGACACACTGCTCGGACGACTGACAAATTAAAATTATACATTTTTTTTTGAAGTGAAAACTTCTTTAACACTCAACGCAAGTGATCTATGGTAGGGGAGAAACTTATGGGTTGGTGTATTATAGATGAACTTGACACGCTCGTGACGTATTGCGTGGTATAGCGGCCTGTATACGTGTAATATTGATATTTTGTGTATAGCCTATCATATGTTGTAACTCTATAAAACTATATAAAAATATATATAATTATTGCTCGGATTGCCAATAGATGTAAAATCCAGGCTAATGTTAATAATTTCAATTTACAATTAAATAACATTTAAATATTTCAGACTATAATTAATTTAAAAATTCAAAAGAGAACCCAGTTATTTCAGTCTTTATTAGTGCCTCGAATTTTTTAAATAAAATTACCATTGATGAGGCGATCGTGCCTTATCTTAGTGGTTGTACAAATGACATAATTATCGTACTATTGACCCATACTAAATTACTATTTGATGCTTTAAAGAAATGGTTGACGTTTAGTGCATAAGCTCATTTCATTTGGATTGTCAGAACTATGTACAGACACATTCCTAAAGATGCTTCGTAACTATATTCAAAATTATATTTTTCTATATTGCCGTTTAAGTTATTCTATTTCAGTATTAACTAGCCATCTACCCTGGCTTCACACGAATCTACTAACGAAAAAAGGTCAAGTCTTCTTATCATCTAAGACCATATTAATATCAGGTATGATTGTGGACAAACGTTAGAAAAATATCAAATATTAAAAAAAAATCTGTATCCGCAAACATGGACCCTGATTTGTTTCCCAACATGCGCAGTATAATTAAAGGTCGGTGTGTCTCACAGACGGGTGTGAGTGACCCGACGAGCGACGGAGCCTATTCTACACTAGCCATTCACCCCGTCGCTGCCCAGACGACCTGTTACACACCTCACTTGTGCCGATGGGTTGTTTATACAGCCTTGTTGTGTATACGAACCTTCATTATCTATTGTTTATATTTGAAGTTTAACGTAAATATTGTTTGGATGATGATGTGTTTATACATATATGTATAATAAAAATACAGTCCCTTTGAGGCTAAATCGCTTTAAAAAGACCATCCGATGCGGAATTTTTCCATAAATATGTTCTTGGCTACTTATTATTTTTTGAATTGGATTGACTTTTTGCCATTGTAATAAATATACACTGCGAAGCGTGCGGCTTTCAGCTAGTGCTTCTAAAAATATTTCGTATATTTTCGGTTTGACAAATAAAAGGTTACGAAGAGCAGGGCCGTAGTTAATCTTAAAATGACCCGGTATGCTAATTTGTTGGAGAGCCTTCTTATTTGGGGCTACTAGGACCCAAGGACTCTATTTTCATAATCTCATTATTAATTAATTACAAGCCCCTTATTAATAAGAATCTGAAGTCGTGGGTAAGATTTTACAAACTTTTGGTCAAACATGTAGGAGCACTTAGAACATTGTGGTCCAGTTTTACAGATACGACAGTAGCTATGCCTCTGATGACGAACCTGTGACATTAGTTTGCAAGGGCAAATCTATTGCAGAAATTGCTCAATATCAGCATCGATATGGTAATTCATACCGTAGCGGTGGATGCACAGTTTGACCGGCGAAATGTCACTTCGATGTTCGCAGGTTCAAGCCCTAGTATATAAACATGATTTTTTCGAAATTCGTACATTTACTAATTTAAATGAGTGACACTATCTGGTGTCGGTGTATGTAAACATCGTGAGGAAACATGAACCGGAGAAATGTTTTTGTAGTACCATCATATGTGGAGAAATACATAACTTTGGATTTCTCGGAGCTTGAAATCGCCAATAATGAAGTGGGTCTCTTATAGGATAATGTGGAAGTATGGTAAATTCAGATGATGCACCTTCTATAAGCTCCGGGATGTTATCCCCCAACTTTTGCATAAACGTTTGCCCATCGATAGCCCATTATTGCCCACATTTTACCTTTTATTGCCCATCCCTATAGAAACAGTTATGACAAGATTTAAATAGCGTGGGCCAGCGTCCGGAAAAAATATTCAAAAATTGTGAGGGAACGAGAAATCATCATTTTTCTTCGATTGTCCACTCTTAGTTACAGAAATATTTTAATTAGAGTATAACGGTCTGCACTCTAGCAATAATCAATTATACTGTGTCCTACCTCACGATTCATTTTAGAAAACTGGGACTTAATGAGGGCCCATTCAATCCCCCATTGTTTTTGTTCGATTGCCCGCCGTTTACTACCAGTTAAAGAAAACATTATGATGAAAGTATAGCGTGGTGGTAGGTTTTTTTTCAATACTCGCCTGGCTACCTCTCGTTCTTAAGTTGAAATTCTGCCGCCAAGAATCCACAGGTGTTTTCCGACAGTGACAATCAAGAGCCAGACCACCAGGTTTAGTCTGTTACTGAGCCACATTACTACTTCATGCCACATAAGATTTTTATAAAAAAAAAAAAAAAACGCGAAGGTAAACCACATTATACATACGAAAGTTGTTCTGTCTATTTGTTAGCTATTCACGAACAAATCTGTGAACCGATTGCAATTAATTTGCAATAAATATAATCCAAGAACTGTAGAAAAATATAAGCTACTTTTTATTTAGAATCTATCGAAAAATACAGAGATGAAGTCGCGAGAATATTTCTTAAACAATTATGTAAAATACTAACAATATAGCTCTAATTACTTTTGAATTACGTGACGGGTATAGAATTTTGGATAATATGATTAATTATGTATCGCTGCTTCTGATTTCACAAAATCAAAATCAAAAATACTTTATTCTGTTTAGGCCCTGAGAAGGCGCTTATGAACGTCAAAGTTACCACCGGTTCGGAAAACAATCCAGTCATCGAGAAGAACCGACAAGAAACTCGATCTGGTTTATCTTTTCATTAACATATTATAACTCATATTTTTAAAACATAGTTATAAATAATTACATTCGGTTTTGGTGCATGCACAGAGAGGGCGTCATTTCCAGACGTCACCGTCGTTCACATATTGATCCACCCTAATAGCCTTTAGATATTAAAAGCTGCTTGACATGGTGCTTGAAATTAGTATCCGGCAAATCGGTAACGTGTTTTGGAATTTTATTATAAAACCAAACACTATTACCTAAAAAACTGTTACCGGTCCTAGTGAGCCTAAAATATGGAATGACCAATTTGTTATTATTTCTTGTATTTACATTATGTCGGTCCTTTACGAAATCTAGCTTATCTCAGTTTTTGCGGACGTACATTAGATTTTCAAGTATGTATTGGGAGGGCAGAGTTACGACACCGAACTTCTGGAACTTATTCTTTAATGATTCGCGAGGCCCCATATCATAAATTGCTCGAACTGCCTGTTTTTGTAGTAGTCAGTAGTAGTAGTCACAGTCCGATAATCCAACCAGGAGTATAAAAAAGTTAGGGTATATATATATATAAATAATAAACATTATTATGGTCTCTCATATAAAGCATAATAATAACAATATTATATGAATGCAGTAAACTGAAATAGCTTTTGTGAGAGATGTTTCATCGGGATATATTTTCGAAATGGAATAGGTACGCTCAATCGTCGTAGATAAAAGAGGTTTGGTCATAGTAAGAATATTTCCAGGTCTTTAAAGTTCTCTCTTGTCTAACTACAGCATTAACTGATGTTAAGTAAGAGTGAGGCCAAAGATAACAGGATAACAAACCGGGTGATAACTCTGTTTCAAGTGCTGCTGCCGAAAATAACTACAGCGGCAAGTTAAGGGTGGTAACTAGCTAGATGAGGATGCATTGGATATATTGATTGGAGGTCTTCTACGGTGAGGTTCTCAAGATCATTTCTGCCTCGAACTTCGACCTTGTGAATCATGCCAGTGAATCGACTTCCACTGGCGATGTTTCCAAACCATTACGAGTTACAAACCTTTAAGAAATAAGCGTACACTTATTTAAAAGGCCGGCAACGCACTTGCGACTCCCCTGGTGTTGCTAGTGTCTATGGACGGCGGTGATAGCTTACCATCAGGTGACCCACCTGTTCGTTTGCCCCCTATAACATAAAAAAAAAAACCAAAAACCTAAGATTTATTATAGTATTCTAGTCTAAGATGATAGACGTAATGCTGGAAATTATTACCACAAACTGTAGGCTGACAGTGAGGGTGCTTATACATTCTACACGCCTAGTGGTGGAGTCACAAAAGTACCAGCTGTATACAGTTTCAGGAGTATAATTAACCCATTCACCTTATGCATTGCATCCTTTTGAAATACACTATTCATACTATTATATAATCTGCTATAATTTTGCAAATTTTGAATAAAAAAAACACACTACGAACTGAAATAAATTCTGGCTTTGATATGGATTTTTTCTCGAACTGTCTACACTGTTGACCGGGCAAGGCCTCTATAGTTTAACCGGACTAGATGGAAATGTACTGGATGGTATTACTATGAAAAAGCAGCATTATAAATGTAATTTTTTACATTTTTTATTAGTAGTACTCTAATAAAACAAATATTTACTACCCCTGCCTTTTTCGCATCTGTAGATACACTAACATTTGCAGTTTATAAAGCAGTGTACCACATCCATATTGTACTATATCTGTGACGCTTAATTTTACGAGATAAATAAACATGCGCGTGAGTTTCCGGAATTAATGCGAACATCTCAAGGCTGTGCTGACGCATCGGGCAGATGCATATGTTTGGACATAACTACCCTACAATCGTAAACATAATTACTTCCTTGTGTTACTATTAATATCAACCGTTTTCGGTTTTCCACGGCCGGTATTAAATACATTCCGAAGAAAATGAAAATCTTAATTGAAATTTGTTTTTCTGCATGTGCCTTCGGAATTTAGCAGTTGGTAGGTACTCGTAAAATTATAAATGATCAAAGTTCACGCTCTTGTTTTCTAGTCTAACTATGTAGTATTTGGAAGCAGATACTTGATATCAACCGTCCATCTCAATTCATATTTAATCATTTACCATTTTACTTATTGTGCCAAATTTTGGCTAAGGTTGTATCCAAAAGTGCTAGAGGTGACTTGAAAAAAATATATAATTCTTTTCTTTAAAAAAAAAACAGATCTACCTGTTGAAAGTATGCAAAAATATGTAAATGTTTTATAAATTTAATAAAATATTTTTTTGTAAAAATGACACGTATTTCCAATAAATGAAACTTTTATTTCGCTTCAAGGGGAAGTTAGAAAAAGACTCATATTTAGGTTATTATATACTAGGCACTAAATCATATTGTAAAATCAATGCGGCAGTAATATACGAGAATCGTCATCCGACCCAATGTTGTCCCTTATTTTTCTCCTATTTCGACCTTGCAAGAGAATGCTTAAATTTATTTGGTATATTTAAAAATTTACTTGAAACTACTAAATATCTAAAAATTACCACTGATATTTTTAATAGGAACCCTCAGAGTACACAATATGTTATAATTTATATTCTTTAACCTAAAAAAAAAATGTGTATATGTTATATACGAACATAGGAAGTTTATATTTCTTTAGAATAAATATAAAAATAATCTTTTTACACAATTTAACTCTTTTGAACCGAGTCAAAAGTTTGAACGACGAAATTATATACTGCTAGTTTGTACTCGCGATGATGTAGATTGGACCTATGCGTTGGGAACATTATTTTTTTTCTGAATAAAATGTACCCTATGTCCTTTTCTATAACTCTATCTACGTGTGTGCAACATTTCATGATAACTGGTTGAGTAATTAAGGTATAAAAGTGTAACAGACAAACTCACATTTGCATTTCTGATATTATTGAGGATGGCTAAAGGTTTGAATAAATGAGATACACAAAGTTTATTGAATAATGATTACATTCGAACGAAATTGTTTAAATAATATTGCTAAAGAACATACTACACGGCACCATTGTTTCATCTTTAATTTGTAACCGAATGAACGCACCAAACACTCCATCTAACAGATAATAAATTGTATATCCTTGTTCATAAGCTCTTTTGTCCATTTGAATATAATATTTTTATTTAAAAAAAAAAGTTTTTTTTTAATTTTATTTAATGACAAAAACATATTGTTATATGTGTATATGCATAAAGAGTATATTAATTTATGACAATGCTTTAATGTTAATTTAAATATAAATGTATAAATTTGAAGCGAAATGGCCTCGAAATTAATTAATTATTCATGCGACACAGAAAATGTTCATAATAATTACAATAAGCCGACCGAGTGAGTGACGCGGAAGCGTGCCTTGTCTGCCCACGCGCACCTTTTGTCACTAATTACATGGATCATTGTGCGTTTGTTTGCCATTTTTATAATATACTATAGCTGTGTCCGCGACTTCGGATGGGTGTTACGCATTAATTATTGAAATACCGTAGTAATTTATTAATTATTTTTTATGTTTTCTAAATTCACCAAGTCATTCTTTAAGCTAAATACGTGATGATGATTCGGTGATAATATTTTTTTTTTCTATATTATAGGGGGCAAACGAACAGGTGGGTCATCTGATGGTAAGTGATCACCGCCGTCCATAGACACTAGCAACACCAGGGGAGTCGCAAATGCGTTGCCGGCGTTTTAAATATGTGGGCCTCCGGCGCTCTCACTGGCCGTACGAAACGCAACAGTGCAACCACTGTTACTTCACGTCGGTTTTCTGTGTGAGGGTGGTACTACCCCGGGCGAGCCGACCCATTCATACTGAAACCAGTAATAGCTTCAGCGTAGCTCTACCACCTACAAATAAAAATAATTCTGAACACCGCCTCGATTGACGTACGTTAAAATACGTGCAATGAACTGGAGCTTTCAGTGAAGGAAGATCATCGTGATGAAGCCGTAGGATGGTGGCGGTGTTCCTTCTGATGCCCACCTCACTAGCTATCAACCTCGGATTGAATACATATCGCTTATTATCATATGTGTGTAAGCATGTTTTTAGATTGTTGTCAATCTAAGTACCTATAAAGTATATATAAATTTGAATTAGTAAAAGCTATGGATGCGATTTATGAAAACTTTTCTAGACATCGTCCAGAATCACACGTAACTATGGCCCTTGGCATTTTATGTCCGAATAAGTGGGGGATAGCCGTACAACATAATATGTACCAGCAGTGTCCAGTTTATCGAACGTTATAATTCTTGTATTACAAGTGCTTTCTATTGTAAATTAGTATATTTTAACAGCAATGCGTTTTTCCAAACTCCATTTGTAAATTGCAAGCTACAAGTGATATGACTGGTAAAACATGTGCTTTATCATAGCTGTATTTACGGTTTGGTTTGTAACTTGTTATGAAAAAGTTCGAGAGCTTACGTGGACTATAAAATAGGTTGTTAATGCACAAAACCAAATTATTCGAATAAAGTTTTACTTTGAATATTAACTTGATGAGATATTGTACCTTAGTTTCTATCTTACCGACATATCATATGATAAATGAATCATTTTACAATTTAGCAAAACTAAAGTATTGAAAATTGATTAATTGAAAGTTCATATAAACTTGTATAAAATGTCCTTCTAATGTACATCGTAAGTTGTGAGTTTTTAGACTCGTATTTTTTGGTAAATGTAAGCGAGAGAGAGATGAAGAGGCATAGCTGCATAACGCTTTTTCCTTACGTAACATTTTCTATTACTTAACTCGTATTGAAAACCGCGTTAAGAAGATTCGTTCCAAAAAAAAATCAAATGAATCACACGATCATTATCGAAACTACGCTAAAATCTATAACTATTCACAATTATAGACATTTAATTAATTAGTTAGTACACGTCTAAAATATAAACGAAATGGCCGACACATTTGCTATTACAGCCCCCCGGCATGCACCAGTAAGCATAATAGCTTGAACATCGTTAAACCCTTGCAAATTAGTTTGAAATCTACTTCCCTTCGTTCCTTTGTGGGCCCTCTGAACAATCTACGAGTAATTATCCTTAAATTAAGTTTAAATTTGTATGTTACATTCTTAATGTAAAATATTTTTACTATATATATATATAAGATTGTCCTACAATTGTGGTATACGTATGTTTGAAATTCTCCACGTGACCGATTTTAATTTGTTTTTACTTATAGATTTGTAGCTCCACAGTATACCTATATACAGTCTACTAAGCAAATGCGAAAAAAAAGATTAAATGTACACACAAAACTAAAGTTTTATTCATATAGGCAGAAGATATACGCCGATATCTTATAAGAAGAATTCCCAAGCTTTGCTTCCCGCTTGTGACCAAAATTTTCATTACAATTTTTGAATAAAATTATACACGTATAATTCGTTCGTTGGGCTCTTCGTAGACATAATTTTGGGTCTAGATTAAATTTATAATAGATGTATAAGTGAAAATCAATGTTCCAGGGATCAGATCGATTAATTAAAAGTAACATATACCACTCAAATGCATTACGCTTGTGTTGTATCTGAACGCATAACATGACATTGCACTGAACACGCAACATAAAAAATCGTTTTGTCTTTTTCGCACACGACCAAGATTATGAGCGTAAGAAAGACCGCTAGTATTTTATGTTTACAATATTCTGGAAATATAGCGTGTCCTTTGTAAGGAGCGAAACGAAGGCGTGACGCGGTTCGATTGAAACACACTACAAGTGGAGAAATATGTGACGTCATGTAGGTATCGTTCTAAAAAAACAAACACTTCAAAGTATTGTGAAATCGATTGATACCTAAATAGGTTACTGTGTAAATGCTATTCAAAACATTATGTTATTTATAATACTATGGAGTACGAATATATATTACCAAATGTATAACTCCTGTCTGTAGATTTTTTTCCTTTTTTTTTGATAAATATTTCTATTTAACATTTTCATTGTCCTGAATACATTTTTTTTTATCGGTTTTAAGTCAATGAAGGCTGTATTTTAATATTTCTTACAACTTCTAAAATATTATTGACATGTTTATAACCTATACATTGTTGAAAAGCTGTCGCCCAGCACCTGTTTGTGTGTTCCGACAGCTGTACTTGAGAGACAGTCTCCTCTAGGTTTAGCGTGACTACCATCTTAGTCTTAGTAGTTAGTGACCACATCATCATTTAACATTAGATGAGATTGTGGTCAAACGCTGACCTATAATAAAGTATAAAACAAATTGGGGAATGACATATACTTAAAATTTATAAATTTCATAAAAATCGGTTAAACCGTCTTTAAGTTAATCTAGATATTTTTATACGAACATTAGCTGATACCAATGATTTTCTTTGCCTTGCTTATTACCTTAACTATATATTTTATGCACAAAGAAAAAAACAAAAAAAAAGTACGTTTCTCAATTCACTCAGTCACTTTCTTTGTAAATAACATTATCCGTTTACTTCTACTCTCTAGTGCATGCGTACCCTACTTCATAGATCGTTTTTAGAACGAAGTTTATCGATTAATTAAACGACAGACCTCAATAATTTTATTTATATATGTAATATAAGGTAGACAGATATTTTAAAAAGTAAATACACTGTATTTGATGGTAACTGATCGAAAGTCCTCGTTGTCTGGATGACTTCAAAAGCTGAGCTGTCTGTGCAAATTTGTCAGCCGATGTTGTTACATATTTAAAGGAGTAAATTTATGCAAATTAAGAAAAAAATATGCTGGTCGATATGGTCATCGAATTGACATTCTACCGGTTAAAACATCCAACCACTAGGAGTTCTGAGATTTTGATTAGCCCCTATTACGAATTCACAATTATTGTGAGTATTTACTATCCACCATCCAGAGAGAGAGGTAGAGGTAGTGTCTCGAGTAGTACCAACATTCACCATAACATGAACGGCATGTTTATAAACACTCAAATTATTCGATCCAATACATAACAATGTGCAGAAAAACGTGACTCAATTCAACATATTATATGTCGGTGTTCGGTTTCGTAAAACTCTAGTATTGCCTCATTCGTTATATATTTATGAGATGTTTACAATTTAAATTTCCAAACTCCATTCTTTTTTAGGTCATTGTGAAAGTGGAATTTAAATTTATTTAATGTAAACTCGATTTTTATTATTTATTTAAGGGTAGATATATAAATAACTGGCTAAAAGTTCCATTCCCGGGTATGTGGGGTACATGACATTCGAATATGTGAATTACTAGCTATCCACTGCGGTCACGCGCATGCATGTCAAGCATGGCCAAGCTATCAATTTTGTCAACGTTTTGAAGTACTCCCAACGATCTACTATCTCGCTCACTTTTCTATATTAAGGTTTTTAACTGAAATTTTAGATTTCCATGTACTTAATTATTCAGGTATCAGGAGGATTAGGTATTCAAACATTTTCTTTAATACTAACCTTGTCTTGAGAATTACAAATAAAACAGAAAAGTGTTAGTCAAGTAGGTGACGCCGTTCCGAAGTGACGCACTTACATACCTTCGGCAATTGTTTCCGAGGAGTCGTTCAGGAATCGAAATGAGTTCAATCGATTTCAACTACTCGAATAATTCACATAAATTAAATACAGTGCAAAAACTCTTTAGATTTCTTTAGAGACCGTACATTTCTTTTACTAAAGAGATTTAAAAATCATTTTTATTTTCTCCACACTTACACGTATCAAACTAACTTTTTCGTTGACACATAACGTTTATCTTTTATTAGTCATGTTAATAGTTTGAAAGTTAGTTTACGACTTACCATATTGGTACTTAATGTACTTGGTAATTGAGATCAAAATTTCCTAGAGACATTGTATTCCAAAAGTAATGACATACGCTATTCTTGGCAATGAGGAATAACAAAAGCTGTTTTATCTTAGAAATTTCGGCACCCCAAAGATTTAGTCGTAGACTTTTGTAAACTGATAACATAAACAATAATAAATCTTATTGTAAATATGTGCTGAGTTATTGTATTATTGCGCTATAAAGAATGTATCAGTGCTTGGGGTTTAAGGGAAACCAACCAAATTGAAATGTTTTTTTTGCGTTATACTAAACGACACTATAAAGAATTTACATTGTAACTAGACTATTTTCAATATTTACAAATCACATCAGATCAACTTGTAAGAGACCCACTTCCCGAAAGAAGGTATCGGCAAAACACCGTGCCAGCCCACGACGTATTGTTGATTTCAAACTCTGACAAATTCAAAGTCATATGTTTTTCCACATAAGGTGATACCACAAGAATATTTCTCAGGTTCAGGTTTCCTCAAGATGTTTCCCTTCACTGTCAGCTGATAGGGTTACAAATTTAAATTAGTAAATGTACACGAATTCAAATATATTCGTTAGGACATTCCGGGGTTTGAACCCGAGGATATTGAATTGAGGTTCAACCGGCCCAAACACTATCCCACCGCGACTTACACATTTTTCACATAATAAATTTATTATGATATTTATTGAAGAATAATTTAGGTAAGCGAAAACACATGTTAGGTACGAGGCTGGAGTTACTGATAATTTGCGTGTTGTCCATTTAAGTCCTTATTTATTTCTTCTTGTCATTGATGCAATGACATCAGACATACAGAAAGAGGTACCTTGGTGTGTGCTGTTTGCTGATGATTTTGGCCTTGTTGGAGAAAATGCTGCTGTCCAGAGTAGGCCAGAGAAATGGCGAGAAAAACTGGCGAATGTTATTTTATGGATTAGTAGGATAAAAACTGAAAATTTGTTCTGCGACTTCGGGGGTCCATCCAGGTTTTGGTATATTATGTTCAACGATGGATCCTTACCAGCCTGCTCTAATTTTCGGTACTACGGTTCATTGATTCAAAACAACGGAGGCATAGACAGAGACGTGAAGAATAGGATAAAAAGGTGTATCATCACTGTAATAAGACCAGTCGTCTTATATGGATCCGAGTGCTGGGCTACGAATGAGATGGATGAGAAAAGAGTACCTGTGGCAGAGATGCGAATATTAAAATGGATGTATGGTGTAACTAGAATGGATAAGAATAAGAATGAGTATATCAGAGGAAGTTTGAAAATAGCACCAGTGACAGAAAAGTTGAGGAGTAATAGGTTAGCATGGAACAGGCATATCATGAGAAGATATGAAAGATATGTAATAAGAAAAGTTTAAGTTTGGAAATGGACGGATATAGAGGAAGACGGAAAAAGTGTGGATGGATAGTGTGGAAAATGATATGTGTATAAAAGGTGTGACATTTGACAGGTGAGAGTGGAAAAGAAAAACATGTTGTGCTGACCTTACTTAGGTGTGATAAGTAACATTGAGATTTGCCAGTTGGAATGATTAAAAATTAGCCGATGTCTTACAAAGAAGAAGCATAAATTAGACTTGTTTGTAAGATACGACATAGAAAGGGACGAAAGCGAGAGGGATTGGTGTTGGGTCTAAATTTTACTGCTATGGGAGTAACAGTAAGCGAAAAGGGGTAGAACTTATATTACACAATCAGTTTATTAAATAAATGACGGATGTAAAAAGAGTGAATGATGGATTAGTATTGTTGAAGTTATTGATAGAACAGATGACGGTAAATGTAATAAGTCTGTGTGCGCCTTAATCTGTATGTAATGTGGCTATCAAATAATAGTTTTCGAAAGATTTTGATGTGGTGATGATGGATAATCCACAGAATGAGAATGTCTATATCGGAGGAGATTTTACAGGGCACGTGAGAAGAGCGAGTGGAGGTTGTGAGAGAGTGCATGGAGTCTGCGGTTTTGAGAATAAAAACAAAGAAGGCGAAAACCGCATTCAAACTAGAAATCTCAATCCAACTAAGGTAAATAGAATAGACATTTTAAATTATCATATCCTTCGATGCTTAGCGATGGATTTTTAAACTTGACGGTCGTAGTTACGAGGTCTGTCAAATAACCAGGCGTCGTAAGCTTACATAAATATATTGTAAGATTCAAAATCGTCGAGATATGGTACGATACATTAAAATTAAAAATTTATTGCAACAAGAAAAAGTGAGTACAAATAAAGAAGCTTTCTGTATCAGAACCGTGTCGTGTAAATTGTTTTTTTTTTTATGTGGCCTTTGATACATTTTTGTGTCATAGTATAATTAATGATGGTGTTTCAAGCATAGCGAATTATGTTCCGCTGACCAATTATGTGTAGGCGCGAATCATCGGGTAACCGATACCTGTAGAAAATATGCATTTAATCTTATTAAACATAAATCGATGCCATCAACTTCCTTTTGACCGAATCCAACGGAGAGCGGCTCGAATCGTTGACAACCGGGTGCTTTCCTTAGGGCTCGACACTTTGGATCTTCGTAGGAATGTTGCGTCACTTTGCGTCCTTTACATTATCTACCACGGAAAGTTTTCTGAAGAGCTGTTCGGATTGATACCTGCTGCTGAGTTCCATTACCGAACGACTCGCCATAAAACGAAATTCCATCAATGCCAGTTCCCACGTACGTCGGCCCTCTGGAATGAACTCCCAGCGGCAGCGTTTCGAGACCAATACAGCCCATAGACCTTTTAGCGTTATCTTGAAGTAATACTGGGCTAGAGAGATTTACTAGTTTCAGTTGTTTAACGGCTAGCTTTTACAATTATTGACAATATTGATCTGTTGTAATCATCTGGCCAGATGTTAGGAAGCTGTAGTGTATGACACCAGCATTGTTCCACCAAATACTCACCAGTAACTTTTTCTCAGACCACTTTACCGGGTCTCTTGGGTTCAACTATTCGAACACTGAGCATTTCCGATTGTCGTAAAGGATCCATTTCTTGTCACAATTAACGATACGATACAAAATTCCTTCTTTATTGTGACGGTTGAGTAAAACGTACCGCAGCACTCAATATGTGTTTATTGACGTGCTTCAATCAATTCTTTCGGTATCCATTTCTCGAGGTTTTTTCACTTTTCCAATTTGTTTCAACTGAATTACAATTGTTTTATCCACTCACACCGAAGTCTGCCGCTAACTTTGACGTGGTTACCGATGGATCCGCTTCCACGATCATTTTTTATTCTTTGTTGTTAACTAGGGTCTTGGAACGTTCACGGGGCTTATTCCGTAGGTAAAATTTCCCGAAAAAAAAAAATTTGGAACCAAAAACTTATCGCGATTTCTTATACAGTATAGCTTCTCTATACACATCATTAATTCTTCGAATGGTGCAAAAGCAAATTAATCATGATATTTAAATAAATATACAAGTCTAATTATGGAATATATTTTATTTGTAATTCTTAACCAAACGTCAGATATTTAAGATAAATGTGGCCTGTTTGACAAAACGTTATTTTCGTGTAAGGACCTAATATTATATAATTTTTTTTTAAATATGTAGTAACATTTTAGAATTGTGATTTTGTGTAATTACAGTGTCATCTTATTTTGACTAACTAATTTGAAGCGATGTTGCACTTTTTAATAACTAATTCATGGAATTGTACGACTGTATATCACTACACTACGGCGGAGTAAAGCTTCAGTGAAAGCGTTGCAAAGAAATATATTAATGTTTGCGTTGATGAACGCGTTTTCATATTACCGAATTGTTTGCGCAAGTTATTAACGCGACAAGTGACACCGTACGTTCGCTGATTAGTATATATATTCGTGCTAAAATAAATCTCGAATAATTTTATATTTGTTTAAGTCGAAAAAGTAAACAGTAGTAATTAGCGATGGGCATGGAAAAGTAAATATTTGACTGCTTATTAGACAGCAGAACGTTAATTATATGTCTATAAACGTCCCACTTTTGAAGCAGTGTGTTGTATTTTACATCTAACTAGCGGCCCGCTCCGGCTTCGTACGGGTATAATATATATAGCCTATGTCATTCACTGAAAAAATGATTAAAATCGATGCAGTAGTTTTGATTTATTCATTGCTGCCCGTGGCCTGCACGCGTTAAATTTGGAGTACAACAATTCCCCTTTTTCCCGATTCTTTCCTGAAGATTTCCTGCTATCTTTGGAATATCTAAATTCATACACTACATTTTTACGGTTCAGCTTGCGTTTGTTGCAATGTAAGCGGAAAAATGTAATTATTTACGACATCACATTAGAAACCTCAAAAATAACAGTATTTCTCCACTATTTAATGGATGTTATTATACATATAAACCTTCCTCTTCAATCACTCTATCTATTAACCGCATCAAAATCCGTTGCGTAGTTTTAAAGATTTAAGCATACATAGGGATATAGGGACAGAGAAATCGACTTTGTTTTATACTATGTAGTGATACGGTAAAAAATATTTATTATTCACTAGAGCGAGGCGCATTGGACATTTTGAGCGGTTGATGGCTGTGACCAAACTACGAACTTCAGTCTGTAGTCCGGTGAAACTATAGCGGCCTCAACAAGCCAACAGTGCAGTCAGTTCGAAAAGAAAAATACCTTCAGTCGTAAATGACTGGTCTTATTGATATGTTGTTACCCATGAGGACAGGGTTGAAGCAACTCATGCACATACTTGGGTTGCTAAAACACCATTCAAGCTAGGATATACAATGGCAGTACTTTTCATTTGTCGTAGAATTAGATATTATAGAGTTTTGTGCCTTTGTTGAATATTGAGTAATTTTCCCTTATACATAAACTTCTGTATTTTGTTCTTCTAGTTGTAATCGGAGTTCTAAATCTACGCTGTAATCTAAACAGAAATCCATTTTTCTTCGTGTCTCAACTAATTTTCTTAATTTTATATTTGTTTAGGAGCTAAAAGGAGCTAACAGCTTTAGTACCACCAATAAAAAATTCGGAAATAGTTTTTTTTTATACCATTATACAATCTACATAATTCGTACAATAGTCAATACAGATAATCACTACATAGTATAAAACAAAGTCGCTTTCTCTGTCCCTATATCCCTATGTATGCTTAAATCTTTTAAACTACGCAACGGATTTTGGTGCGGTTAATAGATAGAGTGATTGAAGAGGAAGGTTTATATGTATAATAACATAAATTAAATAGTGGAGAAATACTGTTATTTATGAGGTTACCTACTCCAAATTTAACGCGTGCGGGCAACGGGCAGTAATGAATAAATCAAAACTACTGGATCGATTTGAATCATTTTTTCAGTGAATGACATAGGCTATATATTTTATACCCGTGCGAAGCCGGAGCAGGTCGCTAGTAATTTATATATATTATACAACACTAGAAGAAAAAAGCTTTGTAGTTTAAATTTCGACTACTGGAAGAATACTAGTTTAATCAAATATGTGCTGTGCTACCCAGAATCAGGAATGTAGCTAACGTTTTTTGTCGATAAAAATAAAGACGAACAATCAAAATGCATGTATCTACATAAATTATAAGTTAATCTGAGTCATATAGTTAAGCGTCGCAGACGCCTTTATGCCGCCCTACTTATCGGCCGGCTTTGTCGTCCTTTCACGTAGTTTCCCTTTGTTTAAACTGCATTTTTTCCGCGAACAAAAATGACAAAGTAAGATGAAACAAGCGCGCCTAATTACGTATGAAAACATACGGGTTTGGAATTCTTTAGAAAATTAAAGCTTCAATATTTTCTAACTGGCGTTACTCGCGTTATTGCAGATTCGATTTATCTCTCGATCTCTCGGGTACAGTCTTTTTTTTCTCGATGAATGGTAGGTACCCTATGCCCCTTTTTGTGCCCCTAATTTCATGTTAATCGATAGAATAGCTAAAGCAGGCAATCGTAACCAATAAACAAACTCTCTTTCGCATTTCTAATATTACTTAGGATTATCAGAGACTGGCATACATTATGGATAAAGTTAAGAAAAAATCACATGCCAACAAGACTTGCTTTATACAAAAACTCCTTAGCATGTATGAAGAAAGATGATTTAATAAAGAAATTAACAACATAAAACAACTCGTGGCTTTGTTCAAATTAATATAAATTTTACCTATTCTTCGACAACATAACTTCTTTTTTAGATGGAAAGTACTCTATTTTTTGTATAGGATTGGAGGCAAACGAACAGATGGGTTACCTGATAGTGAGTAATCACCGCCGCCAATGGACATCTGCGACACAAGGGACATCACAGATGCGTTACAGGCCTTTGAGGAAGAAGTAGGCTCGTATGTATGTACGAACATATGTATGTAATTTTCTCTATTGTTTTTCTCTATGTACTTTTTTGTAGTTCTGTTAATGTGTATGCAATATTTCATGATAATCACTTGAATAGTTAAGATGCGATACAAACAAACAAATTTAATATCACATTTTTAATACTACTTTTAGATAATTGAAAGATTTGCCGGGCATAGTGGCAAGCTTTGACGTGTCGCGTTCGAAAATCATACAATGTATATCCAATCTATCTCCTTATTTAGTTTTTATTGTACCATTTCTTTGTACAATTCAATCAATGAATTTATTTATAAATATATTTGCAGTCATGTCTGTACAACTTTATATTCCAATTTGACCTTAGACATGGAATCTGAATAGGTTGCAGCAAGCCATTAAATGTATTATGAAACAATATAGTTTTTTGTAGAATTATACGGAATGTAAATAGCTTCATATAACATGAACTTGGAGAACGTTGTGTAATCACCACGCAAAGCGTTCATCACGATTTTTTTATTTTGAACTGACTATACGCTATTGATTTGAGGGGCCTTCGCAGCTTCACCGGACTAATAGGGCGAGTGCTTAAGCGCTCGGCCGCTTGGCAAGAAGCACAAGGGTGATCACAAAATATGTCAAAATTATAGCTGTAGTACGAATGGAGGACGGAGACGGCAAAATATAAAGGATATTTGTGGGTTAAGACGCTGGAATTATATCCGTCAAATTATATAGTAGTAAAAAACACGCTACATTTTATTGTGGTATTTAAATCAGTATGTTTCCACGCGTGATGCGATATTCAGGATATGACAATGCACTCCTCCTGCGTTTCATACACGCACCGTTTGACGAGACCGGCTTGCGGAATTACCGATTCGTTACGTCGACTGTAATTGATATTTTAAAGTTACACTTTGTTCATTTTTGTTTGTCATGTTTTAATTCCACATACATGTTGTACGGACAAATCGAAATATCCGTCTTTTTAATGGGGTTATTCGTACTTACTGTCTTTATTGTTTAGTCGGTATGTATGTTCTTATAACATTAATTTTCACGTTCATACGGTACGGAGGTAGAAACGATTTGCAAATTTATTGCATTGTACGTTATCAAAGTTAGTACTATAGCTTCATTTAGGTAACATTATGAGTGTGATAAAAAAACGTTAAATAAAAAAACATTTAGACTTTAGAATCAATCATATTAGTTAGTTCGTATATATGATTTGAAAATACTAGTAAACCTTATTAATTTGATGTCTCTCTTTGTAAAACTAATTTTATTGCAAATACATTTTTATGTAGAAAATGTTATATGAACCGAACCATTCGTATTTCCATGATGGATTCATGTTTCATATTCCCATCTATACATATAAATAAAATTGGAGTGTCTGTTTGTAATATCAAAATAACGACTTTTTACTGATTCGATATGAACGTATACACGATACTGATAACAAAAATACAATTTTCAAAGTTTTAGTCTGTCTGTCTGTGTGTCCGGGTAATCTCCGAAACGGCTGGACCGATTATGACAGAAATTTCACTGACGGATAGTTACAATTACAGCGGGTGACATAGGCTAAAATAAGACTAGCTTTTACCCATGGCTTTGTTTGCAGTACTATCTCCAAAACGTTTTAACTATTTTTCACGGAACTTTCACTAACAGATAGCTGATATTATAAGAAGTAATTCACAATTATACAAAAAAAAAAACGCATGAGGAGCTGCGGGCAACAGCTATTAATTTATATAAAAGAATAATATAGGCTTTTGATGTTACGTATAATAATGTAATTATGTAGCAACGTCTACTAAGAATTTGTTTTATGTTATTGCTTTCTATATTAAATCAACTTTCTTCATATATGCTAAGAAGTTTTTGTATAAACTAGGTTTTGATACAGGTTTTTTTATTTAATTATCTTTTTTATATATGTGTTCCCTTGATGCTCAGACATGAGCCGAGTCTTTGTTATTACAAGTGTCCTCTTTCTACACCCAGTGTATTTTCAATAAGTTGTTGTTTGTGTTACTTTATTAATGTGTGTGTGTAGCGTTACAGTTGATAAGTTTAGTAACAATCTTAGAATTAGAATTTATATTATAATAGAAGTTATCACTACATAGTGTTATAAATATCTAAATATGTATATCGCTTATTATTTTCATATTAGGTAAATGACTACTAAACATTTTAACAATGTTTTATATTTAGAGTACTTCTTATGATTGATCGAGATACTGTCAATCTTAAATGATCAATCATAAGCAAGTGTTATAAATGTCTAAATATATCAATTATTATTTTCATGTTGGTTAAATAATTGCTAATGATTATTATAAAGTTCTATATTTAAAGTACTTTTTATGATTGGTCGAGATACTGTCAATCTACAACGACCAATCATAAGCAAGTAAATTGGTGGGGATGAAATCACAATAGCGCGCATTCAGAGGTATGTCGGGCATTCGTTATTCAAGATCGAGAGCAAACACATGGGATATATCGCCTTTAGGCTGTTGTAAGTAAAACGGTACTGTAATAAGACTGATAGTTAATACTGTGTAAAGTGTTTTTGTATTTAAAGTCCCTGCTACTGGTTGATGAACTAACACGGTTTACAATAGTATAAAACAAAGTCGCTTTCTCTGTCCCTATATCCCTATGTATGCTTAAATCTTTAAAACTACGTAACGGATTTTGATGCGGTTTTTTTTTTAATAGATAGAGTGATCGAAGAGGAAGGTTTATATGTATAATAACATAAATTAAATAGTGGGAGAAATACTGTTATTTTGGAGGTTACTCCAAATGTAACGCGTGCGGGCCACGGATAGTAATGAATGAATCAAACCTACTGGATCGATTTTAATCATTTTTTCAGTGACTGACATAGGCTTATATATTTTATACCCGTGCGAAGCCGGAGCGGGTCGCTAGTATAAGATAAATTGTTAAGTATAATAAAAAAATAATAACATGAAACAAATGACTTCGATGTAATTTTACATGTACACACAATTATGAAGTTTTAATAATAACCATATATACAAGAAAAATAACAACAAAGTTTTTTTTTATAAAAAAAAGGTCCGGCATAAAGGATAGTAATGAAATAGTAATAGTAGGCATTACTATTTGATACTGGTTTGTTTGGAAGAGTTTTTATTCAAGCAAGTCTTGTTGACATGTCATTTTTTTAAATTTAGCTATAATGTATTTGCGTGTCGCGTTCACTAAATTAATTAATTATTGACTCTTATTAGAATAATTATATCCATTTATTATATTATAAAGCTTATAGAGATCTAGAAACGCATTGAGGTGAGATGAACGTGAGTTCTTTTTGTCCCTTTATAACCCTGATAACTCTATACAGATATATAAGACTTTAACACGAAATCCTGCTCCTTTAAAGACCCAGTGACATATTGAAGGTAAGATGGACTTAAGGTTCATTGAACCTCGTGTCATACTGAGAATTATATAAATAAACTAGCTGACCCAGCGAACTGCGTACCGCGTAACAGTTGATTTTTATTTTTTTAATACTTATTCTGCTATTCGGGACGCTATATAATGTTAAATGTTACCATCGTATAAATATTGACATTAATATTTATACGATACTAACGTCACTCAATTGTTTTGCCTTCCCGGAACCTCTCCACTAACACTTACACTTTATGCTATCGTATTAAAGTTCAAATTGACTTTTAAGTATTATTACGAATCGTTTGTATGGGAGTATAGAAAAGTATTGTTTTTAGACTTTTTCAGGCAATTTTATAATTTTTTACTCTCCGTAAGAACCATCTTCGTACTTCTACGAATATTCTAAAAACAAGAATTAGCGAAATCGGTTCAGCTGCTCTCGAGATTTGCGCGTAGCAACACATTCAGCGATTCATTTTTATATTATAGAATAACCAGCCCAATGGATGTATTACGCGCTATTTTAACACTAAATACGTCCCTGTGTACAAGGTATCTGATAACGGGAAATATGAAGTAGTTCTCAACGGCTCCTAAACCATAGTTCGATGGATCCGCTTTTCCCCATTTCATAGTTGGCGTCGGACACTCGTAACTCCTCTTTGATGTTTTCACGGTGATTATTTAATGAATAATTCATACGATACCATTCACTCGACGTCGAGTAATGGTACATATAATACAGTTTATTTCTTCGACAGTATAGAATCATGTTTCATTTACGATTAGTATTTTCTTCTATACAAAAATATATGTGTTTATTTCGCATTGTCTCCTTCCATGTGTAGTTTTAATAATATTCTTAAGAAACTTCTTTAGAATCGGGATTTCAAACTGAATGCAACGGAAGAACGACAGGTAAGAGACACAAATACGGCAAAGAATGAGACAGAAATATGTATACTATTTTATATTAGTAGACTCTCCTCTTTGTGGCATGCTTCGTAGCATCCCCACTCCCGTCTTCTAAGCATAGTCGCCTGTAATTAGTGAGCCAGAGCGAGAGAGCAAATGTCGTTGTGTATGTATATTGCACACTGTTTAATACTTGTATTTGAGCACTTAACGTGTGTTAGTATATGTGAAAAGTACGTGTACTACTTACTGTACACTGTATGCGGCTGCGTATTACAGCTTTTTAGTAAGAAGTCGGCGTTGTGTGTTATTATTTGACATTTAACCCACACACACCTTTTTTTTAGCTTTTGTCTGAGGCTTCACTCGTGTTAATATAGATTTGATTTACACTGTATATTTTTTCCAGAGGAAATGTACCAAACATCCTTTTCTATAGCTCTATAGAAAAGATAGTTTGCAAAATATCATTAAGATGGTTCGAGTAGTTAAAGCGTGAACAAACAAAGAGACAAACTCACTTTCGCATTTATAATATTGGTAAGGATAAGTTTTAGAAACGTCTCTTAAATGTGATTGCTGGTGACAGATTTTCAAAATGAAAATGGTAATTACCCAACTAGTCACTAGGAAATGCCGTACCACAATAGGTTTCATCACGATGCTTCCCTCTATCGATAGCTGAGGTTCATTACAGGGACTTGAACTTAGTCGATCGACGCGGTGTCCGGACACGTTACCATTGTGTCAGTATTACTTCAATCCCCTTTTAATGTTACTGTTTAATATTATACTCTTGCATCTAAAGAGGTTTTATCAATAAATTATTAATGCAATAAACCATCGCAACGGGCATGTCGCTTATGCGCACTGGTGTTCTGACAATTTTTTCGGTTTAGTCGGGGTTTCTCTCGCGTTATTACATACTTTGCCCTATCCTTCGGGAACAGAATTTTCTTCAGGACTTTTCTTTTCTTGCATTGGATAGTTAAGTTGAAAGGCTAAAATCATACTCATATTTCCAATTTATTAGTTAGCATTTACGGCTTTTATATAAAATTTAATTTCGATTAGTCCATAGTTCATAGTCTCGAAAAGTTTGTTCTTAATTGTATTAAAGCAGAAAATTACATTCAAAATCAAAATCAAAAATACTTTATTCAATTTAGGCCCTAAGAAGGCGCTTATGAACGTCAAAACTACCACCGGTTCGGAATACATCCCAGTCATCGAGAAGAACCGGCGAGAAACTCGATCGGGTTTATCTTTTTAACATATACTTATATAATTAAAATTCATTATACATTACAATCGATTTTAGTGGATGCACAGAGAGGAGTCAATTCCAGACATCACTATTGTTCACATATTGATCCAATCTATAATAGTCCTTTGACGCCAAAACCCGCTTAACATGACAATTAAACTTATAGTCTGGTAAATCAGTCATCAATCATTAAGTTATGTATCCGTCATTAAATGCATTCAAATGCAAACATAAATACGCAGCTACTGTGATATTTAGCTAATTCTTTCGTATGAATCTGTAAATGCGAGTAAATCTGTATACATGCTTAACTAGTTAGTTGTCCCGATTTCGCGTGGGTTCGATGTAATAATATGACCTCATAAGTTTTTTTTTTTCTTCGAACTGACTTACACTGTTAACCTGGCAGGGCCACTACAGCACTCACCCGATTTGTTTAGGTGACCTCATACGTATTTAACCAATTTAAATACATTAATGGTGCTTTGATATTTACACTTCATCAAAGCCATAGAAGATATTTAAGATTTATCACACAAAGAACTTGATTTTTGTTGCGTGTGCTTTTAAATCTGCGTATCTTCTGAGATAATCATATATTTAGCCGCGTTGAACGATTTTTGGTAGGAGAGAAACTTATGGGTTCGCATCACCGATGACCTCGACATGGTCGTGACGAATTGCGCTTACGCCAGGCTAGCGACGCGTAGTATAGTGATATTTTGTATTGAGCTTGTGCAGATATGGATTACTACAGAATATTGAGTAATATAGCGTAGCTAATAACCAATTATTTTTTAATAATATGTATAATATAAAATGATTACTGTACGTTAACGATAGACTATATCAGTAGAAGATATTACATATCTATGTAATATTATGGATATTTCCGTAGGCATTTTTAAGATGTACAATTCTAGAGTATATTATTTTAAGTAAACTTATTAAGTTTAGGCAACGTTACCAATGTAAGTGCTGGAAAAATCGTTCTCACGACATCTTCATCACTACATAGTATAAAACAAAGTCGCTTTCTCTGTCCCTATATACCTATGTGCGCTTAAATCTTTAAAACTACGCAACGGATTTTGATGCGGTTTTTTTTAATAGATAGAGTGATTGAAGAGGAAGATTTATATGTATAATAACATACATGATATAGTGGAGAAATACTGTTATTTTTGAGGTTACTCTAAATTTAACGCGTGCGGGGCACGGGCAGTAATGAATAAATCAAAACTACTGGATCGATTTTAATCATTTTTTCAGTGAATGACATAGGCTATATATTTTATACTCGTGCGAAGCCGGAGCGCACCGCTAGTTAATTTATATAAATAATATAGTGCACTACACTTCTAGAACAAATTCTCTAAATAATATCGAAAAGTGTATTAAAAATCTGGTCCATAATTAACAAGAACTAAGCGAACACACAGACAGACGCGAAAATTGTCATTATTTCATAAATAAAATATAGATTTCAGATAAATAAATGTCGCCCAGTATCCTATGCTGCCCAGACTACAGCCAAGCATTTCAAATCTAAGACACGAGAGGAATCACATATAAACCCTGTAACGATGACCTCGTAACGTTAAAAAAAAAAACACAACAACGTCACGGTAATAAAACGGCCATTAAAATGTCGTAAATAAAACGTGCAGTATGCAAAAATATGATTTGCATCTTTATTACGCGTTTCGTTCAAGTCGCGCTTCGAGACCTCGGTTTTACGATCCGAGAAATGCACAACGGGTTCATTAAACTCTTCAAAAAAAAAATCGTTGCGGTTTCATCCCATCGCTTATTAGTGTTATTAAGTTCGAGGCTATATCCTAGTTTACACGTGAAAAATTTACAATCAAAATCATCGATGTAACCTCTCATCTTCTAGAAACATCCGTTATAAGGTCGAAAGTTGTCATAAAACGAGTCTAATCTAAAGCGTATATTTTTGAATTTAGAGCTTAGTTTTATACAGCAAAGTATAGTGGAGTTTCTGTACATGTGACATAAGGACTAATGAAAAGAGATTTTTTTTTTAATCCAAAAATAATTTATTCAGTTTAGGCCCTGAGAAGGCGCTTATGAACGTCAAAGTTACCACCCGGTTCGGAAAACAACTAAGTCATCGAGAAGAACCGGCAAAAAACTCGATTTGGTTTATCTTTTCATTAAACATATTATAACTGATACTTTTAAAACATTCATTATCATTTTCTTAAGATTAAATAGTATGGTACTTATCTTAAGCAATTTCTAAAATACATGAAGTTTGAAGAAACTATTACTTCCAGAAAGAAGACTAGATATAGACTAGATATTGTTACGCTGTTCCACAGTCATACATACACATCATGACAAAACTATAAATATAAAAAAAAAAACAACCTAAAATTAACCCCTGTAAAATGTAGATCGGCCTTTCTATGAAATAGCGAAACCAATTATATAAAAATAAAATCGTTGGCATTAGCTAGTTTATCTAATAAACTCCGTATAAAAATATTTAATTCGTAAATTGTGAATATTTCTCCCTCAAGGAAGATAAAAATCAAATAATTCCAATGATGCTACCGATCGAAAATCCCAAAGTCTCACTATGAAAAATTAACTCGTTTGTTGTCCCGTTATTTGTCTCTTATTATCAAATGATGCCAACGCAGAGTCGCAGGTCGGTGGGCGTTTTATCCGTCTCCTTCTACCTCCGTAGCTAAACCTGGGGGCATGGGGCCCATCTCCCCATTGCACAGATTCGGCTGACGAGGAAGGGACGGCTGGTGTGTACCCAGCTTGCCCTCCATTATTAGGACGACGCCAGGTGGACACCTTCCGATGGGCTGGCCGTTGGGGTGACATAGTGACAGTACTACACGATCCCATGTCGCCAAAGCGGCGGTCGGTACACCGTGGGATTTTAGTGAGTAAGAGTCTCACACTACCCACTCTCTCCCCCGAGAGGGTGGCGTGTCCATGATGGATTTCCCCACGTTAATAATAAAAAAAAAGGTTAAAAGACGATAACGTATATTAGCGGGTGGTCCGGTGAATCTATAGAGACCTCCGGGTCGACAGGGTAGTCAGTTCGAAATAAAAGATAGTAACGCAATTCAACTTTTGTAGCAACGCCATCTGTTGGTAGTATTGGAAATATAAAACTATCTTAATATATTGGGCTTCGTATTCTATTTAAAGATATTTAATCGTCTGACTAATTAGAATCGGGCGAATCCGGCGACAGCTCAAGCCGAGGTGCACCGAGTGCCCTTGAGATGTTTCGCCTAAAAACAATCGGGTGAGTGCCCTAAGCGCTCCCCTTAGTAGTCCGGTGGAACTGTGAAGGCCTAATAAGCCGGCAGTGTAGGTCAGTTCGAAAAAAAATAAAAATAAAAAAAAAAACTGACTAATTAAGCTGTTCCCATGAATCGAGACGTTGAGATTTATCAGAAATGAAAGGTACATTCAATTTACACACACACGCAGTCAGTCATCGAAAATCATCACAGTTGTGATTGTCAAGTGCCAACGAATTTTTCTTTCAGAGTTCGCGTATATTTACTAATTGAATTTGGTAGCACTATCGGATGACGATGAAGGAAAACATCGTTAGGAAACCTGAACCTGAGAAATGTTCTTGTAGTACTACAGTATGTAGAAAAATTACACGTATAGAATTGTAGATTTCTCGGAGTTTAAAATCGCCAATACATCGTGGACTGGCGTGGTGATTATGAGTATATCTTCCTTCGGTAAGAGGCCTATGGTTCTGCGGTGGGTCTTTTACAGGCTAAAGTGATGGTGACGATTGAGAGGAAACAACAGAACTTGGGTTTATCTTCTTTATTATATTTTGTTTAGTCAAAGAATAAAGCAAACAAATATTGTTCTAGACATGACTATCGTTCACATATTAATCCACCCTAGAATAACTCTTTGAGAGTAAAACGTGCTTGAAATGGTGCTTGAACATATTGTCCGGCAAATTGATAATGTGCTTTGAGAACTGTAAAATCAATCAGATTCTAAACTAAAGAATGGCTAATTTCCGTTCCTTTTTTCAAATTAAAATTATATCGGTCATGAATAAATCTAGCTTATTTTAATAATTTTTTTATAGTTAAATAAACGTTTTGACTACAATCTCATCTGATATTAAATGATGATGTGGTCTAAGATGGTAAGTCACGTTTAACCTAGAGGAATACTGGCTCTCAAGTGCAGCAGCCAAAACACACCAACAGGTGCTTAGTGACAGATTCTCAACTTGAGGGTGGTAGCTAGCTAGACGGATTTAGAAAAAGCCCTACCACCATGCTATGGTTTCATCACGATGTTTAGCTTGGATTCGAACCTACGTCCTTCGACGCTGTATCCGAGCACACTACCAACTGAGCCATTATCGCTTCAAAATTTTTGCGAATGTAAATTCAATCATCAACAAAATATTAGAGCAGAATTAAATTCCTTAAACTTGTTAATTAAGGACTCAGTAGATTCTAAAGTATAAATTGCTCGAATTACCCGCTTTTCCCGTCGAATTTCCGTGACCAAACGACAAGTGTTAAAAGAACCGACTAGCGTGTGATATACTAATCTCCTAGACTTTATATCCAAGATTAAGTCTATTCAGTTTCAACAACAATTGTTTTGCATGCTTATATAGAAAATATATATATAAACTGCACCAGACAATTGCTGCTTAATGAGTATTTCGAATTTCAGCAGAAACCGCCGTTTCTGAAGTTCGCCGTAAACATATTAGTCGGTTATTGACATCAAACAATAATAATGAAGCGCAGACCGGTCATACCTAGACGTGTATTATAGCGCACTCCCTGATTGTAAATATGCATTAGGTAGCTACAGCCAGTCAACATGAAAAATATTTTATGGGTATCATATAAAAACTATCGGTATTATAAGGAATCCATTTGCTTTTATCAGTGTATATAGTTTTTTTTATTTGTGCTATTATTGACTATCGTTTATCGCTTTTGTTTGTTTGAAGGCGCTAATTTGAGAAATTATCAGCCAAGCTTGAAAAATATTTCATGCATTCTGTAGCCTTTTTGTCGAGAAGGGTATAAACTACGTAACATCACGTTACTATAACCTTAGAAGTGGAGCAATTACCGTGCTAAGTGTAGTTGAGAAAATACGCAAGCGGGAAGTGAAGGGAGTATTAGAGATCGAGCATTGCCGAGTGGAGCCGAAATGCGAATACTTATATCAGTGAGCACCGTGCCACGCGGCTCAGTCACCTGGTCCATATCCTGTGCAACAACGCTATACGTTATTTTTATTGAATACTAGCTGTCCACCCCGGTTACATACGTGTACACTCATGCTAAAAAAATAAAACCAAATTTTCCTTTTACAGTACATCCTTGTAATAAAATAAAATAGTAACTGAACCTCGATCTGGTAATATTTTCGAACGTCTCCCTATTGTCTTGTGTCTCATTAACTCAGTTTCATTTTATATAATAATTTTTTGATACAAATGTTTCATTTTCCCTCACTATTTTTCAAAAATTTCTTGACAGGGGTTACAAACACAGCAAAAAAAAATGCTAAATATAAGCAACAGTTCTTAAGTAATGCTCTTACATAGATACGGCAATTGATTTTTATTTATATGTAGCAGTGTATATATAATTAACTTATATAGTATCTATCACGTCTAATTATAAACAGTCTGTGTAACGAACAAACAAAAGTTCTTCGGCGTGACTCTCTCAAGGTTTAATGTCAAACATATTTATGATATAATACATTCCGTTGTGTATAAGAGAGATGAGCGTCTTCAGAGAATTATTATCGTCCCTTTGATGTAATTAGCACTGAAGCCAAAAGTTTAACGGCACGTTTCAAGTACACTGACATTTGACGAACGTGTACGTTGAAAATGAAATTATTTAAATATAATAACGAATTAATAAATTATTCTCGAAGAATGAAGAAACTAACAATTCGATGTACCCCGTATTGGACTGATTGTTTAGAAGAATCGTACAGTACAGTATAGACCTTTCCCAAATAACGTCACAGCGGCTAGTTCCACGATGCAGGCATGCAATACGCTCTTACAAATTTCACCAGGTCATCGGTCCACCTTGTGGTGGGTCTTTTCTATACAATAATAATTCGTTCTAGGAGTATAACGTTCCGCTACTGCCACTTAAGTTTAGCAATTTTGAAGACTATTTCGATGACTTTAATTGTTCTAAGTTCCTCCTTTCTCATTCTGTCATATCAGAGAATTTCCAATTTACTTTATTTAAGGTTCTTAATGTATACTAATTACCTTTATATTCACATCAGTTTGTATTTCTGTCTGTCTAAAATATATACATATAAACGATAAAGTTTGTGAGGATGTATATACTTTTCTTACTCTTTCACACAATAGCTACTCCATGGATTTTGATGACATTTTACAGTAGATAGTATAGGTTATCTTATAAATAAGAAAAACACATACCATAAATTGTAAATCACTTACAGGCTGTATTTGATTGCCTATCTTAGCACGAGAGAGGCCGTAAACGAAAGATAGCCAAACGCAGGCAAAATCGCAGGCATGTCGATTTATTAATATGAATTAATAATCCTAGACGCCAAAGTTTTTTTTTTTTCGAATTGACATACCTTGTTGGCTCTTGTGGCCTCTACAGATTCACCGGACTACAGCCATAGTAAAAACACTTCACATACTCCTTACCTATTCTTGGAACCGTCCTTCACTTCCTTGGGATTACTTGAATAATAAATCCTCGCTCGTTTCGATTAATTTTTATTTTCATTAGGATCGGTACGCTTTTTATTTGGTCTCCATCGTGGTTTGTATGTCTCCTATATACGTTTTCAATGAATGTCAAAACATACTTTCATTACTGCAAATTTATAGGTGTACTTCATTACATGAGTCTCCCTTTATCCCTCTTTTATTTGTCAAACCTTCAGCGGTCAAAGAAATTGAAATAAATATCGATTTATGCATCTCTAAAGCCTTGATTTCTGATACAGTTTTGTTACCCATTTCGGTAAACAATGTACCGTTTATTTCGGTTCCACCAACGACTCACCTTTTTACAGCAACATCCGTTTTAAAAATGAAAAATCAGAGATCATTTGATTCAAATATATATATTTACAACTTTCTTAAGACGTTCATAAAATGTTGATAGAACATTCATCACGCTCCCCAATGGAATGGAGGCTAGGAAGAATGAAAAATAAAAGGGAAAAGAATTCGAAATATAAAATAATAATCGCTTAACAGCGATTTCCTGTAGCAATAAACAGCTCGTAAATTGAATTACTTAAATGTGAAAAAAAAAAATGATTTACGTCCCGTGGTGCGGTCAAACTGGCTAAATAAAATCCCATATAACCACCCCGGCCGAAATCGGCAGAATGCCAAAACCTCCGCTGGGAACAAAAAAAAAAATTGCGCCATTCGTAATTTTAATGGGTAGAAATAATAAGCCCCGGCAATATATCAAGGGGGTAAAGCGGTGGCTGTGTTTGATTTTTCATATGTTTTGGCTTATGAACCTGTGCGCCATTGCCAAAAGTTTGCAAAAGATTTACTCGTACTATTGAAGACGGCCGATTTTGAATTATGGCAAGGATTTCGGATGACAGTATTTCGTTTTTTGTGGTCTTAACACTTGCTTCCATCAACCGTTTCGCCTGTGTTAAACCAAAACTAAATTTTTCTTCACTATATGCAATAATTTACAAAATCTATACATATTATGTGTGGGAACTCGTTACAAATAAACAAAGAATTACTCATCGACCGCGGAAAGCAAAAATAGATTTTACGATAGCCCGGCTCGAACTCTGTCAAAACGTTCGCATAATGATGTCAATATTCCAGATTTGTTTATCCTCCTTTATTAAAAGGTATATACACGACGTGATGCTTCCCAGTTGAGTTCTGTTATGGAATGGTAATTATGGTTTTTTTAAAGGAAGACATTTTTCAGTGGACTGCAACTATAGATAGCAATATAACATGTAAGTGCAATTGCGGGATGGCAAGTCTATTTGATTTTTATTCCAACGAGTACAATATAAATTTGTTCGGACATAAATACCATTTAATTTACTTATGGATGTAACAATATATATAAACTTGAAATGTTTGTTCGTTGTCTATGAAGATCTTTAAAACGGCTCAATCGATTTTCATGTTACTTCATTGGAAGATAGAGGACTTTTCAGAGTATTTTTATGGCGACATATCTTTACACCTCTGAAAGGGAGATAAACCCTAATATTAAAATGTAACATGGAAATTTAAAAATCTATAAAAAGGTATGTATATAAATAGTAAGGAATTATGATAAAACTGTAGTCAAAAAAGGAAAAATAAAATATATAGTTCCATTGAAGCATTTTATCTATACACAGTTCTACTATTTATTAGAAATACAGTTTATATTATGTTATTATAGTTATATAAAAGAATAATATCAAAGTCAAAAGTCCTAAGAGCATGCTATTGTCTCGTGATGGTACATTTACTTCATTAAAATTCAAAGCAAGTTCTTTGAAGCTATTGATATGTACCTTATGGCTTATGGTACCTTATAATCACTGAAGTGCATTAATGAGATCAATAAAAATAAGCACATAACCTTCACTTAATCACTTTGACTGTATGAATACTTTATTATTGGACTGTAATTTTACAATTCAATCACTCCATTCGTCAATTGTCTCGTTCATTAATTATTATTGCACACTGAAAAAATAACTAGACGGCAATAACTATTTCCATTAACTGTTATCAGTTATTATGCTGTTGCGTAATTCGCTGTTTTCTATCGTATTGCGGTTTGTATTCATGGCACGATTATAAAATATATTTTCGTTGTTCGTATCGTGACCTCAATTGTTAGTAAAGTGAAGGGCTTTCATTTTCACACTCACTGATTCCCAATAATAATAACGAATAATGAACAGCGGAATATTTTCAATAATTTCTTTTTCATTAGTTGAATTAATCTTCTCTTTGCTTTTGTCTCACCTAGACATCGCATCTGTCGTCCTGTTATCGTGTCGCAGGTATCCATAGGCGGCGGTGATTACTTACCACCAGGTAACCCGTCTGTTCGTTTGCCTCCAATCGCATAAAAAAAGACAAGGCCGGCAGAGGTCTTATTTCATCTTGTGAACTAAGATTCTGTTAATGATTTACGATTGGCCACCTACCTCATATCAACACTCATTGGGATCCATTTCTTTTTGTTTAGCTGATAGCTATACAACTATAATCACCTTTAAGCCCTTCCACTCGTGCCTTAAAAGTATAAGCATACATAATCTACCAAAATTATACTAAGGCTTTAGTATTTCATGCACAAGAATGATGAATTACATTATTAGTTGACGCAATAAGAAAGTGTTCTACGAGTTAAGAAACAAAAAAGCGTAATATTTTTACATCGAATCGCTACAAACAACATGACTTTGTTACTTCATTTATTTTGAAAGGATACGTGCTTACATCAACGGTAGCCTCAAAATTCTATGCTTCGTGCCCAGACCCATGTTGCATTAAGCTATATATAGTTCTAAGAAAAGGTTTCTGACTAAAAAGTGTCCATCAAATTTTGAAAAACTAGCTTTCCCCGCGATTTCGTCCGATTATTTTTTGGTAGGCTACGAATCAAAAGTTGTCTATATTCTTTTCGAGGTCCTAGGCTACCTCTATATTATTCCATTCCTCACAACGTAATACAAATAGAAATAGTTCTATGTTTGTGATATTAATAGAGATAGATTATTTTGTTGGCGAAACACAGTGTCGTATTGCTGGAACACGCGGCTTGGTTGCCAAGCGGCGTTCGCGTGACGACAACCGTTTTAACTCTAAATAATAAATTAGCGCGAGCATAAAACGCTGTGCCTCGCCCCCTTTTCTATGCAAACACGAGCTCGGTGCATTTACTTGAAAAAAACGTTGCACTGTGAACTTTATGCGGGTTTCGCGCGACTTTCTAAAGGTATTTGTGGAGTTGAATAATGTTGGGACATACGTGAACTATATTCGGTGATTCGGTTCGATATTTTCCAAATGGACCAGGACCATCATACGTTAAGTGTAATAAGCCTTCATATTGGTACATTTAGGGGTAACAAGCTTACAATTTTTTTTAATTTTTTGTTAATATTTTATAGATTTAGCGATTAAACACAACCCCATCTGATATTAATTGAGGATTTAGTCTAAGACGGTAAACACGCTAAACCTAGAGGGAGACTGGCATTTAAGTGGATGATTCGGATAGTAGCGGGTCAGGTGGACTTAAAAAAAACACCGTGCACAATCCGACAAGATAGCGACGGTCAGGGACGAATGGTATGTGTTTCAGTAATCGCCCTTGCTCTTGGAATGCACTGTGTTTACACGCACAGTGCCACCACATTATCTTACTGCTATAATAACAAATAAGCCACAAGTTCTGTCACTGTACATCTCACGGGGAAATTTTTAACATCTAGAACTTCGCTGAACACCGCGAGACATCGGTAAGCGTACCATAGAATATTTCTTTACAGCTTGAATGCCACTATAATGATAACCTTGCTAGTAATTGGGTTGGGTGTAACGCGTATAGGTAAACCTTGAAGATCTGAGACTCTATTCGGAACCTCATAATTTTCACAATTGAGATCTCTGCATTTTATCTTAAGTTTGGTTGAATGTATTTTGCGTTAATTACTTAATGTTTTGTATAATACATCCTACTTAAGTTTTGGCGGTCGAGTGATTTCACCGGTGGAATATCAATCCGATGTCCGCAGCTTGTAACCCCGGCATGTATGTACCAAAGACTTTTTTTGAATTCGCGTACATTTACAAATTGATAACACTATCAGCTGACGGTGAAGGGAAACATCGTGAAGAATCCCAAACCTATGTGAGAAAATATAGAACTGTGAATCTCTCAGAGTTTAAAATCGGCAATACGTCGTGGGCTGGCGTGATTGTTGATTATATCTATATCTTCCTTGGGTAAACAGACTATAGCCGATTATTGGGTTTCTTACAGGCTGAAGATGAGTCTTTACTTACTAGGTAATATATAGGAACTAAATTAAACATAATGTTTTAATAGAATATATTTACTATACACCTCCTGTTACATAAAACTGTAGAGGCCTTACAAAATCAACAGTGTATGTTATTTCGAAAAAAAAAATAACGCTACTGCATTTTGAAGTCTAATTAACATAGAGTTACTGTCGGTCGCTTTAATGAGAATTAATGTTTGTAGAATACTTAACAAAATTATAATATAAGACCGTCAGCAGCGGAGCTTTGTAGTGACCGTGCTCGCTTCCAATTAACCTTTTCAAATTCGTGGAATTTTATGCAAATCTATTGAGATAATATGATAAGTTTAAGTAATACCACAATATTTTATGTTTAATTAAGGTGAATAGGAAAACTTTAGTCCGCTGCTAACGACTTCAAGTAGAACCGAATCCAAGATCAAGCTTAGATGGATTGTTACTAAGGCTTGGAACCTCGCGCTTCCAACCAACTTGACCGGTTATTGTTATTTTAGAAATTCGTGATTATGAAGGCGTAAGTCAATAAATACAATAGTGTTTGGGAATACTTATTATGTCTTACGAAAATTGATGAAAAAGGAATCAAAGTATGATAGACCCTTAAGTACGCTGGTTGAACCAAGAGTTTCATAAAATTTACACATCTCTTTTCACGATACAAAGTTATTACAGAACATATTTTCAATTACAGTATACTTTAAATTACATTATAAATTAACTTTTGTTGGCGGCTTTACTCAGGTTAATTTACATTTATTTTGTTTATATGAAAATAAAATATAGCTTAAATGTAGCTTTCTATAGGGGAAAGTATGTTTTAAATTGCTTTACTACATATGGTTTATAACGCATTTAAAAATGACTCTGATGTCTAAACTTTTACTCTCAGATGCGCAAGTTCCAACATGTTCAGATACGTATTACTGAAGGAATATCTCGCTACTGATTTCAACCTATTTACGCTCAAAACTACCTTGCGTTTCATACTTATATAGATGGTACGTCTCTAGAAACGGTGAACACAAGTTTTCTAGTCAAATATTAAAGAACTATTGCAATAAAAAATATTACCCCATCACTAAACCTCCGTTCGGTATAACATTTCTTTATGTTGTTGAGGCATTCCCGTTGCTGCTTGTGAATCGTTTCATCTTTTTTTTTTATTATTAGTAACTGCACGCGAGTATTTGTCGCTTTCATTGTTATTTCATAATACTTATTATGAACTTTTGATCCAGTATATATAATAGAATTTATGACTGTTAATTTCTATGGGGACACTTAAGTATTACGTTAGCAGAATGTCTGTAATTCCTCGGGAGAGTGCCTTAAGCGCTCCCCTTAGTAGTCCGGTGAAACTGTAGAGGCCTTGCCAGGTCAACAATGTAGTTAGTTCGAAAAAGAAAATTATAATTTCTGACTGCCGCCTCCCCCTGGTCAGCAAAAGTAAGCAATGCTCTTAACACCAAATGCTTATGTATACATTTATATAAGTAGTTTTTAATCTGTTCTGGTTTCCTTATTGAGTAATGGGTCGCAGTTAACAAGTTTAGAAATAAGGAATTTTAGTCTGTATACGAATTAAGTTATAATGTAACGGTTTTACCAGTGGTATATCGACGCGATGTTCGTAGGTTCTAACCCCGGCATGTACCAACGAATTTTTTGGAATTCGCGTACATTTACTGATTGAAATTGTTAATACTAATGGCCGACGGTGAAGGAAAACATCGTGTAGAAACCTGAACCTGAGAAATGTTTCTTGAAGTACCACCATATGTGGAAAAATGTAAAAACTGTGGATTTCTCAGAGCTTGAAATCCCCAATACGTCGTGGGCTGACGTGATGATTTTGCCCATATCTTCCATCGGGAAGAGGCTTATGGCCCTACAGTGGCTCTCTAACAGGCTGATGATGATGATAGTGGTTCGCTACTAGGTCGATGGTAGCCCAGTTGATAAAGCCGCGAGATTCAAACATCAGAACCGCCATCTCCTATGTCATCAAAGATAAGCGAATTAAAGACCCTTCCGTCCCAGTCTAATGCTTATATAATACTTGGATGGCCCCTATTCTATACTTTATTAAAACTGTAAATTCAATGCTAACTTACTCCTGGAAACGCGTCTATGTATTTTTGGTTACATACAGGATGAACGTACTTACACACTTCATATTTCTTTATGCCAATTTTCTTTACGATAATTTCAGAACCGTAGTCGTAGAGAGGTAAGAAATGAATAGACATACAGTGTTACTTTAAAACCTATAATATCGGTGTGCATTTCATATAAAACTAGTCGAAAAATATTAGAACCAAATAAAAGGTCTGATTAAATATAACAAAATGCAGGTCCAATAAAAATCATATGACATAACATTTGTAATGAGCGAACAGAAATACTGTGTTGTTTGATCAAACATGTAGTATGTTTCTTCAGTCCTATAACGATTGGCCAATAAGGATGGAGAGTTCTCGACTGGTGATCACGTATTGTAAGATTCAGTATGACAAGCTCCCTATGGGATGGATCGAGTAGTCCGGTGAAACTGTAGAGGCCTTACCAGGTCAACAGTGTAGTGAGTTCGAAAAAAAAGGGTAGATCGATGATTTTGTGATGATTGCTAGAGCTCGTTGTATGAGAACAGAGCAAGATCGGTCATGTTTGGAAAGTTTGAATGGATAGATAAATGGATCAGAAAGGATGAAGCATACATCAACGAACGAGTATCGTCTCATCGTTTTATACAATCATAAATTTGCTCTTATAAAAATAATTCACCAGAATGAGAATAAAAGAATATTGATAAATCCTTAAGACTTTCTTCATGATGACAGGAATCTTGTATAAACCCATAATAATACTGACGCTTCTCAGAGCGTAAACAAAATAAAGGTTATTTTATTCCTTTTTAAAAGCACATCAAAAACGTGTAGATGCAAAAACGGATGATTCTGTATTGTCATCTGAATGGAAATTACAGTAGACAATATCAAGTCAAAAGCATAATACCACTGATTAAAAAGGCACTTAATAAAAACCATCCCGAAGGCGGTGTAACGCAAAAAGAAAACTGTCCATTCTATGATACGGACCTAATTTCCTGGTCATTAACTTTAATTACCCCCCATAAAGTTCTATTGTTTCGAAGCTCCCGTCCGCCCGCGCCCCGCAAGTTGTCAGATCGTTTAAAGGAAATGACGTTTCCGCCATTTTGTTAACGCCTTTTTAAAAGTACTCTCCTCGGCCGAATGGAAAGACTTTGCCGGGATTGGCTTTTTTTTTTCAATTAGCACTTCCATCTAATGTCGTTACTTGCTTTAATGCACGTATTCTTAGTGTTTCTGTATCGTTCGCTTTCTTGTTTCATAGGAGTGTTTTAGAAGGAGGCCTATAATGAGAGTTAATAGTGTAAACATCTACGAATCAGTTATACTTATATGTTCATAAGTGGTTTAGCAAAATTTAAAAGCAAATTTACAGTTATCAGTTAATGTTACCCATCATTTTTTTAAATGCAAGTTTCCTGAATACCATACCCCACCGGGATCTGATATCGAGCCGGCTCAATAACTAACCACACAAACATTACCGAACTCTGTTGTTAAAGATGGTGTAATACGAAGTGTTGGTGATGAAATTTTAGATTCTATAGTTTTGTTTAAATTTTAATGGAGTCATTAATTACAAAAATTAATTAGTACGAGTGTCAAAACTCCCATTAAAGTTTTAATAAGTTAGCCAGACATCACTTTGGGTATTATGACGTAACTTGACTTTTACAATATTTTAGATAAAGTAATGGTTATGGACGATATTGAATTGGACTTGGGGAATGCTTCTATGGATTTAATAGTGATGGTTCTGGTATGGAATGTTTTGTGAAGCCTAAATGTGAGTATGTAAGAAAAACGAAAAAATATTATGCCCATTTTAGCTTTAGCAATTTTGCTATAGCTGACTATTATTAGTGCTAACAATTTGTAAAGTATTATTTTTACTTTTTTTGTGATACTAATCAAAGTTGTTTTCATAAAATAACGTAAGATTAACGAAGTGAAAACAAATTGTGTCCAATTGCTTTCAAATCTTCATCCCAAGTTTAGTGGAAATATAATGATCTAATAATATAAGAAGCAATTCTTAGCTTGAATCTTCAATCAGGAGAATTTGCTGCCAAAATAAAGAAAAAAAAGCATCATTTGAAGACATTAATATTCCAGATATACGATATATTATGGTATGTCACGAGTTAATGTGTATGCATATGTCTAGTGTTTAAGGCGAGTGGCCTTACCCGAGTCAGGGTCATACGTCCCAGTGTGTTGCACTTTAGCCGCTGTGCAAAACAAGAATTCAAGCGGAATTTGAATAATTTTTCAACTAGATGCTGTTAAAATACTACCATAGATTTTGATTGTTTGTCAGATATAACTAAAGATCTTATTTTTCTGTATACATCTATTGGCAGCACATCTACATATGTCATTTAAGCCTAGTGGCAAACTCATTGGATGGAGCCCCACTAATAATCGTTATGTTGTAGATTAATTTTAATATATCACTGAAGTAGTCACTTCAGAACTCGGGCCCAGGGCCCTATGAAAATTAGCATTGTTTAAAATGTATGGAATTTCATAATTATCATTCCTTTCAGATTACCTTACTCGCTTGTTGAGAAATGCCATGTAAAATAAATAAGGTATATCACAGTAACATATAATGCAAAAATATTCCGCTGTCGCAGTGAACTTGGGTCGTACACGAGGACGTGATAATTTTGGACACGGACTGAAGGTGAGAGTGCGGTATTAATAAGTCGCTCTCGGCGCACGAGTTTCGTTTTGCGCTTCCTGTTTTCTGTTACTTTTGTTTGACTGTATGTATGTTAATTGTGGATGTGAGAACGTTTTCGCGTCCTCAGAAATGTAATCGAGATGACGATATATTTAAACACCGTTGTAGAAAGGGGACGGATATCCAAAGTTAACATTCAGTTTAATTTTTTACCTCGTTTTTCTTTCTACTGCCCTGTTATCTGGATCTTCGCCAAAATTGTAACAAGATAACTCGGATTAATAATCATAATTATATATAATTTAAATTCTAATCGCTTCTTTCAAGAAATATTAGCGGTCGAGGTCTATAAAACCAAGGATATCCTAAGGCAGTAAAGTACACTTTGGATAAAATTATTTTTATTTTTTAGTTTTCACTGTTATCTGAATTTTGACCTTCGACTTTAAAATAATCACATACTTTAAGTTTATTTAAACATGTTATTAATCCACTACTGGAAGAAGGTATTTCCAAATCTATTCTCAAATTTATACCAATGTTGGTGCAGCTAGCAGTAATTCCAACAAGATTTTTTAAATTTCATTAATTTAGGGGTAATGATAGATCATTCTGAAACGTTGTCCAACGGACAATGCACATCAGTTCATAAACTATTATCAACCCCAGTTTTTTATTAAGAAAGACATATGATTAAACAAAAGCCCCTTGATAGGATTTTTTCTTGTGGTCGCCTAGTTAATAACTCCACTCAAGCTGAAACAGGTACCTATAGGTATGATAATGTCACTTTTAATCATACGTCCCTTTAACTTTCTATAATAAAAACCACCCTGTTACATAAGAAAAGGTCAATCACAATTAATCGTAGTAATTTTTGTAATGCCCATGTAGCTAGTACTAATTAGCTAATTCTTTAAGATGGAAATCACTCGCTCAGCACTCTTAGTTCTGTTTTAGTAGCTTCTTTTGAGACTAAGTTACTTATAAACATAGCATGGTATCATTTTTGTTCACGTCATTACTTAACATTAGATTGTGGTCAAATGTCTAGACACATAAAGTGTAAAAAATTGGACATATTTACACACAAATCTTAGAAACGGGATTTCTTTATAAACAGCATGTGGACTCTCACAGATGGTTTATGAGCGGAGTCTAATTGACCAAGCAGGATGTGGTGGTCGAGTGTTTGACCGATGATTTGTAGATTTCATGACCGTTGGTTGAACCATAGCAATGTGCATATGAACTTTTCAGAAAACCTGACCCACAAAAATAAAAATGTAAGTTTCTCGGAGTTCGATTATGCCCATATATTCTATCGGGAAGAAGTCTGTGGTCTAGCATATTTTAGCCCGGCCCAGCAGGGACTCTTATAAGCCTACATTAATATTATATAATGGACTAAGCTAGTGCTAGATGGTCAGTTTTCTGGAGATCACATAAAAATAAACTAGTTTAAGAATCCTTGCTACTAGAAATGCAACTTATGATTGAAATTGAAGCCTGTAAGTGAATCGCACTTGTCTATCAAATATTGATTAAATATCTCTTGAAGGCTATCAAGCTTTATGATAACTTCCTAATATTGATTTGATATTGGAATTCCTCATATAGCACGTGGTCTCAGCTGTAATATTTTTATGAGCTATCAAAGTTAAGGTGGTAATACAGGCAGCTACTGCCTCTGCTCGTAAATATGCACTGAATTTTCAATTAGGCTAACGCATAGTCGCAACATGTGCCAATGTCATAAAATTTTGAGTAGAAAAAATATAGTCCCCTTATTAATTCACATTTTTACATTAGTGAATTAACAAAATCACGTTTGTTTCGGTAGACATTTTATCTGTACTCGTATGGGTAAAAATCAAATAAGCCTAATGTCAAAATCAAATTACCATACAGTCACACTTCACTTTATGATTCTCTAGTCGCAGTATTTTAGAGATGGTTACTTTTTGAAGTCTTCTCGTAATCGCTACAAACCACGAATGTACGGTCAACGAGTGTACTAACAACAGGTCTCGCAAGTATTGAGTCTTTCAAGTCACTGAGCGACCAATCACCGACCCACTAGTTATCGAGCTACAAACACACACAACTGTACACAAACAATGTATTATATAAGACAACGAATTAAAATATTGTGAACAGAGTTGCCATACACAAAATTATTATTTTTTTCAGTATCTCCTGAATAGAAAAACTGATCGGACGCACCGCGGCGCGTTTTGTAATTTCATGAGAACGTTTTTTTTTTTACATGGAGAAAATTCTTCAAGAATACCACCAGCCCACCAGCCAGCAAGAGTGGGTTATATCCGACTCGCACGGACTAAAACCCTATGATGCCTCCTTATACCTTTTAGGCTGGGGAGCAAGTACTGCCAACTGCACTGCAACTGCAACACGCCTGGACAACGCGCTTCCACCACACTGGCTTGTGTGACTGCCGCGTCCATCGGCCGCGTGCAGTTTATACGGCAGTCTTAGGTCATTTCCGACTCGTCGCCCCCATGTTCGTCGGTGGGTGGTCTGCTCCCTCTCCCTCTACGCCGCCTCACGTAGCCCCAATGGTAGCACCCTGCTGTTGGTTTACAGCCTATTTGACACAGCCGTGTCCCGAGAGCACTTGCGTCAGTCGGAAAGTCAGGGTGTCGTGCCATTCAGCCAGAACGGGTTGAACGGCTTCCACCATCGCCACGCCCGAGCTCGGTGGTTCAAGCCGTTGGCACCATTAGGATCTGGTGGGGCTGCGACCTCAGCGCCTCAATCTCGTGAGGTGCGAGTGGCCTGCCGTTCTCTATCACCTTCACGTGGTCCATAGTACAGGGATGCGTGGGCTATTGATTCCAGGTCCCAGGGCGGGAATCCGGCTAGTAGGGAGACGTGGTTTTTGACCTGCATTAAGTTTAGAGTGTCTCTTATGTTTTCATTGTAATTAGGTCCCTACGACTTACTTAACCCTTAAACCATTTTAACGATTTTAGATTAAAGATTAGTTCGGGCAAATAGGCTATACTTCAATTTACATTTATGTATATATTCAATAAATGTAAATCTTTATTAATGTATAGAATTTCGTCACACTCCGTGTCTTAGGTTTGCTAACATTTAGTTCTGTAGTATACAAATGTTTTCGTAAATTATCTATGCTTAGAAGAAACGTCGTACTTATAATGTCAAACCGCATTATGAAGAAATACTAGAAGTTGTAATATAAGAAAATTGGTATAATTAAATATAAACTTTAAATCTCGTTTTTTTGTCTTCAGGTAACATTTTAGTTACATTATATAATATATAGTGTAGTTTTTTGTAAAAGAATATTTAATTAATAAAATTCGTTGTCTACAGAACAACGCATTAAAGTATATTTTATTTTCAATTATACAGATAAAGATTATACAGAATTATACAGATAAGAATTATAAAGATATATAAAGTATTTTAGAGTATACTATGAAAAATTGGTGATAACTTGAATTGAATTTATTTATTTATCTTAATACTAGCGACTCGGCCAGGCTTCGCATTGGTACAGTATGTGGTGTTATAAAAGTCTAAAGGATCTATCGAAGTTATATATATATAGGTAGTGTACTGGTTAGCTATAAATATTGCTATAATAATGGGAGGGACAGACAAATGAACATCTAGTGTACTCGCGTCCCTTAAAATAAATTGTGATAAAAATCACTTATCAATCATTTGTTTGTACATATTCTGAAGAATATAAATATTACAATTTACATCCTATATATATAGGATCACTGGCCAGCACAACTATCACCTCCAGCAAACTGGCGTCAATGTTTAACGCAAAACAAAGCAGCATTTGATTATATGTATTTCGAAAATAAATCGACATTTCACGTCAGTATTATAATGTGTCAAAACGGCCATCATATAGCGTAATGCTATTATAGATATTTATTTTGGACGGTTTTAATAATTACAGTCCGTCAAAATTATAACAGATAGATTGGAATCTTTACACACCACCGTGTTTTTTGTTGCGCTTGTAAGATAATCATTTAAGCGATATTCTGTAAAGAGCAATTTTGATCTACATTCAATGGTCAACGTAACGAAGAATTTAACTGGATAAGGATTATTAACACCATATTGGCTAAAATAATGGCGTAAAAAATCAATTATTTTTTTTAAATTTGTAAAAATTCTTACTGTGGGTTATGTCCTTATAAGATAGACATATATATACCAGTGAGAAATTTTCTATAAATTTCATAATGAACGGTTGAGTAGTTAAGGCATGTAAGCTTAACAAAAAATAAACAAACTTACCTTCGTATTTATAGTATTAGTAAGGATATTGATAATTCTCAACTGTATATAACAAAAATAAAACAAATAGAGTTGTATTTCTTTTTTTTTTTGCTAGCTATTTTCGATTTGGAACCGTTGTGTTTATTTTATATCGATATTTTATTAAAACATATTTGATTTCGATATTGACTGCGTTATAAAAGAGTACTGACACTCATCGCAGGTACAATAAACCTTTCGTTAACGCTGAATATAAATAATTCTTAATAAATGTTTAAATATGCGTGTTTTTTCGCATGGCGTACTGCCAACCAACCTATTGGAGATCGGTTATAATTGACAACACATCATAAGGTACCCGTGAATAAGAAATGACGGGATGAGATTAAGAAAGAACGGATGTGGTATCTTAAATGCCTATAAAATTATATTTGTGATTCAAGTTTCATTTTTATTTTTTTTTTAATGATATCGAATTAATAGTAAATTTGAAGAAATACATATGTGAATCCATATCAGAATCTTGTATGTTGAGATCAAGTCTGCGTCACCACAGGCTATTACTATGTACAAAGAGCTCGAAAGGAACATTGTTATAAGACCAACCGTAATAGTTAGGTGCTCCTGGAGACTGAGTAACGAGAAATAGTGTCCTAATTTGTGTTGTCACACCCTATCAAAATACAGCAGTGTGAGTATTAAAGCTTTATATCAGAAATAAGGATGACGGTAGTTTATCCGCAGTCGAGACTTCCAGAACTTTGGGAACTACTGTTACTAATCAAGTTGATTATTGCTGAAAGCCTCTAGTCTAAGATACAAACTGATCGCCGTTCATATAATTCTCGCTGAATCATAAAACCACTTGAGACTAACAAAATAGCAGCATTTGTACACTATTTAATAAAGTGTTCTAATAAAAAATTTATATTTCACGTGAGTTTTTATAGAGCTTGTAAAAAAATCACCCAGCAAGGTCAAGAGATTTATTAGGGAAAACATTAACGTACTCGTAGGTACTAGTCTAGAAAATGCACTATATGACAGCTACTTATTGTAAACACGTGGTAGTGCTACTTATTGCAAAGCGATATATTGAAAAATAAATGTATATAAACAAAATGACACAGGTTTATCATTGTAAGCATCTCACTCAAAAACTACTGAAAAGATTTTGATAATTTATTTTTATTTTTAGAAACTTATCACGATAGCGTCTTTTAAAATAAAGTTATTACAGTTTTAATGAAACACGATTTTTATAAAAACTACGCGTTCAATGAGATGTTTTCTTACCGTTGAGAAGTATGGTACTTATAGTTTTTCCTTTGTACACATAATATATTGTTAAGGTAATAAAGAACGCAGACGAAATCCAACGTATCAGCTAATTAAAATATGTAATTGACGTATTCACAACTCACTACTTTTTTATTATTGTTATTGGACCTTTTTGGCTTACATTAGTTTTCTATATATATCCTTCTTATAACATCGGGTATTCCAAGTGTAATGTTGAAAAACATTTATACAGGCATGACAGAGAGTTGATTCCCGTACCTGCATTTCAGAGCAATCCCCATATAGGTTTAACGTATTTACCATCTTAGACCACATTGTGATTTTACATCAGATGAGATTGTGGTCAATCCCTAAAACCTATAAAGTAAAATAATAAAAACATTTTCCTCAGCGAACAAAAAATGGATATAAAAAATACATATACCATATCCAATTGTTTGTTGATCCCGAAACCGGCGTACAACGCGGGTGCGTGCTTCGAATACAAAACTATAGGTTTCTCCGGCCGTCTGTTCAACCACAGGTTTCCCTTATCGCCCATTGTCTGTCTGCCAGTCAAGGCTGCTGCGGTCGACGGCTAACACGAAATTGATATGTTATGTTATTCGTAGAACTGCAGAAACCGGTCTATCGAATTTTCGTACATATTTTTCCTAGATAATTAAATATATATTTTACTCGTGACCGCCCGGGACTTTGTTTGCGATTGTATCTTTATAAATGATGGCATTCATATATTATTTTCGGGTAACTCTTTTTATGTAGCGCACGGCGAGACAACTCTTCAAATTGACTTAATAATTATCATTATATTTTGGTTAATCTAAGCAATACCTTTATAATTGATAGTGTATTTGTCATTCTGATATATAAGTTACATTATTATAAAGTTTTATCGAAATCCGTTTAGTAGTTTTTGCGCGAAAGACTAACAAATATACATGCATCTTCAGAAACTTTTTCATTTGTAATATTAATAGACTGTATCGATATTGGCGAGGTTTCCATCAGCAGATAGAGGATTTTTTCATGTATAACGTACGCTACATATCATTAAGCTTCTCCATATGAAGTAAGCAATAATTTTAACATTTATCAGAGGTAACCTAAAACTCGGTAACAGCTTTAATTAATGTTAAATTGCATGTCTACAATTAATTCTATATAACAATAAAACCATTTCTACGAGAAGTACTTCGTGTGCTGCCGCTGGTCTAATAATATGTACTTCGTATGTGCTGTTTATTATCTTAACAATATATTATATGTACAGAGGTAAAATGTAGTCACCATTTGGTATACTTCTTAACGGCAAGAAACCACATTTCGATGTACGCGTAGTGCTTATAAAACTATAGTTTCTTACTTTAATAACTCTATTTTTTTTTATATATTATAGGGGGCAAACGAACAGGTGGGTCACCTGCTGTTAAGTGATCACCGCCGTCCATAGACACTAGCAACACCAGGGGAGTCGCAAGTGCGTTGCCGGCCTTTTAAATATGTGGGCCTCCGGCGCTCTCACTGACCGAAGGAAACGCAACAGTGTAAGCACTGTTACTTCACGTCGGCTTTCTGTGTGTCGGGTGGTACTACCCCGGGCGTCGGGCGAGCCGACCCATTCATGCTGAAACCAGTAATAGCTTCAGCGTAGCTCTACCACCTACTTAGTTACCTACTATATTATTTGAAGCTATCGTGGTATTTTCTTAGATGAGGATCAAATGTCCAAGAAGTTAAAAACCAAAAAGAAACCTATCCTGTAGTTTTTATTTAATCAGTATAATGGCTTACCTCAATTATTTCATTTATACAATATGACCAGCATTTACTTCTGTAAGTTGTCGACTCTTTTAAATAATTAATTTTTTGTTATGGAACAGCGATTTAAATGCAAAATAGAAATCCCCAGTTGTGGGGATAAAAAATCATTAAAAAATATATAAATAATTTTTCAAATTATGCACGTCACGCTCGGACTCTTTCGACTGCTCGGAGCATAATTTTTTGCCCGCCTTTTTCGATTTGTACTGCAACGTTTGTATTGTTCTTTCGAAATCGTATTAGGTGATGTATACACTAGAAATGTCTAAATGTTTTTTTTTTTTTCTATAAAATAATTACAAGAATAAACACTATTACTTAATGTGCCTTACACTCAAATCTATCAATAGATTACCATAGAAGCCTCCAAATATAGTATTAAAAGGTCCCAATTGATTGATATAAGCTGAATATTTTCAGAATGTCTCGCACTCGAATTTTGTCCAATGACGGTGTTGCTCCCTATACGTCCACGTTTGTTTTTATGCAGTGTATATTTGTTTTATTTTTTGGGTTTCAGACTTCGACCATAATCTTACCTAGAGAAAGTACGACTCCGAAATGCAGCTGTCGGTACAAACATGTAGATAGTTGATGAAAAATTTTCATTTGTAAAATGCTAAACTAAGTAAGTGAAGTACTGCAAATGTTTTAGTTTATTGCAGAAAGTTACCCCTCAGCTCGCATAGTTTTTGTGACGAGATAAGCTACGGATCTGGGAGCGATATATCACTTACAGTACGTAAAGGATTTAGAACATAGCATTTGTGTGCAAATGAATAACAACCAGTACCTACAGACCATGTGTAACTCCCACACGAATGGTCACCCTTAGGCTTCAATAAAAACTTAATGGCAGTAAACGTTGAAAATGGTGTTCATGTTTTATTGGGAACTATATGTTGTATCAATATTAAATATGAAATGCTTTTTTTTTCAATTTTCAATTTTAGTTTTCTCATTAGCACTTAATTGCAATGGAAAAAGTGAAATGGTATGTAAACATCCTTTCCTTATTATAATATATTAAATGTGAAAGTTAGTACCTTCATTTGTTTGTTACACTTTAACACCTTAAGTACACAACCGATCTCCACAAAATTTTAAGTACACATAGCCATTTTACTCTTCTTGAGGTATAGGTGGAAATTTATATTAACGCGAGCGAAGCCATGAGCAAAAGCTAGGTAATCTTATAGACGAGAAAGTTTGTGAGAATAGGTGGATGTTCGTTACGCTTTTATGGACAAACTACTAAATGTACTGTGATGATGCGTTACAGTAATATTACTTATACATTAGGATAACACATAGGCTATAACTGCGTTTCGCAATCACCTTTTTGTCATTTGCCAAAAGTTTGTCATGTCTTTCAATCTCCAATATGACGGTGGTTGCCATCGTTTTTGAATTGCACTGGCTTACCATTAGATACGGTGCTGTATGCTCAATGGTATTTCCCACTAGGAATATTAAAGGAATATTTTTACGGTCTAAAAGGACTAATTTTCAAAAATCCCTAATACTCACTTATGTTATACAAGGAACTACTGTACAAAAATGCTATATTTGTACACCCACCGAGTTAAGTTGTAAGTTGTCGCTGTTAAGAACTGTATTAGTTAGATGAAAACATAGAGCATGTTTGTTCCATTTTGTACTAATGTGTATATGGGTTTATAAAGACTGGAGATTTACAAAAATGCTCACGGCTCGCTGCGTGTGCGCCGCCTGGAACGGAACATTTTTACCAACGCATCTCTCTGATACTATTGTTTAGGTATGCGGTACAGTTGTATGCAGAAGCTTATTTTTTCCATTTTTTATCTATACTCTCGTGAACAGTATAACATGATAAGTATGCAAAGTGGACTAGGGTTACCTCAGGATAGGGTGCTAAGTAAGAATCATGGCTGTCAGGGTCATTCGTGGATACCGCACAGTATCATATGAGGCGGCGTGCCTGCTGGCGCGCTCCCCGCCGTGGGACCTGGTGGCCCACCTCCATGCGGCCATGTACAGGTGGCGATCAGATCGGCTCCTCCGGGGTGAATCCATCCCCCAACGGGAAGAGGAAGCCCAGAGGGTCCATCTGGACAACGTCCTCCTCATCTTGTGGAGGGAGAGACTGGAGTCGCCTTCGGCAGGGGTCTCCACTATTGAGGCGATTCGCCCCGTCCTGTGTGAGTGGGTGAATCGGCGGCATGGTGTGCTCACTTTCCATCTGGTGCAGGTGCTTACCGGCCACGGTTGTTTTGGGAAGTACCTGCACCAGGTGGCACGTAGAGAGCCGACACCAGTATGCCACCACTGCGACGGGTGCGACGTCGAGACGGCGCAGCACATGGTGGAGGAGTGCCCTGCCTGGGCCGACGAGCGGGAAGAGCTCGTGACGGTAGTGGGCCATGACCTCTCCCTACCGGCTGTGGCCCGTGCCATGGTCGGTGGAGAGAGGGCATGGAACGCAGTCGCGAGCTTTTGCGAGAAAGTGCTTCTCCAGAAGGAGGAGGCAGAGAGGCAGCGGGAGAGGGCTGCCGACGCTCCCGAGGTTCGCCGAAGGAGAGCCGGCCGCCGAACCCGAAGAGGAGGTCGCACGCACCATCAGCGGCCTCCATAAGTCCAGCTCCTGGCGATAGGCGCGGGGGCGCTTATTGCCGCAGAGGAGCACCCGTGAGGAGAGCACGGTGTCACAGCCGCTGCTCACAGCGGCAGGAGGAGAGAGGACAGATCACCAGTCCTCTCTCGAGAAGAAGGTCCCCGTCCGACCACCTGCGGGCGACCTAAGCGCGCGACCGAGGAGCGGAGATTGCTCACGCCACCCCGCTACCTCGGTCAACAACATCTGCGCGCTATCAGAGGAAACTGGGGTTTTTAGTGAGTAGGAGTCTCACATAACCCTCACGCTGTCCCCCGGCAGTGTGAGGGTATCCATGATGGATTTTCCCCAGTATAAAAAAAAAAAAAAAAAAAAAAAAAAAAAAAAAAAGGGTGCTAAGTAAGAAACGAATTCGTGATGTAAGATTGAGATTTGCAAGTTGGAATGTCGGGACAATGACTGGGAAGGGAAGAGAATTAGCGGATGTATTACAAAAAAGACGCATAAATGTGGCTTGTTTGCAAGAGACGAGATGGAAAGGGACGAAAGCGAGAGAGATTGGTGCTGGATATAAATTTTACTACTGTGGGAGTAACGGTAAGAGAAATGGTGTAGGGATTGTTTTAGACAGTGAGTTTAAGAAATGCATAACGGATGTAAAAAGAGTGAATGATAGATTAATATTGGTGAAGTTATTGATAGGAAAGATAACGGTAAATATAATGAGTGTATATGCACCTCAAGCTGGATGTAGTGAAGTTTTAAAAGAGAAGTTTTGGGAAGACTTTGATGGGGTGATGATGGATATTACACAGGATGAGGATGTATATATCGGAGGCGATTTTAATGGGCATGTGGGAAAAGAGAATGGAGGTTATGAGAGAGTGCATGGAGGGTGGGGTTTTGGGAATAAAAACAAAGAAGGGGAAAGTATCTTAGAAGCTGCAATTGCTTTTGATCTTGCAATAGTTAACACCTTTTTCCAAAAAAGAGATCAGCACCTAATCACATATAACAGTGGTAATCACACCACCCAAATTGATTACTTTCTACTACGAAGAAATAACATTAAAATAGTGAAAGATTGCAAGGTTTTGCCTGGAGAGGTATTAACTACTCAACATAATTTGTTAGTGTTAGATTTAAAAATAAAATTACATCTGGACGGAAGTAAGTCCAGACCCCCAACCAGAATTAAATGGTGTTTGTTAGAAAAAGATGAACATGCGAATGAATTTAGGACAAAAGTTGTTAACAAAATGATAGAAATGAAAGATATGGAATCGAAAACAGTGAATGAATGTTGGAATGAAATGGCGACATGTATAAAGAACGTGGCAAGGAATGTATTTGGTGAAACGAAAGGAAGAGGAAACATAGATAAGGACACTTGGTGGTGGAACAAAGAGGTACAAGAGGCTTTGAAAGAAAAGAAAACAGCTTTTAAGGAGTGGAAGAGTGTTGATGACAGGGATAGCACGATTAAAGAAAATAAGAGAAACATGTATGCAGAATGTAAGAAAAAAGCAAAAAAAGCGGTTGCTATTGCTAGAGCTAAAGTACAAAATGATTTGTACCAATCACTGGAGAGCTCACAAACACAAAAATATTTGTATCGATTAGCAAAAGCAAGAGAAAAGAATACAAGGGATATTATACACGTTAAATGTATAAAAGACGGTGGAGGAAAAATTTTGACGAATGATGAGGATATAAAGAGTCGTTGGAAGGGATATTTTGAAAAACTGATGAATGAAGAAAATGATTGGCCCAGAGAGCTAGAGGCTGTACCGTTAAATTTAGGTGTTGTACAGGAGATAAAAGAGGAAGAAGTAAGAGAAGCTGTGATTGGTATGAAGAACGGAAAAGCAGTAGGGCCAGATGGTATACCTATTGAAGTATGGAAGTTTCTAAAGATAGATGGATGGATGTGGCTGACTTTATTTTTTAATAAGATATTGCAAGAGGAGGAGATCCCAAATGATTGGTACAATAGTATAATAGTGCCTATCTTTAAGAATAAGGGTGATGTACAGGACTGTAATAACTATCGAGGGATAAAGCTTATGTCACATAGTATGAAAGTCTGGGAAAGAGTGATAGCGAGACGAATAAGAGATGAAACTGAAGTTACTGAGAATCAATTCGGGTTTATGCCTGGACGTTCGACAACAGATGCCATTTTCGCACTTCGCCAGCTGTGCGAAAAATACAGACGTGTACATAAAAACTTACATATGGTGTTTGTTGATCTGGAAAAGGCATATGATCGAGTACCTCGGGATGTTCTGTGGTGGGCGCTGAAAGAGAAAAGAGTGCCTGGGAAGTACTTACAACTTGTCCGTTGTATGTATAGTCAAGCTCAAACACATGTTAGGTCCGAGGCTGGAATTACCGACAATTTCCATGTGGCTGTAGGTTTGCATCAGGGATCAGCTTTAAGTCCTTATCTATTCCTTCTTGTCATGGATGCAATAACATCAGATATACAGGAGGAAGCACCTTGGTGTATGCAATTCGCTGATGATATTGTTCTTGTTGGTGAAAATGCTGCCGAGGTCCAGAGTAGGCTGGAGAAATGGCAACAGAAACTGGAGAATTTTGGTTTAAAGATTAGTGGGATGAAAACTGAACATTTGTTCTGTGACTTTGGAGGTCCATCCAGTTTTTGTCATATTACCTTAAACGGTGTATTCTTACCAGCCTGCTCCAATTTTCGGTACCTCGGCTCATTAATCCAAAATGACGGTGGAATAGACAAGGACGTGAGGAATAGGATAAATGCAGGGTGGATGAGTTGGCAAAAGGTGTCTGGGGTGGTTTGTGACCCACGAATGCCGTTGAAACTCAAGGGGAAGGTGTATAAAACTATAATAAGACCAGCCGTGTTATATGGATCCGAGTGCTGGGCTACGAAAGAGACGGATGAGAAAAGATTACATGTGGCAGAAATGCGAATGTTAAGATGGATGTGTGGTGTAACAAGGATGGATAAGATTAAGAATGAGTATATCAGAGGAAGTTTGAAAATAGCACCAGTGACAGAGAAGTTGAGGAGTAGTAGGTTAGCATGGTACGGGCATATTATGAGAAGAGATGAAAGTCATGTAACAAGAAAAGTTTTGAGTTTGAAAGTGGACGGATATAGGAGTAGAGGAAGACCGAAAAAGGTGTGGATGGATTGTGTGAAAAACGATATGTGTATAAAAAGTGTGAATACTGAGATGACATCTAACAGAGGAGAGTGGAAAAGGAAAACATGTTGTGCCGACCCTACTTAGGTGGGATAAGGGTAAGATGATGATGACTCTCGTGAACAGTCAGATTTACTTTTTGCGTTCTATAGCGTGCTTATTGATGGAGGCTTTATATAATCATGATATAAACTTTATCAGTGGAGAAATTACTTCCAAACATGTACATACATCAGACTGCAGGTAAGGCTAGAGTGAGGACCGAGAGCACGTTGGTGACTCGACGGAAACCGAGCATTAGCGAAAATGGCCGAACTGTAATTGCCTATATCAGTTAGTTATCATAACACGCGGTTTAGTCGCGAGTTCGACTCTTTACACAACAGTCACTTTGTATAAAATTGAAATACAATTATACGTGTGTATACGTGACAGTAATACGAAATTTTACTCTTTGTGCTAAAATAAAAGCACCTCCAAGATGCATGTTCATAGTAACATTGAAGAAAATCAAGAACTATGGGATTATATGACGTGTGAATTGTTCAAAAAAATGCATTGGACGGGTATGATAATAAAATTACTTTTACAAAAAATGCTGATTTATCATCATCATCATCTTATCCTTATCCCACCTAAGTAGAGTCTGCACAACATGTTTTCCTTTTTCACTCTATCAGTTGTCATCTCAATATTTACACCTTTTTATACACATATCGTTTTTCACACAATCCATCCACACCTTTTTCGGTCTTCCTCTACTCCTATATCCGTCCACTTTCAAACTCAAAACTTTTCTTGTTATATGACTTTCATCTCTTCTCATAATATGCCCGTATCATGCTAACCTATTACTCCTCAACTTCTCTGTCATTGGTGTTATTTTCAAACTTCCTCTGATATAGTTATTCTTAATCTTATCCATGTTAATATTTGCATCTTTGTCACGTGTAAAAAATGCTGATTTTCATGACTAACTTAATAAGTTACTCATCAACAAACTGTTGGGGTTAAAATGTCACTCACGCTTAGAAGAACGCTTCTAGATTGTACATGCTCACCAACACGTATTTGAAAAATGGCTTACTGGATGTGATACTTCATGTATCTCAACTGGTCACCGTACTTGTTATTAACAAAGTGCAAATAGGTAGGTAGCGAAAATTATTGAGAGAATAATAAAAATGCTTGAAACACTTATGTTCAAGAGTGTATTGGAAAAATTCGACCGCAATCATTTCAGTTTATCTAAGGTCATGAAAATATAACAATTTGATTGATAATGTACCTAACGCGGGCAAATTTATGTTCAATTATATATTTTATTGCGGCTCCCTGTTTAATTTCGGAACGGTCTCTGTTAAACATAAAGAAATTCGAGTTGCTCGTTAGTGTCACTTTTTTTTAATTATATAATATGGTGATACGTTTGTACAGTGTCATTGTACTTAAGTTATTTTTTTTAAATAAATTTTAATTAATTAATTGTTTTATCTTAACTAGATAAAATAAATGTTAAAAAGACACGGATTTTTTTCTTTGTTTCATGATGAGTTTATTTTTTTAATGTTCTAAAATATATTATTCTCATTTTAATTGTACTCAACAAGAGTTTTGGAATTTTGGTTGAATCTTTATTTTGGTATACTAGCACTAATATATCTTTTTCGTGTGTGAACACCTTGCTTAACCATACAAGTCAATTCAGTGAATTATCATATGCAAGACTCTATGGTTTCTACATTAGTTACCAACTAGCGGTTTAAACATGTTTATTTTATTGCCTTTTCTTATAAATAATGTATGAAGATATTGAGCGTCATCTCTTTTTTGGAGAAGACAAAATCTCTCATGTACTCGAAAATTTCATTATAATTTAGCGTAATCAACGAAACTATCTGCAATAAGGTAATTTAAATAAAAAAATAAACGACATCTATGTAAAATTTACGACATAAAATAAAATAAAATGTCTGTTGTTTTTTTTTATATTTTGTAAGTTTTAATACTTGACGGCATCTCATCCGATATTAAATGATGATGTGGTGTTGTTACGCTACATATAATTTCTTTCACAGAAAGTTCAGTACCGCAAGGATTTGGATACGTCCTTCGACATGGTGTCTAAATACGCTAACAATTAGGCAATAATAATCGCTTTGTTGTTTTTCTTTTAGGTGATAAACCAAATAATGGTAGCGTTCCAGAGTTCCAGAGAAATCTACACGCAGTTTTATTAAGTATATAAGTAATTAACAAGGCGACAGAGGACAGTTTAATAGTGGACGCGGAAGCAAATACAAGGAAAAACACAAGGTAGAATTCAACTTGAGGATTATATAATGGAAACTTATAAGGTGTAGTAAGGAGCATAGTGTAACAGTGAGTCTGTTACACTTTTGTTTTGACGGGTGCAAAAAAAAGAAATTGTTTCGACGTATACTGCATTTTAATAACGCGTGCGTAACAATATATTTTATTTATACGACTCTTGCCTTACACTCGTTTCTATCTTCTATATAAACAAAATGCTAGAGGTCTATCCTTGTGCGCGCATCATACCAAAAGTTACTGAATCGATTTCTATCAAGTTTTTTTAGCTTCACTTTTTAGACTCTTGTACTAACCTAAAAAAATCACGAAAGCACTACGCGTTCAACGATGTGTTATCTTCCAGCGGAGAAGTGGGTAAAGCGGTGTGGTGCGCATGCGTAAGAGAAGGCAAGTAAATGAATAACATAGTTTTTTTTTATTTTTGCTTTCAATTTTTCCTCTGTACATAAATAAAATTGTTAAGATAATACAGTAGGCAAATTTGCTGGGAGCAGCTAGTATTATTTATTATATACACATTTTGAATAAGCAATCCGGTATGACTTCGTTTGTATTAATTTGTCATTTCAATGAAATACGAATTAAAGTACATAAAAGGTTCTGTACATGAACTGCCTTTGAAATGGTGATATAAACTTCGACCTCAGCGCTATTATATATGGAGACGCCCTAATCAGTTAATTAGCGTCGTAACCGGAAACCAGTGCCTTGAATGAACACACACGGCTCTATCTTGAAACTTGTACGATTGAAGCCAAATGTTCGCTTGTAGTTAATCCTAATCCAGTGATTCGATTCCTTAGCAATTTATTGAAAAGTATATTTTTGATATCTTTTAAACTTCCGTGTATGGGTAAGTACAAAAAATAATAGGTTAATTAAGAAAGTTTGGAATTCAACCTTTTTTGGGGTGAAACTAGTTGCAATATATTGTACCAGCTTTTGCTGGCTACTTAGCTCGCTAGGTTTTGAAAATAAAATATAGCCCATGTCACTATACGATGATGTAGCTTTGTATAAGTAAGTCGACGCCGTCCGCCCGGTCCTGCCGCAGTGGCTTAAAAGGGAGTGGGGCTCCCTGACGTTCCGACTGGTGCAGATGCTGACCGGCCATGGCTGTTTTGGTTGGTACCTGCACCAAATCGCTCGCAGGGAGCCGACCGCCGCACACTGTCTGAGTGTGCTGCGTGGGAGGTACAGCGCCGCATTTTGGCTGCGGCGGTGGGAGGAAATCTGTCGCTGCCGAGCATATAATCTCGCAGAAAGAGGCGGCGGAGAGGGCCCGAGACGCGGACCCTCTCAGCGGCCGTCTCCCCCAAAGGAGGGCTAGTGGAAGGATGCGGCGATTTGTCCGCCTCTTTCCACCTCCGTAGCCGGACCTGAGGGGATGGGCTGGGGGGGCCATCTCCTCATTGCACAGGTTCGGCGGACGAGGGGAGGTAGCTGGTAGTGTACCCAGTGTACCTCCCTATAAGGACGGAGCCCGGCGGCCATCTTTCACCGGGCTGACCGCTGGTGGCGGCATGGTGATAGCTCAGCACGGTCCCATGCCGCCCCAACTTAAAGCGGTGGCCGGTACACCGTAGGGTTTTAGTCCGTGCGAGTCGGACATAATCCATTCTCTCCTCCGGGAGGATGGGTATCACTAAGGGATTTCCCCACGTTAATAAAAAAAGAGAAAAGCATTGTATAAGTGAAATAATTTTTAAAATAGGTCAAGTATTTTCTAAATTTCACCATTCCAAACAAAAACACAAAAAATCTCTTGATAATAGTGATGTAGATATGCATACTTCTAAAGTTTATATATTTATTTTGTCAATACTACAGTACACATCCGTTAATAAATGTTTTGCTTATTGTTAAAAGATAGAAATACTAATTATATCTTGGCTTTATTCAGCTATAATTTAGGATAGCTATAATTTATAAATAATTACAATTGACCATACTACATAACATTATCCTTTGGGCATTCTTAATTTCAACTTATTGTAAAACATAACCCTGTAGACAGTTGTCTACAACTGCACAAATGAACGAATAACGATGATTACCGCGTACTTAAAATATGTGACTTACTATTATTTGCTTATCTTCATAGAACATAACACTTATGCAATGTAATCTAAACAGATTGCAAATGATCTGGGTAATTAGATAACGAAATATTCGCAACGAGCATACGATTTACTGGAATACACAAAACTTTAGATTGCACGTATAGGAGATTTTGAGTAAACAAAAGAGTTCTACATTTAAAAAAAAGTCTAGTATATCATTGACAATTAAGTAAATATTAAGTTAAATACAACCCTAATGGCTGTGATATTAGGGTCCCTTCTGCCTTATAAATCAAGGTTAATATAATTTGACGTCACGCCTGTGTTTGCAATTAATTTTGATAACTAAATCACTGGTATTTCACGGAACTGTGGCAGCCCTCCTTCAATACAGTGACCATTCATTATGTTCGTCGCATCCCGTCGCGTCCGGGAACGGTTTTGAGAATATCCCATACGGTGACCACATAGAATTCGCAACGGAGGACGTGTTTAATTAATTTTCTTCTCTAAATAGATAGATTTAATGAAGGAGGTTGTATAGAATTAAGGTAAAATAATAAAACTTCATACACGGATAGTTGAATTATAATAAGCATTGTTCCGAGGGTTCAGTTGAGGATTCCGCGTGCGTACGTAAGTGTTTAGGCTATAAATGAAGGAAAACAAAGCCATGAAACCATAGCATTTTGCATGTTAGTAGGGTTTTTTTTAAGTGCTTTCGGTTAGCTACCACTCTTAAGGTGAAAATATGTCGCCAAGTACTTGTTGGTGTGATCAGGAAGCTGTACTTCAGAGCCAGTTAGTCCCGTCTAGGTTTACGTGTTTACTGTCTTATACCACATCGTAATTTAAATGGTCAAATCTTCAAAACTTTAAACTTGGAGAAAAAGATATGGTGTTAGAACATTTTGTAATACCTCCACGGCTAGCGACCATACTCTAATTGAAATTCTGTCTCATGTTTCTGATAACTGCACTTGATAGCCAGTTTTCTAGGTTTAGTTAGTTACCATCTTAACGCACGATATATTATGATTTAAAGAAAAATGTACAACTTTCGAACACTAAAAAGGTTATTAGAAAATTCTAGAATTGTCTATAAACTCGTAAAATGAAATGGGTTATAACTGTGATGTAATTATCATGCACTAAGCATAGGACCTTATTGCAATGAGTATCGTTAATAAACAAATAACTTATAAAAATAGAATGTTGATTTATCACACAATTTTATTACATTCTGGAAATATCCACCCTCTCGTTCATATCGGATATATACGCAAGCGGCCGCGTAACTGATGATAGTTCCATCTTGGACATCAAAGTAAGCACAAGAGGCGACAATCGGATGACGTTTACAATAGTATTACAGCTGCGATTGAGAACACTTGAAGTAGTAATATAGTTTCTAATTTTAGTACATGTGTACGAATTTCATTTACCAATTTATTGCAGTATCAAGTTTTACCTATTAATGGTGAAATTATGTATAATATCGGGAACCGTAGCTCAAAAAGCATGAGTTATTCTCTCGAACGTTCAATCTAGTACTTAATAAATTAATATCCTTGTTCTACACAGATAAACACAAAGAGAAACATACTAACGTAGTATATATGCCGTTTTACGAGTGTTTTATCTATGCAGAATGAGTACGTACTTTTAGACAATGGCGTTATAAACCTTGGCATTGACTTAGTCCTTTATCGAAGGTCACGAGAACCTTCTGCAATTGTTTTTGGTGTACAGGGTTGCCAAATTTATCTGAGAAAATAAATTATATTGCTTGCTAAGTATGAAGTTTTACATTGAAGAAACGAGCCTACTCCTTACTCAAAGGCCGGCAATGCATCTGTGTTGCCCCTCGTGTCGCAGGTGTACATGGGTGGCGGTGATTACTTAACATTACGTAATTTATCTGTTCGTTTGCCTCTAATAGCATAAATGAAACAAAAAACGTTTATAATGTTTCGTGAAATAACGTACACTGTTTTATAGAATAAATTATACGTGGTAATCCCATTAATACATTTACGTATGGGATTTGATTAATCAATAATGCGACCTGATCTGTCTTTGTCGAAGTAATCAGAAACTAATACCTTATTATCACAAATGACAGGACCTGTCATTTACTGCACATTCGCTAGTCCTAGTCCAATATCCTTAGTCAATAATAGATTTCACCGGCATGTATAATGTATTTTTTTGCAACCAACCTTCTAGATTATTACTGCCATTGTAGAGTAGGTAATAATATTACACGTGTCTTGTGATAATTTCAATGTCCTAAGGGGTCAAAAGAGGGTCACTTTTTAAAACTTTCCATGGAGATTTTGCGGCATCTCAAAATTCATGCTCCGTCATTATTTCCCATTAACTACACTTGTGCACAATAACCGAACTATAGTACGTAAAATACCAACAATATTATAAAATATGTAGTCAAATACAAGATTATGAATAAAATATAAAATCCATTACATGACAGACTAAGATTCCATCAAAAAATTCCTCTATAATTTTTATACAGTGTATTTTTTGGTAGGTAATGTAATTAGTATAATTACTATTGGCTGTATGTAATGAACACCATTGCTTCTAAACTTAAATGATTTAAAAATATTTTAATGTCCTTTTGACATAAATTTTACAGATAATGTTCTTTTCTTTCACAGACTCATTATTACTGTATCTGTAGATGTTTTTCGGATTGGTAGATATTAAAAAGTCGACGACGGTGTTTTAGTAGAATTGGTTTCATTTGACGGTATCGTCGAGCGTATTCTACAATACGCGGGTGTTTTTAGTGATTGTTTTTATATTTATTTATAAAGTATCTGATCCGTACGACTTTATCTGCGTTGTTTCTTATTTTAACAATATATATTTTACGCAAGGAAGTAAAACTTGAAAGCAAAGATACACTTTAAAAAACGTAGTTTCTTTAAAACTTTAACAACTTATACTAAGTAATAGAATGGAGTTTTTGACGGGATCTTAGTCTGTCATGTAGTGATTTTTATATTTTATTCATAATCTTGTGTTATTAGACTATATATTTTGTAATATTGGTGGTGCTTTACGTAATATAGTTCGGTTATTATGCACAAGTGAAGTGGATGGGAAATAAAACCACGGTGCATGCATTCTGAGATGCCGCCAAAACTCCATGGAAAGTTCTAACAAGGGAACCACCATCTTGTTAGAACATTATAATTATCACAAGACACTTACTTGGCAAAATCTTGTTACTTGACGCTGGCTAGTGCACAAATCGTGACGGAGCCAAAAAATAAAGAAGAAGAAGTAATAGAATTCTCTTCAGTAGTTTTTACGTGATGCGCGCACAATGGTAGATCTGTACCATTTTATTCATAGCAGACGATTAAGATGAGTCACAGGATGAAAAATTAAGTGATTAATTTGAGCGAAGCCGTGGCCATATCTAGTATAATATAAAATCGTAACAATTATACAATTTTTCTGTAATATATTTATGTAAATATAAAATTCCAATGTATGCGTGTTCGTAATTCTTTTTCTGCCTCATTGATTTACATCTCATTTTCTTTTATTATGTCATTTGGATAACGCTATGCTAGAAATGATTTCGGTATGAGGCATTATTTTCTAGACATAGATGTATTTTTAATTTTTCGTCCAATTTTTTTTTGTCATTTGTCACAGAGACGAAGGTACACTCCCAAATCAAACTCCCAATTCAGGCATTCAACATTTTTTTTAATATTCATAACTTATTAAGCTCTTTGGCAGAATCACGGTTAGCCACCATGTCAACTAGTATATTCAGGTAGTCTTCTGCTGTTTAATAATATGAAATACGAATATAACAATTACAATAGTAAGAAATTACCTCCAGACGACTATATGCAACAGTAATAATGGTAAACAAATAACAGACAATACATCCTGAATGCAGTTACCGAGATAAGTATTTGATAATCGTTGCATATCTCTTCCTTATTGCGTGATATATGGGGCAAATTTATTTATACCATTCTATCGAGAAATTTTCTACTCTATTCCTTAAGTAGTAAAGGCGATAGAGCTCGCATATTCCAATGAGTAGTGTTTAAAATACCCACAACGTACATGACGCGAGATGCAAGTATACAAGAGCAAACATATTCTATTAGAATTTTCCATATCGCTTGTTGTGTTTGAACGGGCAATGATTAAAAATTATATTAAAAACAGATGCAACAATATACATTGAATAATGTTGACTAAATAAGTGCAAATAATACATATGATATATTTAATATAGCGCCCTCCTCGTCGTTCTAAAGTCGAACCTATCCCCGCTGGCTAGTTGCTTATCCGCATACACTGAAACCCAGCAGAATAGCGACAACCGTAAGTAACGTTCTCTAGAACTTTTATTATGGGCATATAGCGTTGAGGAATGGGCTACCTGGTACGTTATACCCTCATGGGGCTCTTCAAAAAGGGACTGAAACAGACCCTTCAAGGTCGGTAACACAACAGTGATACCCCATTTTGTTACACGGGTAAGTCTCTAACGGATACTCAATGCACCGGGCAGCTGAATGTGGATTATGTCCGATTCACACGGATCTTTTAGCCGGGGGAGCAGGGACTGACTTACAGGCACTACACTACGTATGATTCTCCAATAGTGTTAGCTACTCCTACGGGGACCCGACTGCGGTCTCAGGGGTCAAAGGTGTAGCTGTAGTTGGTCACTTTTCAGCATATATTTATATATTTCCAGCTACCGGAAGGGTCGCAGGTCGGCATGACTGGGTGATTGTAGTGCTCTTACCAACTAGAAGAACGTAATAACTTTATCCGGCTCAGATAAATAAAAAGTATGTTATTTTGGTCTTATCAAGATATTGACCTAAAAAATATAGCAGACGTATCTGATATCACGGGTCCTTGTATAACGGGTGTAATGGACAACGCCCTTACACACTATAGTATAAATAATAGCAGCACTCACTCATAATGTTTATATAAATATAATTATTTTGTAAGTATGTATGTGACTGAACTCCTAAAGGGCTGGACAGGGTATTTTTACAATTTCTTTAAGTGTATGGATTTAGGTGGATTGAAGAAAGGCTTAGATTCATATTTGGAACGCTAAACGATAGGTAGCGCTGTGATTTGATTCAAAGGATCTTTTTTATTTTCAGTGCAGAACAACGTTTGCCAGCCCACTAGTAATTATTTTATAATCTAATAATTTATACAAAAATATGAGTGTTAGCGCCCAACGTGGGGCTCGAACCCACGACCCTGAGATTAAGAGTCTCATGCTCTACCGACTGAGCTAGCCGGGCTTGATGAGCACTGTTTAAATATCACATAACTACAAAATTGTGAAAAATTCTTGATCACAAACTTAATACTTGAAGGAAAGTTGAATACGCGCAGAGTGGTATGTTTTTATTGCTTCAAAAATAGTACCAAAATAACTAGAAAAAAATCAATCTTAGAAGTCATAGTAACGTTGTATTATACTTCTGACACTTATATTTGCTAATATACGTTATAAAGTTCAAATAAAGCTAATTGAAGACTCGGCATTCAAATTTAACAAGTGACGCGTGAAACTACGCGGAAAATGATTTTTAAATTCGTATCCATTAAAAAGTGAATTAATTCAGTGATGAATTGATGTTATATAGAAATTCTAAAAATATGGTATAATAACTCACAATACAATAATATAAATAAATAGAAAAAAAATACAGGGCTAATAAAAACTTGTGCAGATAGATGCCTAAAAAATTTGCTAGAACAATTAAGGATTGGGATGGAAGCAATAAATGTGCGTAAAGGTGAAAAGTAGGACTGACCAATTATTTAAAGCTACCATACCAGGAGTAAAACATAACAATAACAGTTCTAGTTATTTTAATATAACCAGATAGACGTGATATTATATTTTTATATCACTGCTATTTCACTGATCTGTTATGTGAAAACGTGCTAACTATATTAAAAAGAAATTCCGCCAGGGAGTTACCTGTTCAAGCGATTCTTTTTTAGCTAAATAGGTAGATAGAGATCTACTTTTATACTCTATAACAAATCATAGTACCGTGTGAGAATAGAAAATTCATTCAAATAATTTAAAAAGTAGCAGTGACTCCAATTCACGAATAACATATCTTTATTATACTTGTGATTTTTTCAATTTGTTCTTACTATTCCAGTGTGAATTACCACTATATTTTCAGAAATTCTATATGATACAATACATCATCAATGTAATTTACTTTCTAATAGATATGAATAAAAAAAAAAAACAAAATCCGCGCAATTCTACGCGTCCCGTCTTAGGCTAATTCGAATGCCGAGTCTTCAATTAGCTTTACACGAATTTTACTACGTGTTTTAGTGGACGTAAGTGACAGAAGTGCAATACAAAGTTTCTTTGACTGCGAAGATCAAACTTTTTCTAGGTATGTTGGTACTATTTTTGAGACAATAAGAACATACCACTCGGCGCGTATTCGATCTATTCATTTTTAGACTAAGATGTTTTTAACAAATAGAAAACTCTTGTAGTTATGTGATATTTATACGGAGTTTGTCAAGCCCGGCTAGCTCAGTCGGTAGAGCATGAGACTCTTAATCTCAGGGTCGTGGGTTCGAGCCCCACGTTGGGCGTGCTAACATTTTTTGTATGTATAGACACTCTTTAATTACATAACTAAATATGACTAGTGGTCGCCAACGAATTAGTTTGCGAGATTATTCTGATACGAGACATTATTTACATGTAACGCTTTATTCAACGCACTTCGAGATACTTCTTGAAGAGGGCGGAAATGTATCGGAGTTACTTACTTAGCATTTATCATTAATTTTCTAATGTAATGTATTATTCTGGTGTACTTATCTGCTATGCTATATTATTGTCATCATCACCATCATCTTACCATTATCCCACCTAACTAGGGTCAGCACAACATGTTTTCCTTTTCCACTCTCCCCTGTCAGATGTCATCTCAGTATTCACACTTTTTATACACATATCATTTTTCACACAATCCATCCACACCTTTTTCGGTCTTCCTCTACTCCTATATCCGTCTACTTTCAAACTCAAAACTTTTCTTGTTACATGAATACTTCTCGTAATATACCCGTACCATGCTAACCTATTACTCCTCAACTTCTCTGTCACTGGTGCTATTTTCAAACTTCCTCTGATATACTCATTCTTAACCTTATCCATTCTTGTTACACCACACATCCATCTTAACATTCGCATTTCTGCCACATGTAATTTTTTCTCATCCGTCTCTTTCGTAGCCCAGCACTCGGATCCATATAACACGGCTGGTCTTATTATAGTTTTATAGACCTTCCCCTTGAGTTTCAACGGCATTCATGGGTCACAAACTACCCCAGGCACCTTTCGCCAATTCATCCACCAAGCATTTATCCTATTCTTCATGTCCTAGGATAAATGTATTATATACTCGTATATTATAAATGCTATATTATTGTAAAGATTCATTAAAATCAGTCGAGTATTTTTTGTGGGAAAGAGTAACAAACATACCTACAGTTTCACAAACTTTCTCTTTTATAATATTGTTAGGATTTTGACAACTTTTGTTCGTTTGAATATTATAAAAAAAAACAGGTTTTGTTTCTAGTTGGTAAATAAAAAGGTGTCAATTGTAGTCAACCAATATTGTTCTTCTGTAATTGTTTTTAAGCTACAGCAATTTTTGTCCGTTAAGTTGCTATCTATACCCACAATGCCCCACACCGTCCGACATTGCTCGTCCGCATGTAAGATTTACGTAGGTATATGACCATAATTGTTATCCTCTAAGAGATATAGCGTGATATTGGATATCCGATAATCGGACTCAATAACTATACCCTATGGTGTAAACAGACATTTTTAAATCGGTCTGGAAATTCCAGAGATTAGCGCGTTTAAACTAAATGAGAAACAAAAGAAGCTTCCGTCGAATACCTGAATTTATTTTCAGCTTTATACATCAATATATAAAACATTATGACAACAATGGTACAGATGCATGCGGATATCGCGTGCTGAACAACAATAAACTTCCAAAGCCCATTATCGTATTGTCGGGTAATAGGTTCAAGGACTATGTGAAGCTGGTTTAACTGTTAAATATTTAAATACAGTGTATAATTGTATATCGTATACTATAATGAAATTTTATATCGTATTATTATTCAGTAAATAACTTAATAAATAAAAAAAAAATGCTTGAAATACTCGACTGTTCTTGATAAAGAGTTACGGCACTTTTCAGCGGTTAAATTATTAACATTTTTTTTTTACTCGAGTAAAATATGATCAGATTTATTATAAACTAAATATACAATGACTACATACAAAATCCGCTTCGGATATATAATAAAAATCTGTCTGCAACTGTCTGTATGTTCTTTTAGTTTTTATAAATTACCCAACGGATTTAAAAACGCATATCATTGACATTCAGAGAATATCTTTCAGAAGATTTCTATATATAAAATATTAATATTATATGTATGGAGAGTAGAGAAAAGTCGATATATTGTAGCAAGTAGTAAAACTAAGTCATAATTTTTCGCGGTTTACATTTGTAACTATGAGTCTTAGGAAGTATATCAAAATAATGGATTACGGAATTGTGCATATCAAAGAGGCCTATAAAAAAATCCTCGGTGGTATATTCCATCTTCTAACATGCTATCCGTCCATACAAATACTATAGAAAACGACGTAGAATACATTCCATCCAGATAGTTTCTGAAGGATAGACCAAATCGACTAGAGGCGCGAGGATCTATTTTTATTTTAATATTCTTTTTGCTGTCTTTCCTCTGACACAGGTAAAATTTGTTTAGGCTATTATCGTGAGCTTATAACTATTGTTTTTGACACTGTAATATAAACTCGGAAGTAGTCGCGGCCGCTTAATAGCATACTTACTTGGAAATTATTCTTAGAAAAGTCTAAAACAATTAATATTTTCCATCTAAAATTCATGTGAATCACTAAAAGGGTACCGCCGGTTATAAGCAAATCATAATTTATTGCATTATAATCAAACTTAACGTTTTTTTTTTTCTGAGAAACACATAAATTAGTGGAACACAAAGATTTCCATTAAAAAGTCATTCAAATGTCGCTGTTAACGTAATGAACGTTAGATTTACGATCTCTATTATTAATTACATTGTAGTTGCTAATTAATTAAATGGGTGTTTCTGAATGTTCACAAATTAATAGGAATTTTTAATAGTAATAATTTGGTTTGAAAATGTTTCCTTGTCTTGTTGTATGTGATACTTACTTTTGCTCGCGGCTTCACGTTGTTATTAACCTATCCCTCGGGAAAAGTACTGTTTCCTGGATGCTAGGTGCTACTCTATCTTCTTCGCTGTACTCCTGATAACGTGTATATAAAATTTCACAATGATCGCTGGAGTATTTAAAGCGCGAAAGCGTAACAAACTCACATTAGTATTTATAATATTAGTACGGTTAGTATAGTACGGACTAATAGTCATTAGTTGATTACTTTTACTAATACTCATTAGTCCTTACCATAGTAACCGTACTAATATTATAAAACATGGTAATGGGAGTTTGTTACACTTCGTTCGGACTTCATTTCGTGCTTATCAATCCGAGATGTAGCGCCATTTTATAGAAATATAGAGTAGCCGTTTCATGCTAATTCGTTTGCACATTTTTCTGGATGCTTAGACTAAAAAGTATCCTATATGTTTTTCCTATACCCAGGTCATTTTTTTACCTGTTTTCATTACGATCGGTTTAGGGGATAAGCTGTAAAAAAGAAACAAACAAACAGACAGATAGACAGAGTGACTTTTATATTTACAATATATAAAATGTGAATGATGTAAGCAACTATTGTTAACTCACTCGATTTAATTTAAAGCGATACGAATTTATTAAGCGACTACGTCGAGGGACACGGAATCTTAAAAACAGTTCGAAATTATGACGAAACAAACTGGATTATGACCTTACAAGTTGTATGTAAGCTTTGTTGATCTACTTTCTCAAACTATTTTCTTTACATCATAGTAATATATACGAATACATCATTCAATCAAGTGCTAAATCCTGTCTATGATAATAAGGAGAGTTACTAATGTTTCTCGTTGTGTAATTATAGGGGGCAAACGAACAGATGGGTCACCTGATGGTAAGTGATCACCGCCGTCCATAGACACTACCAATACCAGGGGAGTCGCAAGTGCGTTGCCAGCCTTTTAAATATGTGGGCCTCCGGTGCTCTCACTGACCGAAGGAAACGCAACAGTGCAAGCACTGTTACTTCACGTCGGTTTTCTGTGAGAGGGTGGTACTACCCCGGGCGAGCCGACCCATTCATGCTGAAACCAGTAATAGCTTCAGCGTAACTTTACCACCTAAGTTGATTTTACATGCAATTTTATCCGTATTAGGTTTCATTTAGGATGTAATAAATAATGTCCTACGTGCACTAATAGACTACATGTATATAGCGTATTTAATATTCGTATAACGGTAACAAAAGATTAATGTATCTAATAGCTTAACACACACCACAGACCGGTACGTATGGCTGCTGACAAATATAATTCGGTTAATCACTAATTAGTGGATTCCAATCCGCTTTGTGGCAGCCGCCCTTTGATCTCGCCGGACAGGAATCATTATATTCTGGATAGTCTGCGTATTCGGGATTTCATTATATATTAAATAAACAATGAGGTGTAATCCATACTAGAAGAGCTATTTTAAAAAAAATATCGAAAGTATAGTAGTACATTTTTTTACTTTCCTTTGTCATAAACACCGGGAATGATGCTAGAACAAAATATATATCCGGTCTCTTTTCTAGTGCTTGTATGTTATTAATAATTAATGCAATGATAACGAATCCAAAAGGACAGTGCCCATTTACGTACGAGGAAAGGGAAGCAAATAAAAGTGTTCCGACAAGAAAGGTAACAAACATATTGTATAATTTTATATACAATGTATATGAAGCAACTGCATTTTATTTTAATATCTTGTGAATATTAGTAAAGAAGTGCATTTCTAGTATGGATTTTGAAGTAGTCTAATCACATTTGTTTACTAATTATGTCTAGAGCTAACTGGTTGTTGACAAGCCTATTTGTAAAACAAAAAAATATATCTATTTAGTCTATTGTTGTCTAGTTGTTTGTTGTCTAGTAGAAGAACAGTGTTCATATGCTAAAATGATAAAAAAGAGAATACAGAGAGAAATAGAAAGGTAATGGATTTCGATAAAGTGAGGACTTTATCACTAAAATGTTGATACTTATTTTAACCCATCAATGGTTTTTGATTCACAAACTTTTAAATTGGGTAATAACTTATGTGCAAACATTCATGTTTTCAAATTATCTGAGTTAAGTATAATATTAATTTTAAATTGTATTTATTTTTTAATTAAAATTTGCTCTTTAACAAATGCTTATTTAATATTTTCATGCCTTTTAAAAGACATCTGCCATACAATATTTTAAAGGGATTTATAGATATCAGATTAATAACACAAATTTGTGGGTCACACAAATAAATTTTCCGGTGCGAAGCCTAAATCCAAAATACACAGCGCGGTGACAGCAGCGAAACGATTAATATAACCACTGCACAGTCTATTAGTATATGTATGTCGTCATTTCTATATTGTTAAAATGACTAACTCACACTTAAAACGTTAACCGATGATGGCTTAGTTGATAGCGTGTTCGGTCACAGCGTCGCAGGACGTAGGTTCGAATCCTAGCAACTGAGTCGGAGATTACGGTGAAACCATAGCGTGGTGGTAAGGCTTTTTCTAAGTCTGCCTGGATATCTACCAGCGTCAAATTAAAAGTCTGTTCCGCAGCTACATTTGAAAGCCAGTCTTCCTCTAGCTTTAGCGTGACTACCATCGTAGGCCATATTTAACATCAGGTGAATATTGGCAACTGAAATTTTAGCTTCAATCTAAAAATCAACATTCCGCATATTTCTCCATTTGAGAAACTGTTGTCTCTCTAACAAGTTGTTTAATGTACTAGAAATGCCACGTATTTTTAAGTGGAAATAAGACAAACGTAATAAATTACTTCTCGAAATTATGGCAAAACATTCAATAGATATATAATAATAATAAAACGTGAGAAAAAAACACAAAAACCCAATCCAGTATTATTTTAAATCTTGTTAAAAAAATGTAAAGCTATAAAATTATGTAATCTACAGCATGTGTCTATATTTATTTATATTATATCAGGATCTAATGTTCATAGCGTTTGGTCGGTCGTAAACCAGACAACTCACAAAAACCCATACACATTATATGTGTGTTTTGGATAGGTACGCTTCGGTTTAATGACCAACGATGAATATTCTGAATACCTGAAAACTCTATCGATTTACTTTAGACATTATCTCGCACGACTTAAATAGTAATCACACTTTTTGGTGCTTATGACGCCAGTTTTATGTAATTTTTACTTCCACCACCCAGGCTTCATATTGTTGTCGGCTGCTTTTAAATTAAATGAAAGAAAAGCTTTAGTTAAATCAGTAGGATATTCAAATTAAATTTATGTATGTAAATTATTTTTTTTTTTATTTGTAGGGGGCAAACGAACAGGTGGGTCAACTGATGGTAAGTGATCACCGCCGTCCATAGACACTAGCAACACCAAGGGATTCGCAAGTGCGTTGCCGGCCTTTTAAATATGTGGGCCTCCGGCGCTCTCACTGACCGAACGAAACGCATCAGTGCAAGCACTGTTACTTCACGTCGACTTTCTGTGAGAGGGTGGTACTACCCCGGGCGAGCCGACCCATTCATTCTGATACCAGTAATAGTTTCAGCGTAGCTCTACCACCTACTAAAATTTAGGTGATTGTCTTTTGTCCCGATTAAACTACGAAACAACTGAGTAACTAAGTCTTTTATCGGCAGATAGAGAATTCTCTAAAGTACTATTATTCCGCTTACCATAGAAGGCACTTTTAAATAACAAGGGCGTTAAGTAGTACCTAGTGTCGAAATTATAATAAAATAAATCACGAAAACGAAGCTAATATTATATTCAAATTGGGAATAATATCAAAACCACCGTTAGTCTATGTTGTTTTGTAGGAAATGAAAATATTTCACTACATTTTTATCACATTATCTGAGTGGTAGAATGAATTGACGTGCGTTTCAATCCTACGACACCGAAGTCGGGCACTCAGTAGTGCTCGCCAAACGAACTACTATCTTCGAGTTATTATTCTACCGCCTAGTACCTATCAATATGTCCCGATAGATAATATTGACAGCCAATTCATTTTATATGTCTAGCGTTTTACAACCTCTGTACAAATTGTCCCATAAAATGAGATAAGTATGTGGTTAGACGCTAACCTATAAAATAAGCGATAAAAGTCGAATGCATTAAGAATAGTGCACCATTTTTTCTACATTATGATTAAATAAAGCTACCGATCGAGAGCCGTCAATTTAATGGTAAATCGTGAAATTAGGTGCCGTTGCGAGAAAGAAGTAACGTTAATTTTACATGAATGTGAAAGAGACGGAGAATCCACCACAAATTATTTCAATTACTTTTTGCGGTCAGCACAAGTTGGCAGTTTGGTTAAATATATAAATTGAGCAGATGTGGGAGTTAAAACCAAGAAAACAAACGAGCGTTCAAATTGAACTTATATTACGGCAGACAAACGTGTATACATGGTCTATTTCTGTTTGTTCTAAGAATTTTTTAACTATGAAATAAGCGTTACTTACCCAGAAATAGCATCTTCGGACACCGTGTCGATCAATGTGTGTATGTAACATATGTCCCTCAAGTCCCTGTGTGTTCCGGCAGCTGCAGACGAAAGTCTATTATTTCTTTTGGTCCACCTCATTTCTTAACATGAGATGAGATTGTACTTAAACGCCTGTATATAATAAATACATTTCTCAAAAATAACTCGTGTTATTTACTGTATAGACTATTTCAAAAACAATACCATCCCGGATTGCTTTCTAATATGATGGGTCTCTTATGAGGAGGTCTTGGAAATTACCTTTCTTTTTCTGTATTTTCATACCCATTTGCTATCTATCTTTTAAGATTTCCAAGTGGTAATTTTTTCGTATGTTATGTCTGCCCTTCATATTGTAGCACGTGAAAAAGCTGCATCATGTCTCATGGTGACTTAAAAGAGATCCACAGTGGGTTTGCAATCATCGCTGATATTCTGGCCTATAAGCCTCTCGGCACTATGAGATGAATGATCCTAAAATATTACTAATTAAGAGAGTAATTAATGGACTTATCACTTAGTAGCGACACAATTGGGTACTGATACCGTACCCACTGATTCAATTACCATTGATTACAAAAGCTTTACATTCACGGTCTTGTACGACACCACTATAGCGCGTGTTACACTTGGTATATCATGGTCGCGGCCCAGGCGAAAACACTTCTCGTGTATTCGCCTGATAAAATCTACATATAAACAGGTAGGGACTTAATAATTAAATAAATCTTTCTCCGCTGTTCCTCAACTGATGTTCTTTATTTCTTTTTTGTTGCATAGATCTGATGAGCTATAGGGATATACAAAAAAAATGGTTCGTTTTTTCCTTTATATTGAATAATGGTCGAATTTCAATCACTAGACGAATATTATCAATAAATTCATTATAACGATATTCATACTTTTTTATTGAAAAAGGAAACGCAACATATGTTTCCCTTCACCATATACTATGTATTACTTGACTCAACAATTCGGTATAAAACTCCACAAAAGGAACAAAAAAAAATTCACTTCAGAAATCACAGACAAAGAATTTTACTTTTAACTTAAGTTTTAACAAAATTTAAGTTTAAAAATGACGGTGTAAACGTTTGTTTCTATAGATTATACAACGAATATTTCAAATAAGCCGGATGCCTAAACAGACCGGTATCGTTGTTCGAAACGAGCCCTTATTTAAGCATGGTATTGCAAACTGTTAATTTTAACATTCCACGATACTCTACCTGCTCCTCTATTACGTAACGTGAAACTGCACAATATTTCTATTGTCTATTCAGTTTCTGGCTTTATAGCAATTAAGGTTCTCTAAAGAGAGACAAATATATTTGTGTTATCTTTGATACTTAATATGCTAAGAATAAAGTCACTGGCTTTGAAGTATGGCAGTTTTTTTTTTTTTTTCGAAGTGACTACACTGTCAACCCGGCAAGGCCTCCACAGTTTCACCGGACCATTGAAGTATGGCTGCCGAAATAGGTGTTCTATTTCAATTCAACGCGGCTAGCAAACCGAGTGAATATATTTTACCCTCATAACATAATAATAAGAAGAATGCCCTGTCCAGTACTCGAAGATAGTGCACTAGGATAGATCGATCAAAGTAACTAGGTAATGATTGGCGATATCGCCGTTTCGTATGACGACAACCTAGTGAAAGCCGACAAAGATAAATCAATGAACTATCTTAACCTGGCCCGCGAAGTTGTTATGTGGGCCGTGGACTCGATAACCGTTGTACCATTAATCGTTTCGGCCGACGGTCTCAAGGCCACGAGTTTCGACCAACATCTGAAGAAACTCTCATCGGGTAGCTGGATCAAGCACCTAATCGAACAGCCAGTTAGCTAAAGCCAAAGCTAGCACAACAATACATTATCCGCTTTTTATATATAGTGCCGGAAAATTCATTTTTTTCGAATAGTAAATTTAGCACCATTGTTGGTTTCACAGTTTTATTCAATTTTCTCAATAAAAGCCTGGTCAGTGACACGAACACTCATACACGCATTGCGTACGCAACTCATAAAAACCGCACAGACGTCCTAAAAATGGCAAATGCACCGTCTAGACAGTCAATTAGTGATGTGCGATAGAAATTACGACATTTAATAAAACTGCACCGGTGTAAAATGACTGAAAGCAGGAATGCGAATTAAAATCGGAGGTCGCTAACAGCGCTGTGTTACCAGATAGTGGGAGTCGGGTAACAAAAGCGCTGGACGATGTCGACGCTTTAGAGACTATGATACCGTTCAAAGATCCGGGATCATTTTCTGTTACCAGTTTTTCCGTGAACATTTTGTGACTGTAACAAAAATGTTTTCACATCTCATTATTTTGGGATAATTCATTAGATGAGGAGTTATGGAATTGGAGATCTGACATAAAAATGAAAATTACTTTTAATAATTTAGGTCCTGAAAAGGGGCTTATGAACGTCAAAACTACCAACCATTTGGAAAATAATGCGGTCGTCTAGAAGAACGGGAAAATAACTCTATTCGGTTTATCTTTTATACTACATACTTAGTAACAATGAATTATATTTATAATCGTCTTAAGCGGATGAGCAGATACGGCTATTATTTCCACATATCAGCATAGTCCAGATATTGGTCCACCCTATAATAGATTTTTAACATCAAAACTTGCTTAATAGGGTGCTTGAACATCTTATCTGAAAAAATAGTAATGGTCTTTGTGTCTTTGTACAGGAGTGAAGAGATAGCCAACATGTCGTTGGTTTTGGTTCATAAATAATACCTATCTTTTACAAAACCCAACTTTTCTATGGTTTTGTGAACATGCATTAAATTACCAAGAATATATTAGTACCAACTAACGATAGAGTAGAATGAAATGATGGTTCTTTTTGTTCCATAAGCAGGATCTTTTTAAATCTTATAGGCTTAGGCGTGCGACAACAATATCACCTGATATGAAATGACGATGTGGCATAAGACGGTAACATGCTAAATTTAGAGGAGAACTGTTTTTTCAATTGCAGCTACTGAAACATATACCTATTAATGCCTGGTGACCGAATTTCAATTTGAGGGTATATTAGGGTTGGTATTAAAAAATATCTATCAAATTATGGTTTTATCTCAATATTTTAGACATATACCTGAAGACTCTACCCGGTGACCCATTCACCAACCAAAATCTAGCAGCTTATTGGTATTATTTTGCAATTTCTTTATCGATATGTGACAAATATCATTCATTCACTCTTGAAATTTTACGTTTTATTCTAGTTTTAAAACGATATACTACGAGTATCATAAAATGCAGACAAGCGTTTCTTTCAAATTTGTTCCCTGAATTACGATATAGCTGTAGTACTCTACGTTCATCTTAAATCTCAATAAAGTGAATTTTTCCGATCTAGAAATTAAATATACATTCTAGTAAAGACTACGAACGATACGATAAATTTAACTGCGTTAACTCATCCATTGTCTAATTCCTATGCTTTCTTTTAGTTGTATGTCCATTAATCGTTTAGAACTTATGCTGGTTTAGGGTCGGGTGGTTTTAACAGCGCGAGATATTACAATTATTAATTTAAACAAGTTTTCTTTCGAGGACTAATAAAACACTGGCCTATATAAAGTTTGATGTAAAGTTAATTATTATATTATATTGTCCTCTTACGTTACTATCTACTGAGGACTATAGTTAATTTTTTATATATTCTTTGTGTTAAAATCTACGACTTCTTATTGGTGTTCAATTATACAGTGCGTGATAAAGTGTAGCTAATCTATGTAAACCTGGAAGCGATGGTGTGTTAGTGGTTAGTGTATTTGGATATCGCGTCGATTGACGTGGGATCGAATATTCGCGAATGAGCCGGTGCTTTTGGTGAAGGAAAATATCGTAATTAAATTGTAGTATGGTGGTAGGGCTGTATGTAAGGCCTCCTGGATTGTTATTATAATTTGTGGTCAAGCACCTACATTACCAATACTTAACATTGGATAAAAAATTATCTCATAAGAGCTTTCGCTATATTAATACCTAACTACTGCAACCCTACGTATGTGTTTTTCAATACATCCCAAGTGTAATTTGATTTTTGTGAAAAGGGAATACACAAATATACCAAAATAACTTCCGTGTCTTAATGTGGAAACTAGCAGACCTAAATTTCACTAAAAGTCCAAGAAATCAAAATCAAAAATATTTTATTCAATGTTGGCCTTAAGTACGTCAAAACTACCACCGATTTAGACAAACAACCTAGTCATCGAGAAGAACCGGCAAAAAACTCGATCGGGTTTACCTTTTTAACATACATATATTTAAAACACATTAACGTCATAATCTTTTTTTAATGGGTCCACAGAGAGAGGTGTCAATTTTAGACATAAAAAAAAAGTAATTCTTGTACATCGAACATATAACAAATTATTGTATTCTTCTATTTATGTCGATTAATTTGTTTCGAAATATATACTGAACACTCAAAACGTATAATAAACACACTACTAGATAAAATACATTTAAATCCTTTAATTCTGTCGTTCACAGAACTCGCTGAAAGTGGCGCCGACCACTGTTGCGGTCATAAAATAAATCACGCGTCAGTTTATGGTCCAACTATAACACCGCCGTTATTATAGCATGGTGGAAAGCTTAACGTTTTACAGTTTCAGTGAAAACTATAATTTACTAAACGTTCTCTTTTTTTATTAAAATTTAATAAAGCGTCATAGGCTTATATCGTTTTCAAATTAATTTCATTATTTACATTACTTATAATTATAATAACCTTAGATGATCGTAAGTTCTTGATTGGGTGTTATTTTGTACTTCGGATTAGAATCAATTAGACACTATCACGTCTGACTGCAACAAACGTTTGTTTTTATTTGTCCGACGCGTATCTGAAAAAGATAAATCTTATAGTAATAGAAAGATCAAAAACACTCGAAACATTGGTATCTGAAACAATAATATATAATCTATTGACACTATTGGTACGTGCCTGTGAAGAATAAATGTTAAAATTAATTAAAATTAGCTACAGACGGGGAGTGTAACGGCCACAATCGATTGCGTCTGTTACGCTCCTTGAGACTCCAAGGGATTATTGTAATGTTCTTTTGCTTTTACAAAAAAAAACATTTTTTTGCCGATTAGTATGCCATAACAATTGAGCTCCACCACAATACCTCACGTGTAAAACGTTTCAGCGCTCAGGGATCAGCTGATTTATAGCCAGTACTCAAGCTTGGTACTAGTATCTTTATCTGACTGCGTCGTTACTACCATGTACATAGCAACAAATCCGACATAGTGACTCTGTTTAAGTTTATCACATTGTTGGATTAGCCGATGTAATATATCCAACTGTAAAAGGGCTTGTAGAACGGCATGATAGTGACGGCTGCCGATAGTTTGTGGATCACTCGATAGTCACTATTATTTTGCAGCTTGTTCTGTTTTTATCGACATCATCATCACCATCACATTACCTTGTAAAAGACCCACTGGAGGGCTATAGGCCTCTTCCCGATGGAAGGTGTGTACATAATCGCTCTGAGAAATAGTTCTATATTTTCCCACATATGACGGTGCTATAAGAATATTTTGTAGATTGAGGTTTCCTCACGATGTTTTCCTTCACCGTCAGTCGATAGTATTACCAATTGCAATTAGTAAATGTATGCGAACTCCGAAAAGCTCCTTGGTACATAACCGAGTTCGAAGAAGTGAAATGACATTCCACCAGTCAAACGCATCGGTCACCAAGACTAATAATATAATCTTACCATTAGAGACACTGCAATAAAAAAAAGTGTGTGTGCGATTCACACACGATAGAAGTGAAACATCAGCAAATCGACAAAAGAATGAGATGAATATATATAACAAGGATAGGATAATTACAAAGTTTATTTGTTTAAAAATGAAAGTATTTTGATTAATTTTAAAAGATATTCTATTTTTCATTTAACATATGTTACATAATTTATTGCTCAAGTTCCATATTTTCAGTTTCAACAAACAAGATATAAAAATACTCACAGACACTGACTGACTGACTGACACACCACGCTGACTTCTTACTAAAAAGCTGTAATACGCGCTGCGCATACAGTGTACAGTAGTACACGTACTTGTCACATATACTAACACACGTTAAATGCTCAAATACAAGCAAGTATTCAACAGTGTGCAATATGCAAATACACCGACATTTGCTCTCTCGCTTTAGCTCACTAATTACAGGTGACTATACTTAGAGTGGGGATTTTACGAAATATGGCACAAAGAGGAGAGACCGATAATATAAACTAGGATGTATATTTCTGTCTCATTCTTTGCCGGTTTCTTCCTACACATTTTTGTATTTGTGTCTCTTACCTGTCGTTTTTTCCGTTGCATCCGGCTTGAAATCACGTCGATTCTAAAGAAGTTTCACTTCAAAAATATTGTTATGTAATTAACTTTATTACAACCTAAAATACAATAATCATTATATTTACATTCGACAGCATATTTAGGTATTTGACTAATTCAGAGCAGAAGATCAAAGAGTAGAAATATTAACAGTAGCTCGATTCTGATCTTCACATGCTTTTATTTTCTTAATAAATGGTTTTCATTTGATATATTCAATGTGTGTACAAAGTAATTTTAGTTTTGAAACATGAGTCAAGGCGCCTTCCAACATTATCCCCTAAGGTTCCCTTATCGGCACCGCTTTTGTATTATCGCTTATTGATAACACGCATACAGCTGCATGAGGTCATTTATAAAGTTATGTAAACAAATTGTTCTAACACTAAAACTTGTAATTATTATACAAATATATAAATCAATCTACTGTCGCGATAACCTCTGTGTCAGATGCTGCGCAAGTTTGTTATTGACTTATTATTCCTTTATTTTGTCACTCGCCTTTTACAATACTTAATCCCGTAGAGAAACCAAATTTTTTTAACATGCCATCGTTGCAGAGTGAGGCATTCTTTCACCAGCAAACGTATATTTAAAGAGGCATCCTTTGTGTAGATGGTAGAGCTACGCTGAAGCTATTACTGGTTTCAGCATGAATGGGTCGGCTCGCCCGGGTTAGTACCACACTCTCACAGAAAAACGACGTAAGTTACAGTGATTGCACTGTTGCGTTTCGTACGGTCAGTGAGAGCGCCGGAGGCCCACATATTTAAAAGGCCGGCAACGCACTTGCAACTCCCCTGGTGTTGCTAGTGTCTATGGACGGCGGTGATCACTTACCATCAGGTGACCCACCAGTTCGTTTGCCACCTATAATATAAAAAAAAAATCATCCTTCACCTTCAATGGCCGTACTCCTTTCCTATATGCTGCGAAATTCTGTATGAATTCACTAGGACGTGTGAAGTTATCTCTCTCAATATGAAACATATGAAAAGTCGACGTCTTTTAATAGGTTTTATAAGAATGTCGCTGGTTTTAAAAATGTTTGAAACTAGCACCAGTGGCAGAGTAGTTGAGGAGTAATAAATTAGCATGGTATGGGCACGTCATGAAAAGAGATGAAGGTCATGTAACTAGAAAAGTTTTGAGTATGGAGGTAAATGGATATAGAAGTACAGGAAGACCGCAAAAAGGTTTGGATGGATTTCGTGAAAAATGATATGTGTATAAAAGGTGGAAATATTGAGATGACATCTAAGAGGGAAGAGTGGAAAAGGAAACATGTTGTGCCGACCCTACTGAGGTAGGATAAGGGTAATGAGATGATAATAATAATGTTGCTGGTATATTATGCAATTTCAAGTCTATTGCATATAAACTAACTACTTAGTAATTTCTAGATAGTTCGTTGTAAGGTTAAAATTCATATTTATTATTTTTACTTCGTCGTCCTTGGAAATGCTTTAAGAATGGTAATTTTTTTGAAAATGCTCCCGCGGTGGCTTCACTACCGTACACATTTCTACGATACAGTAGCAGCGTTTATGGAGGTACATGAGCCGTTCTTATTCAGTCCTGAGAAGTGCCAATTTATTAATGACTAGCGGCCCGCTCCGGCTTCACACGAGTATAAGATATATAGCCAGATGTCATTCACTGAAAAAATGATTAAAATCGATCCAGTAGTTTTGATTTATTCATTACTGCCCGTGGCCCGCACGCGTTAAATTTGGAGTAACCTCAAAAATAACAGTATTTATCCACTATTTAATTTATGTTATTATACATATAAACCTTCCTCTTCAATCACTCTATCTATTAAAAAAAGCCACATCAAAATCCGTTGCGCAGTTTTAAAGATTTAAGCATACATAGGGATATAGGGACAGAGAAAGCGACTTTGTTTTATACTATGTAGTGATTGGCAGAAAGTTAGTTTGAATTTTAGAGGCTTTGCATTATATTGATCTGTGATTTGTTAATGTCATATTTCTATTCTTTGTAACAAAAAATAATGATGCATTCGTAGATGATATCAAGGTAATTTAACAAAATCTATCTGGAGCATTACACAATGCAAAATCAACAACATGCTTAAATCTAAAAATTAACGTACTTTGACTTCACGTTAAATTGCAAAGAATTCCACATTTCCTAGTACTTCTATCACTAATTATCATCCGTGAATCGAAATTTTACCAGTAATTATTTATCATTGTATAACAAGTAGCTGCATCCTTCAAATTAACGACGTTTTTGGTGGAACACTAACCTAATACAGTAAAAATGTATACACACTTTACGACACTCCACATTTTAACGTACTGTAAACGAGTGGATCATTTTTATTTGCCTGTTGATCTCCGAATGGGAGATATTATGGCCCATTTTGGCAATTCAATACATTGTTACGTATAAAACGGTTTTAATGTGCTGTTAATGGCTGTAGCATAAAAGTTTGCGGCTATCGTAAATATTTTCTTTGGTTGAAGCGACCTTAATAGTAATTATGAATACAAATAAATGAATGAATAACATAGAGTTACCGAGAGTCAGAGAAACGGTTTAAAAATAAAAGCTAACTGGAATTTATAATTGATTTCAGATATTACGTTGCCCATGTCTAAAGAAAGGTGTAAATGGCTTGGCCTCCTTCTGCGAGGAAGTAGTCTCGCAGAAGGAGGCGGCAGAGAGGACCCGCGAGATGGACCCTCAGAGCAGTCGTTTCCGTCGACGGAGGGCCGGTGGAAGGCGGGGACGCTTCGCTCGCCTCCTTCTACCGCCGGGCCTGGGAGGATGGGCTGGGGGACCCATCTTCCCATTGCACAGGTCCGGCGGATGGAGGAGACGGCCGAAGATGTGTACACGGTCGTCTCCTGATAAGGACAGGGCGGGGCGGCGCTGATTGACGCCGGGCCATCCGCTGGGGCGCCACGATGAATACTCAAGAGATCTCGTGTCGCCCCAACAAAAGCGGTGGATGTACACCGTGGGGTTTTAGTGAGTAGGAGTCTCACACTACCTACCTTCTCCCCCGGGAGGTGGCGTGTTCATGACGGATTTCCCCATGTTAAAAAAAGGGTATAAATGCCTAAGAACTCAATTGAGTGTTCAACAACAGATTCATTTCATATGAAATGCAAATCTCACACATTAAGAACGAATCAAGTTAAATAGTGTACAGTTTTGCGAAAGATTTAAGAGAATAGTGATAGTTAACGGAATGTATAATTTGTCAGTAATGGAGTAAAGAAAAGAATTTTAGTTAATCAAACGGAGAGGTTATATCGATTCGAAGAAGAATAGAAGATGTAAAATGGCTTTTATACGTATACAAAAAAAAAACACTCGTATTTTACTTTCAATAATCACGTGATTTCCGGTATAAGCAGAATGAATAGTGCGAATCTTATCTTTGTGAAACTTGTTCCTTCTGATCCATTTAATATTGCACAGGTCTTTCTACTTTTTGGTATGTGTTTTATCTTTTCAAATCGCATAGACCTTTCATCGTAGGTTTAAGGCAACAGTGCTTTCCTTTAAACATTACATTTCTTTTTTAATCTAACTGACCTACACTGTTGGCCTGGCAGGGCCTCTACAGTTTCACCGGACTACAAACAATGTTAGCGCCCAACGTGGACTCGAACCCACAACCCTGTGATTATTTATATATATATATTATTATTTATGCAGTGAGAGTTATTCTACTGTTAGTGTTATCATATTACTTACGAATACCTTTATACTAAATCAAAGATATCTTCTTTATCTATTTGAATTTACAACAACATACTAATGAATAGCAAATATGTAGTTATATTACTTGTCCCGAAACTTTTAAATAAAGTCAGCGGCAAACTTATTGGTCACATATTTTAGATTCGAATATTTCATAGTTGAAAAAAGAAACAGTGTTGAAATGTTAATACACTACTGTAGGTATAAAAATTATAAGTTATAAGTTTAATAAAATAAAAGAAACTAAACTATTATAATTAATTAATATGAATAGTAATTAAAAATGGAACTAGCGATAAGGAGTGCGTGCGCGGCGTGGAGCGCGCGGCGACCGACTCGCTTGGATGATGCTATACAATATATGGTATTTTTAGGCATGTTATTATATTTTTTATTTTCGCCTTTTCATTATCAATGTATGAATTTTCAAATATGAATGTAATTACTTATTCTATGGCACCTATATTCCATAAAGCAATGATACTATTTTTGTGTTGCTGCTATTTCACAGGTTTCAAGGCGTGTTGTATTCACAAGAAAAGGAATTATGGAAGGAAAGCATTGGCATTGCTATATAACAATATTAAATGAAATATGGCAATGATAGAATGCAGTGAAATGGTTCAACCTAACCTTTTAATATTAATGTCTATACGTGAGAAAATATTCCAAAATGTACATGCTACAATATGAGCATCATTGTCACTTTTGCACTCGGGTATTCAATATTTATAAACTATTGTATATCAGCTATTTAATCGCCATTATACAAATGTTATTGCATATACCTATATTTGCGTAATGATGTCCTCATATCCATTTAATTATTCCTTTAACAATTTTAATGCTTATGATACATGTTATAGGTTATGTTCAATGTAGCGGATAGTTAATGCTGGTATAATATAAATAGAATTTACAGACAAAAAGACAGACTAGTAATAACTATATATTTTCTTATAATTATACGCGGAAACCAGTAAATGGTCATCATTTCTATGTAGATATTTAATTTAATTTTATACTTAGTTGTAAGTTTACCCAACAGATTAAAATAAATAAATATGGAGAGAGATAAGAGTTAAGAATAATGATGTGAGAACTACAATTATGTAAATAATCGATTGTTAAACTTCTTAAAAATTAAAATCAAGGGTAACCTGTTAGGAGTACTAGGGAAATATTAAAAATATGGAGTTCAGACAAACGACATATATGTGGAACGGGTGGAATTAGAACCTTTTTTGGTTTAATTGCGGAAATGGCCGTTGGTACGAGATGTATTTTATAGTTATGTAAGTTTATGTTGCAATTTAATGTAAAATTAAGCCTCAGGACGCTAATAGAGTATAAAATAACAATTATTATTATATTCGTTATAGTGTGTTGCCGAAAGCGGTTCCATTTTATCTGTCACCGCTTCAAGCGGGAACGCGATAAATAATAAAATACTGCGCAGTTGTCAGATAAGCTCTTACTTAACCTATTTGTTATTAAAATGCCTTTTATACAAACGTCATTCTAAACTTATAGACCTATTTATAATTAAACAAAGATTACAAGTACTTATTTAATAATTAATAACAGTTCTGGATTATTCGTTATGAGAGGAAATAGGATTTTACGAGCGAATAAGGAACTGGCGAATTCAAAGGCTGTAAAAGTTATCGTTCTGAGTTTTCTTTATTTAAGGGTAAGACATAAGAACTCTCCATGTGTAAGGAGAGGCGAGACTGGAGTCGGCTTGAGGTAGATTTTAGGAAAAAGCCAGATCTGATTACAGTGCCCTGTTTACCATTAATTGTCATCCTCTGCTTGGCGATACGCTTCTTTTGGAATAAAGGTATGGGCATAATTATCACCCTAACCTACTATTTCAAACTCTAGAAAATTCAAAGTTTTTTTTTAATACTTTATAGGTAAACGTTTTGACCACAATCTCATTTGATATTAAATGATGATGTGGACTCTTAGTCTTAGTAAGTCTTAGTAAGTCACGCTTAAACCTAAAGGGAGGACTGGCTTCAAGTGGCAGCTGCCGAAATACTCGTCACCAAAGGTGCTTGGCGACAGATTTCACCTTGGGATGGTAGCTAGCCAGATGGACTTAGAAAAAGCCCTACCCCACCATGCATTTTTACCCACGTACTATGATTGTACTATAATAACGTTTCTCAGATTCAAGTTTCTCTTACGATGGTTTCCTTCACCGTTTGTCGATAGTATTAGAAATTTAAATAAGTAAATTATGAAAGTTACGATAAATTTGATGGTTGAATTAGGGTTTCAAAATGCGGACATGAAAATGATATTCCGTCTGTCAAACCACCTCGACAACAATGATTGCGAAGTCGAATGTGACTCGTTGTAATGGCTAGGCAGTAGAAGCGATAATGTTCGTGTTCGCGTCTTTGAATCCTGATGAGCTTAGTTTTAGTGAAGGACAACACGTTATGATGTCATAGTAGTAATGCTACATTATTTTCGAATACTCTATTTTAAGGCTGGTGTTATCAGAAGCTGTTCGATGTAATTTACGCCCTCCTTTTATATCCAGTAATCACAAAGATGGGCTCTAGAAAAGTTTGGCTGGCGTGAACGTTCCATTTTCGGTACTAGCTAAGAAAAAATGACGACAATAATTGTCGCTTTAGAAGCGTGATATTTGCCGTCTACAGGGTTTAGTTGTCCCTGTCTTTTGAAACATCAG